>JAINUG010000188.1:1702859-1882859 GCA_029706075.1 Aldrovandia affinis
TTTCTTGCTTTATGCTTATTAACAGTTTCAAAAATAATTAATGGTTAAGTAATGAGTAGGGATATATATATTGTTAAGAGTTTTCTAACTGTATAAACAGGCCCATGTTAGAAGCAGCAATGATTGGATGTATGGAGAGGATGGGGATATTGACCCCACCACTGCCCTTCTTACCCAGAGTATTTCTCTCCAGACGGCAGCAGCACGGTACACCGCCCCCAGCCTCTTCCCCCGTCGACCATGCATCAGGGCGGGCTAACAGACAGCGGCTCCGCCTACGGCCTCTCGTCCAATCGCCACGGCTTCTCCAGCTACTCCGACACCTTCATGAGCCCGTCAGCTTCCAGCAACCACATGAACCCCGTCAGCAACGGCCTCTCCCCTCAGGTCAGTCTGGGGTCAGAGTTCAAGGGTGTAAATACACTTTGTATTGGCAAAACGTCAAGGCGTCTCTCTCATGTGGAATTACACGGTTGAAATGCTCAGAGGATCAAAGCACACATGCCTTGTCCACAACTGTATCCAGTTTCGTATTTAACTGGCATTCCCTATAGAATACAGTGACACCTTTGGCTGGTGTATGTAATTGCTATTTCCTCAACAAGTTACCACATATATATGTAAAAATTAAAAAAACAGTTAGAAGTGGTGGATAATACATTCCTTTGACATGTGGCAAACAGTAAAAAATAATACTAATAATATGTAATGCATTTCACAAATGTTGAAGTGAAACAGCCGCCAACCAATTTGGTTAGAATTGAATTGGGACCAGAATTTAAAATGTCAAATGAAAAGGCTACTAAGACGAAAGAAAAGATAGTTGGGGAACTCTGGGGAAAACACTTCTGCATTAAAACCAGACGATAAAAGAATTGATTAAATAATTACACTAAGCTAATGACAACGTTCACTTAATCGTCTACAAGCAATTTTGAGAGATAACAGCCACCAGCCATGTTATATTGATGATGCTGTTGTACCGTGATGAATGAGAGCAGACTCGACAGTAGCAGTAGTTTCCCGAGGTTCTTTTTGTGTGTGGCCGTGCCTTTAATCCAGACTGGGTTTGGGGCAGGAGTGTCACTGAAACAGCAGGGCTTAGACCCCTGCTTGAAGGCTTCCTTCAGTGATGTTTCTCCCACTACAGTAGTCACACTTTTTGTATATAAAGCTCATCTCCTCCCCACTGTTGATCTGCTCCCACAGCGGTGGAGACACTGCAGAGCGTTACTGAACGTAATTCGATGCCTTCTGTCTTAATAGGGGTATAAATCAATAGGAGGCATTAGATTCATTGGTAGCTGAGCAATTCGCCTCCATTGTAGAAAATGCAATTGCCTTGGTGTGTGTGTGTGTGTGTGTGTGTGTGTGCATGCGTGCGAAATGGAGGGGTTCCGTAAATGTGATCCTTTCTGGGCGCCTTGAACAACGAGCATTCTAAATGAGACTTTCTGGTAGGTGTTGATTCTTAAATACCGCAGAATAAAAAAATGACTGATATTGATGTAAATCACTGGCGAAGAGTACATTATATGCAATTACCCACCAATACTGGGCAGTCTTGCCCACCCTAAGCAACAAGATCTGGCTAACAAGCAGAAAATAAGATTGAAATGGTGTGTAAAGAGTTGAAAATGAATTTCAATGCTGCATTTGTCCGCAATTACCCCTCGTTCACACATATTTTATTGGGCGTTTTTTTTCTTTTTTTTTTCTTCAAATATTTCTCAAAGCAGATTTGAAACATTCTGGTATTACTCCCTTTTTTTCTCTGGAGAAGAAAGAATTAAGGATTTGATGACAAAAAGGAGATTTTCTCTTGTGGTGGAGAGTTGGGGGATAACACGGGCATTTCACAGCGTGTTTGATTGTTCATCATAGTGGAGGGGCTTTAGACGCTAATGCTCTCCCTGCAAACCTTCATAAATATCAGGAACATGGCGGCCTTTTTTATATTAATGTGCCTATTCAATCCCTGCCGCGGCGATGGCTTCCCTCCCGTTCTCGCGTATTGGGTTAAAGTGTATAACATAATAAACCGCTCCCTGTTTTACATTACAGATTGTGACACCAGCCTTTAGGCTGTGGTGTGAAAAGGATTTATTTTTCTATTAAAGAGATTCCCTTCTCTGTGTTTCTGTGCATATATGAATTTATATGCTGAGACTTTTTTTTTTTTTTTTCAAATACAAAATTAAATGTGTAGCAGGAGACATGTGATGTGTGGTGTTTTTGAGATGATGTTTTAAAAAAAACGTTTCTTTTTTATATGTTTTATATCACGCTGGGATTTCTCTAAGGTTCTCTGATGGATTTGAAAATTTGCTTGTTAAAATTGAGATCGTTAAAATATGAGCGCGGGGCGTTACCCATGTTGTTTTTTTTGCTGGCAGTATTTTCGCACTGTGGAACACTGGCGTGCTTTCTGAATTGGGGGGTTTAAACTGGAATAGCCACCTCGCCAGCGGTGCACAGTTAGATCACAGTATGGGTCCAGCTGGTGTGGGTGAGATCAGGGCTGTGATCCTTATGGAGTAGGTGCGGGGGGCGGCAGGGGGAGGCCAGCCAGCCCGAGCGAGAGCAGTCTGCTCAGCCCCCCCGAATACCCACCCCTGGTGGACCCCTCACCCCCACGGCCCCAGCCCCACAAGAGACATGTGGCAATCCCATCAGGCCCTTATTGTGGGGGAAATTAATGTCCTCTTTGACAGGAGTATCATAGTTCAGGCCCAGCCATCGCACTCTGCTCCCACAGCCAGTGCGCTCACATAACCCCCCCCCCCCCGCCCCCTGCCAGCGCCCCTCAAGACAAAAACACGTCCACATTCCCCCCTTCTGCTGGGGAGGGCAGCTCACATCTGCTGCAGTCACTTACATCTACCTCTGGATTCCGCTTCTCTCTTTCTCTCTTTGTCATTCTCTTTCTCGCTCCCTCATTCTGCTCACACGCTTCTGTCCCTGGCCTCTATCCCTCTTCTCATTCTCTGTCTCTCTGTTTCTCTTTTTCTCTCTCTCTCTCTCTCTCTCTCTTTCTCAATTTCTCAAAATGCATTTGAGGGGTTTTTTTCTGTTCTCTCCAATATACAGTTCCAGCATTCTGTAGTCATGGAGTCACACGAGAGAAAGTGTGAATGGAAGAGAGAGAAAACCATGTTTAATTTGTTCGTACATGCTGTGGAATATGTATGGAAATGTGTGATTGCGTATGTGTGTGTGTGTTGCGTATGTTTGTTTAAATTTCCAAGACTGTACTGAGGAAGAGTAATCTTTCACAGTTCAATGCCAGACTCTTCAGATGAATGACTTTGGATTGAGGGGATGAATGCGGGGGATTTGCAGAGGGGAAAAAAACCTTTTTTGTTTGGTTTTTATGTCCTGCTGTTCTTGTTGTGGTTGTTGCCTGTATTAGAACATTCTCCATCAAATCAACCCTTTTACAACTCCATATCCCCTCAAGTGGTTTATTCCTTTTTCTCTTTGCTAATACAAGCTGTTTCATGTTGTTGTCCCGATTGGCTGTCATTAGTTCACCATGAAAAGATAATTCCTTATAGATATAATTCCTTTATAGATATTCCTGATAGATATCATTCCTTTATAGATATTCCTTATAGATATCATTCACATTCAGCTACATTACCCTGACATATTATACTGCAGCATTCCCAGGGATCATTTCTTGTTGTTTTCAATTTAAATGAATGAAAACATTATGCCCAATGCTTCCAAAATCTTTTTAAAATGAACACAATCTAAACTTTTTATATATATATATATATGTATATATTTCTGAATATAATAATATACATAACATATGCCATTTAGCAGATGGTTTTATCCAAAGCGACTTACAGTAGTGTATATCAATATATGTAGCCCCAATGGAAATTGAACCCACAACCAAAGTGTTGTTAGCGCCATTCTCTACCTACTGAGCCGCACACATAATTGTTCCAAACACATGCAGTATGCATACAATTATGCATAGATACCGACACGTTTATAATTTAAACCAACAAACAAACAGTAACTATAATTAGGAAGGGTCTTAATATTTTGAGCAGTGCACTCTCCACAGCCCTTTGACATTAATCTGGAGCTGTGTTGTTACAACAATGTGCACCTGTACTATCTATATTTACTGTATGTGCTTTCCCTTGGCTTAATGTTCTTTTGATTTAAATGTATTTATATCCACACACACACACACACACACACACACACACACACACACACACACGGGCACAGCCACACCCATCCGTGGGTATCCCAGCATGCCGCATTCTGCTTGCATCCCCACCTCATTTGCATTGGCTAACATGCACTATGACCAACAAGTCCACACTTATAGCAACAATGAGCACATTCTCATACTTCTCAGTATTGTTCATGTCTTTCAGTCCTTTCCGCCTCTTTGTCTCTCTCTTTCTCTCTCTCTCTCTCTCTCTCTCTCTCTCTCTCTCTCTCTCTCTCTCTCTCTCTCTCTCTCTCTCTCTCTCTCTCTCTCTCTCTCTCTCTCTCTCTCTCTCTCTCTCTCTCTCTCTCTCTCTCTCTCTCTCTCTCTCTCTCTCTCTCTCTCTCTCTCTCTCTCTCTCTCTCTCTCTCTCTCTCTCTCTCTCTCTCTCTCTCTCTCTCTCTCTCCCTCCCTCCCTCCCTCCCTCCCTCCCTCCCTCCCTCTCTGCTTTATTCCTCTTTTACAGTGGAAAAACCTGTCCCTACCGCATTTCAGTGCTGCCAGGCCTTTTCTTCTTGAACACCCAGAGCAAGAATCTAACATCATCTAGGTTTTCAAGCGATGCCTGTTGAGAGGCAGTATATCCACGTATATTTGGCCATTCTATATATATATGTATTTTTTTCTTTCTATGTGTAGTTTAGATGGGCTACGTGTTACTTGGTAAAGATTGACAAAAATGTGTGATTTTCAGTAAATAAGTTCTGGTGGCAGTTGGCCAGCAGGTAATGGAACCCTGCTGTGTTTGCCGCCCCCAACAAGTCGTTTCACCGGCCGGCTTGCCGCCGGGCCCAGCGTGTTATTATTAACCTGCTTCTGCTGTTGTTGTTGTTGTCATTGGTAGTGCCAGTGGTTGTGGGTAATATTTTCTCCTGATGAAAATGGATGTGTACCACCCCCCCCCCCCGCACCTCTTTTTCATGTCTCAGCAGGTGCTGGACAGAGAGGAGTGATGGAACTCTGGGTAAAACATGCAATTTATGTTGCAGAAAACTTTTTCATAGCTCATATATATGTCTCGCAAGTTATTCCATATATATATATATATGTAAAAATACATTATTTCTGCATTGACTTGGATTGTATGCTGGGAAAACACATATATATAGAGGAATTTTGAAAGCAATGCTGAGAGGGCCTTCAGCTGGCAGTGTTCAGAGTTTTCAGTGTCTAGCACTCAGGAAGTCAGTCAGTTGGAGATTACATTTTAGGTTTCAGTATACCATGGCATTCACCGTGGATGGGAAAAGCCACGAGTGCCATGTTGGAATCCTCTCGCCCTGCGATAAGGGCAGAAATGTAACATCAGCAAACGGAAGTGGTGTTGGTAGCAACTGAGATGCAATTAACTTTGAGTTTTGACTGAAGTGAAACTTCAACCTTTGAAAATTGACTGGGAGAAATGTAAAAAAAACATTTGGAATTTATAACCTGTTGATTGCTTGTACAATAGAGATTGTTAGGTTTAATTTGACTGTGCTTCTGGGAATCGAGCGAGACTGAATTAAGCTAGAGTGGCCAAAATTGTCTGCAGTGGCAACGTATCCGCGAAGCAGGACGTTGGTTAACGTTAAATAATATTAAGGTAAGTTAATATACTGTAGACATCAGTGTACCTATTTGTTTAGGACCAAATTGGCGCTGTCATTGAGGCCGGTGGAGTAAATAACTGTGACAAAACCAGGTAATGGGAAACCACAGCTGATCATTAAGCCTCTGTAAACAGACTTTGGGAAAGTTTTTTTCTCTGTGAAATGTGTTTCTTGATGCATGTTAGAGGTAATTTTGTCATTACTGCATGTTAGAGACACCTGCTGGGCAAACAGGGAAGACAGCGGCTTTAAAAACAATGAGCTCTCGCGGAAAGCAGGTGGTGATTTAGAATTTAGTGTACTAGTACATTCAGTTTTCACGTTTTAAATAAAGCATAAAATTATACTGAAAGATTACATTAGGAAGTGCGCATGGACAAGGAAAAAACACATTTGAAGTCAATGCACCTTATTCTTATACATACACACTGCATTACTGCATTAATAAAAATAATCATAGTCACAACATAACACGTTTCAACCAACACACAGTGGTGCTCGTTGCCAGCAGTGGAGAACAACATCGAACATTTCAAAGTTGTGGATTTCCAGTCAACATGGTTCTTTGATATTAAACTGCCACATAATCCTTGTCCTTAAATTGTGTGGCAAGTATAATTCAGCTTGGAATTATTACATATTTCAATTTGAAATATAATTTTAAAAAGTGCCCTTTTTTTTCCCTCTTCTTTTCAAGTTTTATATAAAAGAACATGACTGACTTTCATGTTGGGGAACTAGCAATTAGATACTGTCAGACCCATATCTCAGTGAGAGAAACAAACGTCAGAGTGGAAATGCAAGCCCGCGCCCACGGTGGTGCATTGTGGGAGACGAGAGACCAGTTGTATTTATATCACCACACACACACACACACACGCACACACACAAACACACAACACACACACACACACACAAATGCACACACACACACACACACACACACACACACACACAGGTATTTAACAACCCCAGCAATGCAAAAACGTATCTGATCTTAACATTATTTAAAGGGCAAGTACATTTGCGCCACCCATTTTGAATTCCCACTGAGCCAGACCTATTTTCGTTTATGACTGCACCGGTACAGGACAGATGACATAAAACGACGTTTGACACACTAATCACTAATCACTAATCACACCCTGCGAAAAATGTAGGAGCCACCGATTGACCCGCCGCTTCAAAAGAAGAAGAAAAAGGGGGGAGGGGGGAAATCCACATAGTCGCAGGTAGTAGGGGATGGAGACGGAGGAGAAGAAGAGATGAGAGAGTAGTTTTATTGCAGTTGGAAGATTTGTGTTTTGGAATGAGGGAACTCTGGCTAGCATTTGATGTTGGGAAGGGAGCGGGAATAGGCTCGGTTTCAGCACCGGGGGATCAGAGACAGAGCTGCGCTCACCAATACTCTCTTTGATCCATATCCCCGGGCAAGCCCGGCTGCGTAGCGCGCGCTAACCGAGGGCTCGCAAGTGATTCCTGACAACTGTCTGGCAGAGATAAGGCAAGGGACTCAAACCGCACTCCGGAGTTCCATTAGCACACCAGCCACTTTAAACTGGATGAATTATATTTAAGAAGCCTGCACAGAGGTTGCCAAAAGAGAAGAAAATGTACGAAAAAATGGAGTTTTGGCTCACTCCTTCTCCTTTTCCCGCTTTTGACAAGTCATTGTGCACCTGAATATCAATGAGCGGGAGTTGCACATAGTCTCCTACGTTATTAAAAACTACTGTATTAAGCCTCTCGCTGGGCGCAATGTCAGCTGGCAAGCTCTGCAGTCAACAAATCAAACGGATGAAGGCATATATTTACATTGCATCCATGCTCAGAGAGCAGGGTGTGGGGGTGGGGGGGGATTCTTGTTAATTAGAACTCATCTTAAATACAGATACTGTTTCAATTTGGCAAGAATTTAAAAAAATAAGTAAGAGGCTTTAAGAAAAAAAAAAAAAAAAGAAGACGAAACCTGCTTGGAAGCTGCCAAGAAAATGAGGGAATTTAAATCATATCCACTGGCGGAATGTTTTTAGCATAAATGTATTTATTCTTTCAGCTCTTGCTGAGTGAAAACTGGGAGTCATCGCAAAGAATAACACGACGTTCTGCTGCTGCTGTATTAATCATACGTAGCAGGGTCGCTGAAGTTACACAAGTGTAGACAGTTGAAGTCTGCCACCGTTACCGATTTGGTCCTGCAATGGCTGGCATGACTAAAAAGATTCTTAATGGGAAGGGAGCATGGCCACACGGACCAGAATCTGGACCGGAGGAGAGGTCATTTCTCTATTGCATGCAGCACCTTCTGGTGGAAATATATGGTAATTGCATAATTGTATTTTGGAAAATTAATTCATTGGTTCCAATGACCAATGGTGCAAGGTTGATCACTTCTGGGGTTAATGTGCTGTGCTTGTTGAGTTACATGTTCGGTGAATAAGGATTGCATCCCTTGGTTTGGTCGTGTGTGTCAAACTGTCAGAAAAGTCGTTCACACTAGGTTAACGAAAATATTATGATATTATAATAATAATGGTACCGGTGACATAAATAGCAGGGGGAGTTTGAAGTTGGGCCCAGCTCAGACTGATAGAATGTGTTCTGCAATCTGGCAATGTGGGGATACTCTGATGGGCCATTTCTTACAGCTTAAGAAAGGTCTGTTGGACCCGTTTTAGGTTGGATATGTGCCCTGTATTCTTTCACCTCAATCTCTACCACCCTAACGCAGCAAAAGTGAGATCAAATGCAGACTTACCTCTACATTTCAAAGAAAGAAGTTTGCCTTGGTGTTTTTTTTCATTGGTTTTTATGTATTCCTTTCTCCCAACTTCAGTTTTTTTTGCATGTTTTGGCTTATGATTTTTCTCTCTCCCTCTGCCTGTTTCTCTCCCTCATTCCTTACTCCCTCTTACTCTCTCACTCCCTCCGCCTTCTCTCTTCCCCTCTTCCTCTACCGCTCTCTCCCTTCTCTCTCTCTCTCTCTCCCTCCCTCTCTCCCTCTCTTCCTCTCTTTCTCAACCCCTCTCTTTCTCCCTCTCTCCCTCTACCCCTTTCTCCCTCCCTCTCTCCCTCTCTTCCTCCCCAGAGAGGAAACATTATTCCCCTCGCACAGATGAAAGGCTGTTGTGGACAATAAGGATGCTATTTAAATGCAGGGTGTTTGTGTGCGGGAGAGAGATATTTCCTGCAGAAAGTGAGCTGTTGCATCCTGATAAATAGTAAATATAAGGCAATGCGATTTACATTTATCTTGCCGAGGCAGCCAATATAAATTTCAGTAAATCCTAGGAGATGAGGATTTAAGTAAGGACTGACTGAGACCAATTCGTACACTGTGGGTCCCACGCAATAGAAATGCCTATTAGATTGAGAATTGTATTCCCTTATTAAAGAGTATATGCACTGCCATTGACAGTATCTTGAATGCCTATCACACATACACACATATACATACACATTTCCATAAGAAGTTTCTTTATATAGGTCCGTGACATCATTTGTTTCCCTCCAGATGTGGGTTTACTGAGTCTGCCAGCATTTACTCTCCTCCCGCTGGCATATTCTGTTTTATGAAGAGGGGGGGGGGGGGGGATGTGATCTGTCACATTCTGCACTCAAAAACACAGTCCTTCTGTGAACAGAGATTGACACTCTTGAACAATGAATTGTTCACAGAACCAGGTGGTGTTGTAAACTTGTTACTGGTGTGCTCCTTCAGCTTGTCGTATATATTTTTTAATTGCGCATGTGTCGTTGAATTTATTTTGAGGCGAACACGGAACGCCAGAACTATGGCACTTGGTGGGCTTGTGGGATTACAGAAGTCTCTCTTCGCCAAGAACAATTTTGAAAAGTTACCATGCGCATGTTAGCCACATACTCTTCAAATACCAGGGTTCCAAATGTGCACTTTGAATATGTATTTCATTACATTTATTTGTTCACATTTTCTTAGGTAAATAAAACGAATAGTTAACATCACATTGAAGATAATCATATGTATACATTCTATACAGATGCACATTTTAGTGTAGACATAGAATGGTAATATTGTTGTGAATGATAAATTGCTCCACCGAGGTGCTAGTTTCGCTGTTTAGATGCCCCAAGCAGAGGGGTAGCTGGGGCCACCTGGCTGCAGGTGCTGGTGGGCAGGGTTCCGGCTCGCCTGAGCACTCACAAGGAGGGGTCACAGGGAGGGGTCACGGGGTCCAGGCTGCAGGAGGGCGTGGCCGGGAGGCTGTGGTGAACCTGCCCTGGCTGCTGAGGGTTGGGAGGTCGCCCACCGGCATGTGCTTCCTGTTAGTTCCAGATACCACTCTGACAGGTGCGAGTCCGTGATT
Organism: Aldrovandia affinis; assembly: GCA_029706075.1. Lineage (NCBI taxonomy): Eukaryota > Metazoa > Chordata > Actinopteri > Notacanthiformes > Halosauridae > Aldrovandia > Aldrovandia affinis. The sequence goes on from JAINUG010000188.1 coordinate 1,713,035, forward strand.
AATCCTCTGGCCTTGCGAAAGTACAAAAGCTCTTCCCTCGCTCTCAGCTCGTTTGAGCTTTTGGTTTTAGCGAGGAAAGCCTAAACCAAACGCTGGCTTTGGGGGGGCGGCTCCATTACTGTGATTACTTGATCCAGTTTTTAATTCCACTTTAATTCAGAATTTATTCTGATGGAGCTTCTCTCTCTTTCCCGTTCACTGCTCTCTCTCTCTATCTCTCTTTCCCTCCCTCCCTCTCTCTTTCTCTCTCTCTCTCTCTCTCTCTCTCCCCCCCTCCCTCCCTCTCTCCTTCCCTCTCTCACTCTCTCTCTTTCTCTCCCTCTCTCTCTATCTCCCACTCTCCCTGTCTTACTCTCTCTCTCCCTCTCTTTCTCTTGCTCTCTCTCTCTCCCCCTCCCTCTTTCTCTCTCTCTTGCTCTCTCTCACGCTTGCTTGCTCCCCCCTCATTTCCCGGTGAAATGTTGTCGAGTCCCCAGCTGGCGAGCACAAACAGCAGCTCCCTCCTCTTCCAGTCTCCAGCTGAGAGCCATTTCACTATTTATTTACATGTAATTATCGCTATGAGGTGCAGATATTAACACTGTCAAGAACAATTTGACCTGACATTTTTCACTGGGCCTGTTCCCTGCTGTTTTTAGCAAACAACCCCCCCCCCCCCCTCGGTTTATTCCCAGATCCACCTTGCATTACTTTTGGAGCCAGTCTCTGTGACTCCAGGACTTACCGCACAGAAACCACTCTTGTGAAGTCATTAAAACCTGCCATTTAATTTGGTGGAGGCGGCCGTGCGATGTGGGGAGAGGTACGATACAGAAAGACGGGGGTTGGAGGGGGAGGGGGTTGTCGAGGCGGGGGGCGCGGGGGGAACTTGTTCCTTGTGGCTGAATCCATCCCGTGGTAACTCGAGTATATTACTAGTAAAGAATAATCGGATTGCACTGCACACTTTCTCCAATTGCAGTCCAATAGAAAGCATTAACCTTTGGTTAGCGAGAGGCCCCCGTAAACACGCTGGCACATTTGAGAGCCAGGCGAGCAGCTCGCAGGCAGACCGCCGCTGCACCGCGGCCCGCCGATCGCCGGGGAAGCCGATCCCTGCGTCTGCGTGCGGCGTTCGGCTCTGGCGGGACGCGGCATTCCAACCCGCGGAGGGTTAAAAGAGCCATATGCCCAATATCTCACATAGCTAACATGTTGTGAGAAGTGACAGCTTGTTCCTTCGTCCGCTAATCGCTCTCATCTGTGCCCGGCTTGTCAATGCCCAGTTTCTGTCACTGTCAATCAGACGCCTAATTGGAAACAATTAAGAGCCCCCTCCCCCTTTCCATCCCCCTCGCAAACCTCTCTCCTCCTCCCCTCTCTTTCTCTCTCTGTCGTCCTCACTCAAACTGATCTCCCCCTTCTCCCGGCCCTGCTACACCCCCTCCGCCCCCCCCCCCCCACTCCGCCCTCCTCCCCTGTCCCCGGTTTCAATCTCCCTCTCCCATTCTGTTGGCGGAATATATCCACATTTCACTTTCGATTAACGTGCTGCGGCCAATTAGCGTGGTGACACGCGGGCGGGAGAAGAAATCATTCCTGTCATCTGCTCCTTGCCACCGGGCCGCCCGGCTGCCGGCCGAGGCCCCTCTGTCGGCTGGATGGAGCTCCTAATTACCCCGCTCTACCTCCGCCGTGACAAAACACACTAATTGAATTTATGCAATCATCGTTATTTTAAAATAGTCATTTTGTCTTCTCAGATGAGGGCCTTTTTTTTGGCCATCAGGCTGTCCACCTTGTATGTGTGTGTGTGTGTGTGTGTGTGTGTGTGAGAGAGTGTTTGTGTGTGTGTCTGTGTGTGTCTGCAAGCATGCGAGCGTGTCTCTGTGTGTGTGTGTGTGTGTGTGTGTGTGTGTGTGTGTGTGTGTGTGTGTGTGTGTGTGTGTGTGTGTGTGTGTGAGTGTGTGTGTGTGTGTGTGTGTGTGTGTGTGTGTGTGTGTGTGTGTGTGTGTGTGTGTGTGTGTGTGTGTGTCTGCATGCATGCATGCGTGTGTGTGTGTGTCTGAGTGTGTCTGCAAGCATGCGAGTGTGTCTGTGTGTGTGTGCATGTGCGTGTGCGTGTGTGTGATGTGTGAGTGTGTGAGTGTGTGTGTGTGAGTGTGTGCGTGTGTGAGTGTGTGGTTGTGTGTGTGTGTGTGCGTGTGTGTGCGTGTGTGTGATGTGTGTGTGTGTGTGTGTGTGTGTGGTGTGTGTGTGTATGTGATGTGTGATGTGTGTGTGTGTGTGCGTGTGCATGCTCCTGGTGTTGGAATATCAGGCCGCATGTGTCTGATCACACTTGTGACTTTCCCTCCTGTACGTCATGGCTTACACAATTACATACTTCTTCACTTCAGTTTACTCTCTGCATTATTATTAATATTTTAGAGACTGCAAAGGATCTTTATTTACTGGCTGAGAAACTATGTTCTCTGTGCCCAATGTTGTTGTTTTTTTATTTGTTTGTTTTTCAAGAAATTGTATCATACAAGAAAAATATTTTTGCTTGAACGAAAAGCTATCCTTACAGAAATGGAATAGTTATATGTTTCATAGAGGATTTAATTCACACAAAATAGATAAAAAATACATTACACCAATAGACTATTTTCCATTCTTTAACAAATTAATGCACGTTCCCAAATATATCATTATCTACTCCTTTAGGTACCGTATGATTGCATCAGATATTCTAGAATTAAATATTTTGTCATTATTGTCATTCGGTGAGATGTATTTTAAATGCACAAATCTGCCATTTATCGACATACAGTTCATTATAGTTATAATATATTTATAGACTGTAAATGCAATCTCAGAAATGCAAGCCCCTGCAGAGAAATCGACCGACAGTCAGTGTCATTTGAAAAAATCTTTAGCAATTTCAACTGGACGGGCGGATATCTGGTTCAGGGATCTGCGGGAGTGTGAGGTGTTATTTTGTGGCCCCCAGATAACCTCCAGACATTTGGACCGCTTATTTTTCCACTTTGCCCCTATGACCTTTTGCAAACTTAAAGGTACCTCTTAGGGGCATTCGATTTGGTGGTGGGGGGGAGGGTTGGGGGAGAATGAGAAGCTATCTGTGACACGGGAGTTAATCCAGTCTTGCACAGATTAGGGGGAGTATGTGTGAGTGAGTCTCTGTGTGTGTGTGTATGTGAGTGAGTCTGCATGCATGCATGTGTGTGAGTGAGTGTGTGTGAGTCTGCATGTGTGTGTGTGTGTGTGTGAGTGTGTGTGTGTGTGTGTGTGTGTGTGTGTGCGTGTGAGTCGGCATGTGTGTATTTGTGAGTGTGTGAGTGAGTGAGTGAGTGAGTGCATGTGTGTGTATATGAGTCTGCATGTGTGTGTGTCTGTGTGTGTGAGTGTGTGAGTGTGTGTGTCTATGTGTGAGAGTGTGAGTGTGTGTATGTGTGTCCGTTTGTGTCTGAGTGTGTGAGTGTGTGTGTGTGTGTGTGTTTGTGTGTGTGTGTGTGTGTGTGTGTGTGTGTGTGTGTGTGTGTGTGTGTGTGTGTGTGTGTGTGTGTGTGTGTGTGTGTGTGAGTGTGTGTGTAGAGTTGCAGAGCTGGTGCTGGGTAGAGAACAGAGGGGTGTCCTATCTGCTCTACAGGCAGACTGCCCCTCAGGCCTCTTCAGTCCTACAAGAGGCTTTGTACTTTTCAAAGCCCCCACCACATCCCCACCCCCACCCGCCTCCCTGCCTTCCTCTCCCTCCTTCTCTCTCTCTCTCCTGCTCGATGTCCTTGTGTCTCTCTGTCTCTGTCACCTCTCATTGAGGATGAGCGGCAGGTGGAAGGGACAGACTCCGAGCGCTGTTTCTGGCACTGCTGCGCGACCCCTTTTTTTTTTTTTTTTACAGATGCCATTATTGCTGTTAGCAGCGTGCCAGGGTGCATTGGTGGGCTGCTGGTCAGAGCTCGTGTGAATGAGGATCTTTGTGTGGGTTTGTCTTGTCTGTCTTCCTCACAGGCTGGTTTTCTTGGATAGATCTGTCCTTTTTTAAAATAAATGATGTAATTACTTGAAATTTCACTGCAACATGTTGAACAGGCCAAAAAGCAGTCCGTTCACCAGAGTTAAGATTTATTCCGTTTTTCTTCGTCGAGCAGAGCCGCGATCGTTCTGTATTGAACTTGCTTGAACCTCTGCTAGAATCTGTATGCTCGTTCGTTCCGTCCGTAGTGTTTTGCAAGGGCAATGGCAATCACAGGAGAATCGACATACATTCTCAGCTTCGCGACCGATGGCAGGTCTGACGTTCGGACAGGATGCGAGATGTCGTTTGGTGCTCCTCGGACATTTGGCTCGTCTGGTTTGGCCGGAGTGACCATTTCCCAATCTGGAGGTAACTCTTTTGGGGTGATATGTGACAGGACGGCTAATCGGGTCCTGCAGTTAAACAGAGAATGGATGGTGGCTCCTCTGTGCCGAGTGTATTCATACATTTTGGGGGTGTCCATGCCGAACCATTTCTGAAAGCACACGAACCACCGCGGAAGGGGTCCACAGCCCAAGTGTCCATATTTCTCCCGCCCACTTCAGGAGAAAGCAACAAGCCCTCCGTAAAAACGTTTCACAACCACAGCGAAGGAAAACTCCAACCAGTCCTGTGACCCCTGTGGCCTTTCCTCGCTCCTCTCTCTCCACCGAGCGAGGCTTATCTCAGGGACGAGAGTCCATCTCTGCGGGGGAAAAAAGAAAATGTTGAATGTGGGTACCGGCTAGAAATTTTTAAAAAAGCAAAAAAAAAAAGATGGAATTCAAAAAAAAAAAAAAAGCGGTAGAAATGTTGATTCAGAGGGATGCGCGCCATCATTAAGCCCCTCTTGTGAGGGTTTCGTTCCAGTTCTGTTAAATTAGCACACCATTTGTCCCTTTTGAGAGGGAAGAGGCTATTAAATCTTTGTCATCTCTGCCAGTTAACATTTCAACTTCGTTCCAGCTGAGAGGGGGCCCAGTTGTTTGAGCAGAGCCACGTCAAACATTTAAGCAGACAAAAAAATATAATTTGACAGTTAAGGAAATTAGGCCCGTATGAAAGGCTCCCTTTTTGTGTCGCGAGCGCGCTATTTATTTATCTGAAAGGATGCACATTGTATCAATTTACAGTTTTACATTCGCCACCGCCGCGGGCCGAAGGGGGGGGGGGCTCAGAAGTTGAGAGAATTAATTACTTTTTTATTATTATTTATAAAGTAATCTATCTGTAGAGGGAGCGAGAAGGAGGCAGGGAACGCCCGGAGCAATGTCCTTTAAACTGTGTCCTGGCTCACATTATCTACACTGCCAGCACTCACACAGGCTAGCAACAAACGAAAATTGAGCTACTGAGGGGGATGTTTCAGAGAAAAACGGGGAGAGAGAGAGGAGAAGGGGGGAAGGGGGTGGTGGGGAGTTGTTGAGGAGCTCTTTGAAAAGGGAGAGAGGAAAGTTAAGTGCGCCGTGGAGTGCCGGTGTTTGTGTGGAGTTGAAGAGGGCAGGCCCCTCCCGCCTGGCGTTTGGGGGTCGCGGCCGCGCGCTTGCACGCCCGCAGGTGGTGTTTGTCGGGCGGGGTGATTGACAAGTCAACCGCCACCGTATCAGATTTTGGAAAAAAAGAGGCTTCACGTGTGGAAAGAATATTGACTTTTATTTAGTGATGGCAGTATGGCAGGAAATAATAGATTACAAATACAGGCCCGGACAAGCTGTAGTTTCCACTGTCTTTTTTGTTTTCTCCCTCTCTCTCTTCTCTCTCTCTTCTCTCTCTCTCTCTCTCTCTCTCGCTCTTTCTCTCTCACTGTCTCTTTCTCTCTCACTGTCTCTTTCTCTCTCTTTCTCTCTTCTCTCTCTCTCTCTCTCTCTCTCTCTCTCTCTCTCTCTCTCTCTCTCTCTCTCTCTCTCTCTCTCTCTCTCTCTCTCTCTCTCTCTCTCTCTCTCTCTCTCTCTCTCTCTCTCTCTCTCTCTCTCTCTCTCTCTCTCTCTCTCTCTCTCTCTCTCTCTCTCTCTCTCTCTCTCTCTCTCTCTCTCTCTCTCTCTCTCTCTCTCTCTCTCTCTCTGTCTGTCTGTTTAAGTTTTGCGATACCCCACTGGCTCGTGTTCTCCAGGACAAGGCCTGAAGGTTAAAGGCCTGCTGTCTGCATTAATAAAGCATGGAGCCAAAGATCCTCTTCAACAGAAAGCGGGTTCAGAGTATAGATATATGGGAGTACATTTGAGCAAGTATAGAGTACCATTAATGACTGTACTGAAACTGTCAAACTGGGACATTTTGCTCATCCAAATTGAAATTCCAGACCGCGTTGACTGGTGCATATCTGTTCCTGTAAGTTTGTTTTGTTCTGAATTGACTGTATGCAAACATTCGTCATCTAGGGCACACATTTCCAAGAAAACCATTTTATCAAGTCAAAGAAAAGAGTGCCTTATTTTGGCTTTCATTTGTTATCAAAAACCTGTACGAGGGGAAATAATGTGGCAATTCAATTTACCACTAAGCTTGAAATCATGACAAAGCCTCCTCCCCCCAAAAAAAGAAAAAGAGTGGCTGATTGTTACAGGCTATATACTTACACACTGTTTTTCTTTTCCGTCTGAAACGAATGTGACAAATAGGAATCATTGTGCACACGCATTGTAACAATACGTAAGTCAGTCAGTAAATCTAGATGAGAATAGCGCTGGAAAGGCAGCGGTCCCTTAAAAACAGGCTTGACTCGGCATGCAGAGGTCCCTCGCCGGGCCGCGTCGGTCCCCGTCCCGCTGTGTGTGTAACGAGCGAGCTCCAGGAGTCAGCGGGGGGGCTCGAACTGAGCCGTTTGTGTCTGAGGGCCTTTGAGGGGGCTAATTGTGGCCCATTCGAGGCCGGCCAGCAGCGGGACGGGGACCGGGCGGCCGTGCGCGGCGGAGAGGGGATCGGGCTGACAATGGCCCACCACGTTCCCGCCCCGCGGACAAAAGGCCCGGCTTTGCCTCTCGCCGCGCCCCGAATACTTTCAATTCACCACTTCAATTTGTGTCAATAAGGTTATGCTAAATTTGAAGATTTGAATAATTCCACTTTCAGCCACAATAATGGCATCGCCGTGGCTACAGGCCGCTTAACCGGGCCGGCTCAATGGCGGTGTCGCTCACCTCTCTCCCCGCCGCACCCCGCGCTTTGACACCGGCCTGTGCCTGCGCCCCGCTCGTCCGATTAAAAAGGAAATTCCCGGGGAGATGCCTCACTCCATGCCCGCCTTACACGGGCTAAACCTGCGCTCTCCTTTGCGTTACTGTAAAAACTGTCTCGAGAAAATGAGGTAGGGGAGGAGGGAGGGAGTAGGTCAAAGGTGTAGAGATATGCTATATATATATTCTCTCTCTGTAATGTAACCGTTAATTAGAAAGGGGGTCTGACTTCTGTGTCTGCCCCCCTTTCGTTTTTTTTTTTTTTTTTTGTTCTATTGGGTGAAAAAAATATGTTCATAATACGAGATAAAACCCTGTGTGAGACCATCCTTCTTTAAAAAAAAAAAAAAAAGAATAAAGGAGACACAATTTAAATAATTGGCACTTTTAAAAGAAGGTCATTACTGTTGAGGAACTACAGCTGCAAATCCATGAATTATAATTAGAAACACTGATTTTAGCACAGCCCCGATTGTGGGCGTTTAATTCAATGGGCAGATAAAAGAGGACCAATATAATCAGGCAGCAATTAAACCGCCTGTCCCCCCCCCCCTTCCACCCCCTCCCCGTTTCAGACAACTTTACAGTGCCTTGACCAGTAACCAGTCTGCGACCCACAAGCCCCTCCACACACGACTGACACATCACAGCCCTGCCCCCTCACTAATCCACTTTAATAAGAGCAAGGATGAATCTCCTGCCAGCGTGTACACATCACACGTGCCACGGACGGACAGCCCTGATAGAATTAACATGTGGACATTTCGCTCGCCTTTTATGTATCTAATACGCCTTAAGTGCTGCACATTTTCCAGGAAACGTAGAGAAGAGCATTTGCTCTTACCTCACGTACTTGGGTTTTTGTCCATTTCGTCGGGTTGCGGTTTTTACGGTGTAGCGGTTAAAAATAGAAATTTAGAAAATAAAAACAGAATAACAAAATAAGAGCCCTTTGGTTTTTGGCGGTTTTTGCTCTTCTGGTCAGCGCTGCTGCGGTGACGCAGCTGCTGGCACTTCTTTTTGTTTTTGTTTTATTCCTCAACGCCGACCCCGTGGACTCAAGTCAAGTGTTTTGTTTGATTTTTTTTTTCTTCAAATAAACGTGAGCGGGGTGTGCGGGGCGCTTTAACCAGCTCCATGATGGGCTAATTGGTTTAGCAGCCCGAGTACAAACACGGCCGAAGGGCAGGAAGAGCGTGAAGAGCAGCAACGGGAACCTGATGTTCAGGAGGATGCTGGGAATGGAGAGCATGTGTGCAGTAGCGTGGTGGCGTAGCCCAGAGTCGGCTCTCTCGTCCTGGCTTCACGTTACCTCCCCCTCCGTCGCAATGCACAGGGCTACCTGTAGGAGGTGCTGTTCATGGGCCCTGTGTGGCAGCCATCCCATCGCCCTTCCATTCGTGACCGTACCATATAGCAGACAGGGGACCTTTACGGTTCCCATGAAGAAGTCCCAAGGGATTCTCAGCTAAAATAGTTTTGTTTATATCTCCATATTTCATTGTTTCCATATTTTAGACTTTGAGATCAAATAAACCTGGTTTATTTTTTAATTTTTTTAAGTCTGGTTTAGAAGTCCTTGGTAATTTAACCATTGCAATCTTGAAATTGCACAGAAGGCATGTCTGATGTAGATTCATGAGTATGTGGCATCATATTTTAGACATGCTTCCATGTGCTTGTGTGTGTGTAGCCACTGCAGGCCGTAGTGGGTAATATACGTATAAAGTTGTCAAATGTGAACCATTTTATTGGGGGTCTTCAGCCACAAGGCAATCATTTAAGTTTAGATGGCTTTGAGATTCAAAAGTTAGAGAACCCATGGTGAGCAGTTTTTTTAATTAGATTTTTTATGTGTTGGAAATTTTCTGCACAAAGGATGGCAGTGTGTTTAGTGGGGTAGAGATCTGGGCCGGTATCTCGTAAACAATCAGCGGGTATCTATATATAATATATATAATATTATATATATAGGCTAATACCCTCGCGATTGAGGCGGTACCTGTGTATCATTCAATATCTCCAAAGTGTTGATGCGATTGCGACGACGATTGCCGGCAGCAGCAGATTTTCAGATCGCAGTGAGTAGGTCTTTAGCTTTAACTTCTCCTGGACTTAGAAGCTGTTTTTAGCTCTCAAACCCTTTGTGAAATACTCTTATCCCAAAAATGTAGGAGTCCTAAATTTATGAGTGACACGCCCATTATTTTTCGGAGTTGCTCCTAAATTGGACCAACTTTTACCCTTAAAATGCTTTGTGAATACCGACACCGCTTCTTGCATTTTTCCTTGTCGCTGGACGCGGTATTGAGATTTGAAGATGGGTTCGTTGTCCACACACAACAAAAATGTACTTTAGAAACGATCTCATGTAACTATTGGACGGACATTGTTCTTTCTTTTTATGGTGGGAAGTTATTTGCTGCGTAGGCTTTTTACCGTTTTCAGAAGACTGAGAATAACGATAACGGCAATGATGAAGCCGATAACATGACATAATAATAAACACAACAACAACCACATTTATTTATTTATTTATTTTTCTTTTGGCTGTCCTACTTTTGCCGTAGATTTTTTCGATTTCCTTTTCTGTCTTTTTTGTACCGACGAATAGAATAACTCTCCCGTTCCGTGTGTAAACAGTAGACATGTTGAACGCTCTGGGCTCGGAGCTGAAAGAAGTGCGCTGCGCGCGGCCTAATCTCCAGGCGGGGGGATCTAATGTGAGCATTTATTATTTTTAATATTATAATTATTCATGAGCGTGGTGCCGCGGGGAGGGCTGAGGGCCTGAGATTATGTGGTCCCCGTGCGCCTGTTGTGATGTAGGCCTCAGGGCAGGAGCTGTCTGGCACCGCTGGTGGAGCGGGGACCGCCTCCGATTACGAGCGTCGCCCCCAAGGCAGGCGACGAGAGCGTCCCCGCTCGCCCTCGCTCTCTGCCCCAGCGCCGCGCGTTCGCACAAAGACGTTCGCCCGCCCCCCTCGGTAGGATCGCTCCGGCGGCCTGTGTTCTCTGTTTGTGCGCGGGAGCCCAGACGGCTTTCACTCGTGAGAATGTCAAAGAGGAGAGCCGCGCCGCCTCCGCCAAGGTCAGGAGCCTTGTTTGCGCCGGTGGTGCGTCTCTCTCGCTGGCCTCGCGGGCCACTCTGAATCTGCTGTGCTGAGAGGGCTACGTGCTGAGAGATGCTGTCTGTTTGCCGCTGGGCCCCATTCTCACAACCCCCCACTCTGTCTCCTAGGTGATGAGCATCCTGAGCAACCCCAGCGCCGTGCCCCCCCAGTCCCAGCACGACTTCTCCATCTCCCCCCTGCACAGCAGCCTGGAGTCGTCCAACCCCATCTCCGCCAGCTGCAGCCAGCGCTCCGACTCCATCAAGGGCGTGGACAGCCTGCCCTCCTCCCAGTCCTACTGCCCTCCCACCTACAGCGCCAGCAGCTACAGCGTGGACCCCGTCGCCGCCGGATACCAGTACAGCCAGTATGGACAGAGTGAGTATCCGGCCGCTCCTGCGACCGTAACACGCCAGCAGTGAACGTCTCCGCTGAAAACGAACGCTCGGAGAGCTTGGCTTCACGTGTCGCTCAACGCGGCAGCCTCACGCTGCTTTTAAGATTCCGGTAATTTGTGCACGCGGGAACGTCTTGCATCCGAGCGAGTGCGTGTGTGTGTGTGTGTGTCTGTGCGTGAGACGGGATGTTTCTCCCAAAGGAAGGAGTGACTCGGTGTGTGTCGGTGCTGAGCGGTATTTGCGGAGTGAGTGTGGGTGACAGGAGAAAGACTCCCCCAGCACGGGGGTGGGTGGGGGAGGGGGAGGGGGGGGGAGGGGGTTAAGTCTGCGTGTTCCCGCTCCGTGCCAGCTGTCAGTGTGAACGTCTCCTCTGCGGACAGCTGGCCCACCCACAGGTATGCGGCTCCTACCGTTTCCCCCTCGCCTGCTGACAGCTTCCTTTCTCCTGGAGCCCTCCCTGAGCTGACACTCGCTACTTACTGTCATCCTGACAGCCGGTTGGCGAGGTCCGCAGGTACGTCTGCGCCGCCGCTCCGCCACCCCCCTCCGCCGGCAACAAAGGAGGAGGAGACGGCAGGCGGCTCAGATAACCCCTCTCCAGGGAGACGCTTCAAAGGGCACAGAACCAACAAGTCCCCAGAGGGGCGGACAGCGATGTTGGGATGTGCCAAAAGTCTACTGTTCTACAGTAGCACCCACTTTGTTTAGTTTTTTTACACGCCGTCAGTCATCTGAGCCTCTCTTTGCTTGGTTTGCTGGACCTGTGTTGAGTCTCGAGTTGGCCTTTAGCGGGCGGTCTGGGTGAGGGGCGCGGGGCGGACTCACATGACCGGGAGCCTTATCGCCGTTTGCTCCAATCCGGCTTTAACGTGGCTCCTCCGGGCAGGGGTTCAGTGATCGTGTCCCTGATCACTATTGCAGGAAATGTGGCAGGAAGTATGGTTCTCCACCTTAGGCTGCCAAAGCAGGTCAGCCTCCACAACCCCCCGTTATACTACATAGACCGTGTCTGTTTGAGCATGGGAGGGCTCTGTTGTGTTCGATTAACTGTCCTTTTCCTCCTTAGCTCCTTGAGTTCAGTAAGATTCCTTTTTTTGGTGCATGGAATTGTACCTCAAGGTTAAAAGCTGGCCAGAGTCAAACCCTATCTTGATGATATCTAATTAGGTTATGACTGTGGGTCAGAGAGAGCTGTACGGGAAGGAGAGGTTGTTTTGGAGGTGGGGTGGGGGGGGGGTTAAAGGGTGCTTCCTTACTCTCGGCCCCTGTGCCTTTCCCATCCCGACCTGTCCTTGGTTTGTCCCCCACGACCCCGTGACCCATTCGCTGCGCCTCTGCCCCAATCAGGCCCTCCTAATGTCTTTAGCCGGTGCTGTTAAATTGAAACCTTGTGAGGTGTGAGTGTGATCAATACTCCGTTCCCTAGCTGTGGGGGCGAGGCAGCGGTGCCCCCTGACCCCCACGCTGCCCGTGGGTGAGAGCAGACACGTGCTCCTGATAAAAATCTCCTGCCAAATCCCGGGACCAGATATTTCCAATCAGTGCCATGCCCCCGGGGAGCTGGCGTTAGTCACACCACGCGGCGCGGAGCAGGCAGCCCTCCGCCACTCGGGTGGGAAGGGAGAGCGGGCACTTAAAAGGCTTCGAGACACCCAGCGGCCAGCCTGTCCCCCTCCCCATGACTCACAGGAACACACACACACAGACATACACACACATGTTCACATATACAAACATACACACACACACACACAGAATCACTCATAAACACATCAGAATCACTCATAAACACACACATGTATACTCACATACACAAACACACACACACACACTCACACACACACACATGTATACTCACATACACACACACACACACCCACACACACATACCCACACATGTGTGTGTGTGTGTGTGTGTATTATTTAGCGTGATTGTGTTTTCACGCTGGCTCGGGGCAGATGTAAGATAAATGAACGTTTGAGTGAGATGAGCAGCGTCCCCTGATGTAAACGATAGAGGATAGGAGGTGTGGAGGACATGCGAGCAGAAATGACAGGGCTAATGAAGAGTGCTGGGAGGGCAACCCACAGGGACCGCACTGAGTGGCACACACACACACACACACACACACACACTGGAGGGCACGCTGCCCACACCACAACTGGTCCCACCGCAAAGGAGAGGGGGAGAGATGGTGGAGAGGGAGAGAGAGACAGAGGGAAAGATGGAGAGGGAGAGAGAGGCAAAGATGGAGACAGGCAGGAGAGAAGGAGAGTGAGGGAAAGAGGGAAAGCAGAATTCAGAGGGGAGGGGGGACTGAGAAAGAGGTGAAAGAGAAGGAGTACAGGGAATGAAAGAATATGAATCTCCATATAAAATCTCTTCCGTGGTCCCTGGTCCTCCTGGATGCTCATGCGCTGTGTCTGTGTGTGTGCTCGAACCCGCAGCTGCTGTGGACTACCTGGCGAAGAACGTGAGCTTGTCCACACAAAGGAGGATGAAGTTAGGGGAGCACTCCGCTGTCCTGGGACTGCTGCAGGTGGAGACAGGACAGGCCTACTGACGCCCCCCCAGAACCCCCATCCCCTTCACCAGCACCCCCTGACCCCCCTCCGCTGCAGATCTGCAAACCAGCACGCCAGCCAGCAAAGCTCCATGATACGTCTGTCTGCGTACATGCTCGTGTGTGTTTGTGTGTGCATGGGTAGGTGTGTGTGTGTGTGTGTGTATGTATGCATAATGAGAGCAAGAGAGAAAGAGAGAGGGAGATAGAGAGAGAAAGAAAGAGAGAGAGAGAGCGAGAAAGAAAGAGCGCTCAACAGCACTCAAGTACAAGCCCAGCGAGGCTTGAAGATGGAGCCGGAGTTATCCTGTGGCTGCTGAGGGTGCGAAGATTCTGGAAAAAGAAATCATTCCAAAACCAGCCATCAGAGCACCACACTCTGCCCCCCCAACTCTGCCTGACCACCCCCCACCCCCTCAACAAAGAGACCCTTTCAGGGGCTTCAGGGGATCCAAGCAAAATGAGCAACTGTTGTCTCGGCCAAAATCAAAAGCACTGCCCGTTGGCATGGCAGCAAACGTTAGCGCACCCAGACAAACACCCAGAAGCTGTTCCTCACACCAGATTTTGGGCCTTGCTGTTTATAGTAGTTCATTAGTGATTGTCATTATAATTATATTTGTTACTATTATTATTATTATTATTATTATTATTGTTGTTGTTATTATTATTGTTATTATTGTTATTATTATTGTTGTTGTTACAATTATTGTAATTACATTTTATTTTATTTGTAGCTGATTTCCTTTATTAGACCTTGTTGTACAATGCAGACAGATGACTGAGGTAGTGGGAGAGTAAGGAAACAGCAGGAAACGGAGATGCTGATTGGTTTCCAGGCTGTAGTCACGGTCTCCCTTCCTGCTCCCGAAGCTCTTTAATGTACATGAGTGATTTGACCTTCCAGTTATCATCTTAAACTCAACATTCCAAAAGAACTTGGCCAAAAAGAGCGATGTTGGAATGGACCGCAGTCTGAGGGTCGATGGGCCAATGGCTGCCTCGCCCCCCCCCCCAGCCCCAACCTCGATCGTTCCCTCTCCATCCTTCTACCCCAGGTGCACGCCATAGGGAAAAGACTATTGTTTGGAAAAATAGGATTGAGGAAACTGAAGTATGTCTTAAAAATGAGAACCTACCCAAGGAAGACCCCCCCCCCCAAATGCCTCAACTTTCAGCCTTTTTGACTCTTAGAGCACAGGCCCAGAGCCTGCCCTAACGGACCAACACACAACACCGCCACACAGACCAAAACACAACACACAGTACATTCGAGAGCAGACCCCCCCCCCCAAGGGAAACCCATAGCTGGCCAACAGCGCGACGGTACGGCGCACAATGAGAAAACACATCATTCCAAAAACCCCTCAGTGTTTTAGCAGCTAGCAAACGGACGCTTAATGGGACACCCTCGGGACCGCCCCACGCCAGAGCGTGACTCTTACGCTCCTTTACTCCAGTTCACTAAGTCAGATGAATTTTAAACCTCCAAATTCACTTCATTCAAATGCAACCCTTTCAATTGTTAGGCTTCTGGTGTTTATATATACATATTATATATATATATAAATCTAAGCCCCAGTGTGCAAAGAAAATGCTGTTTATATCTTTCATGCTCTGACCAAATATGCATTCCGGAACATTCCTCAAGCATCTTCAAACAAATACACAAGTCCTCTCTGTGCGTAGCCTGGCAAATCCATCGCAGACATGACGGGCAGTGTCCCACGTGCATTTTAGCCTCAAATTCGCTGGGTGCTACAAACTCACCGTACCTTAATAGCACATAATCTTATCAGTTAGAAAAAAAGGGCTAAGGAATTGTGCCCCACCCTCCTTGTGCAAGCACACGGTATTAGATTTGTCGGACCCCTCTTTAACCCCAGAATCAGTTCATTTGCATTCACAGACGGTGTAAAAAAAAAAAAACAAGCAACATTTTTTTTATAGAGTACTAAATATGAAACATTTGTGTAGCACTCATAGTTGATATTGGACACAATCTATTTAGTCACATATAAAATGAACTGTACAGTAGACATAAAGCAGATTGTGTATTGGTTGTTTATAAAGAGTATGTTTTATACTAAAACAAAATGTGATGTGGTAGAATGAGCGGGGGGGAAGGGGGATCTCTTGGAGTCTTACAATGTAAATTTGAGTTACATTCCTTAATAATAATGGTTTATTTTTTTTGTTCTCCTTTTTTGGTTCTTTAATACTATGTTGTGTCGGTGTTTTAAAAAGAAAATACAGATTGTATTGCTTTTGTTCAGAAAGCAACCATTCCTTGTTAAAAGTTTTCTCTTTTTTCTTTGAGAAGAAGATTACCCACCTTGAGTATTACCGAACTGTTGAAAAGACGTGAGTAATTTTATTGGAAAGACTGAGGCTGTCTTGTACAGATGTACAGATGTCGGCCCTCTGAGAAGGACCATCCATTTGGAGTACAGATTTTAGGAAAGTGTTTTGTGTTTACAGTTACAACTGGAAGTGAAGTCCTCCCAGCTCCTTTGGCCGGGTGTCAATCATCTAGGAAATCGGGTCCAGTCGCAAACGGATCGGGGACTCACACAGACGTTTTCTCTCTCTTTTTTTATTTGTTTATTTGTATTTTTGGGTCAATCTCATCCCCTTTCGAACCATTCGCAAGTGGCAGAACTCTGACTCTGGAAACGTTCGAGAGGACGAGGACCTCCAGCCCCTGGGGTCAATTTGAGGTGTGGTCTCGCATGGACCAATCGGACGTACGCGTGACGCGCAGGGCTGACGCTCACCCAGGCCTGCCCCATCTTCAGGAAAAAATGCAAACATAATAAATTTGAAAAAAAATGAAGCGAAACCACAAAACCCAGAAACAAAGGATGTGTAGCTCTACGCTAATTAAGACTGATCGAAAAGAAAAAAAAATCATTTTAATGCTTTGTCTTTGTGTATTTTTTAAAAAACGAGAAAAAAAAGAAGAAAATAAAAAAATTGCTTCTAGTGTATAGCACTCATTTCTAACACCTGCATTAATCAGCATTGGGATATTTGAAGCACTATGTGACCTGTCAGAACGCCTCTGTCTTCTCCCACCCCCCAGCCCCCCACGCCCGTGGACCCTTTTGACTCCTAATCTGTTTACTTGCTGTTTTTGTTGCATCTGTGTTTTGCTTTATTATATTTCTGTTCAGCATGTGTGTATATTATCATGGCATAATTTATTCTGCTGTATGAAGTATTAGAGTAGTGGGAACTTGTATTGGCATTTACTCTACCTTCAGCCTGTTGGTGTCTTTATTGTAACACTGGCGTAACTGTTATCAATTAAAGCTCTAAAACTGATCAAAGGCCACGGCTCCCGCTCTGTGTCTCGGCTGATGTGTTCTAGTCACTCCTTGAATTTAAATAACGTGTGGGCTTAGGAGAGAGGGAAGGGACCGCAAACTTAGGAAAAACATTTACTCAACACTGTGTTTTGCACCACGCGTTTAGCCAGCAACGATCACGAGGTATAAATCACGACAGATATTTGTGCTGCGGACTGCAACAGCAGTGCGTGCAAGCGCAAGCGTACAAAGTGTTTGGCCCAATGCGAATTTGGGAATTGAAATGTAATCTTTTGATTCATAAGCTTGCTAGTTCAGAAATCGGCCTGTCAACACTGAGCGTTTATGTTTGCCTTGATGGAAATGTACTGGAAATAATAATGCACTGTATTTTTATGCAAAAAAAGACACTTCACCAGACAACCAAACTAGTGATATTCCAGATTCTGTGTGAAAAAGTTGTAGATTTGGTGGTACAGCCTTCAGAGTGCCTATAGAACCAAAATCATGAAACACATACCGTAAAGGCACAATTAGTATTAATGATACTAATTTATGATAATACTAATTGTGCTACTCATCATATCAATCAGTCAATGTTGCTACCCAAAACTTCGATGTGTCTTTTCTGATCTACAATACAGTACACAGAGAAATCATGAATCAGTTCCTGTAATGCTTCTGGTGGGTTATATGGGAAATGTTTATTTGGAGAATGTGAAACCCGCTGCACGCAATCTGTTCCTGCCTCCTGTTCCAGCTCTGTCTCCTTGGGTGGACAAAAAAAGGTCAGAAGTAGGTTTATTATATCATTGCATTTCTTTTTTTACATTTTATTTTGTTTATAGATATTATACATTATGGATTCATTCACAGATGTATTTATCTTCAAATCTGTTTTTGCTGATCTGTCATTGGATATTTTTGGTTTGTCGTTTTTATTGAATTGAAATAAACAATTAAAAGAAAAAAGAAAAATTTCATGTTGGCAAACTAATCTCTACATTGCCATATGAAAACACTGAAAACTTTCCACTAAGTTTGTTCAACAATGTTTTTTTCTGGCTGTACTGTGATGGGTCACATAATGCTATTAAGAGAATATTATTTGTGAAGATACAGATCATGATAGAGCTTCCGTCAAATCACACTTACAACTTTGAAAGGAAAGACTGAATCACTTCCTTTGCACACTTTTAAAAAAAAGGTTGAAAACTTCAAATATTTCATTGTAGACTGCGAGTATCACTGACTTACAAAATCGTTTTTAAACAAACATTTTCTAATGTGCACTTGTAAAATCAGGATTTTTTGACATGAATGCTAGCAAACAGTTAACTTATTTATAGCTTAGATCTCTCATGTATAATACTATGTATCAGATGTCTGTCCTTCTGAAGATACAAATGATATATAATTTCTTTTGTAATTATACATTTTCAGACGGGACACCACATAACTGAAATACTGTGTTATTGTGGCGTCTTCTATGACATCAGCATAATCTCCTATTTATTCTGTACTTCTTCCCATTTTCACAGTAAGATATCGTATCAAAACCTTTGAAGTGAAGCAGCCACGCGATGCTGACAGTAACAGTGATTCAGTGGCCTAAAAATACCGGTTTCGAGTGACTGAATTGACAGTTACGACTGAATGAAAAGAATGGACGAATCTGTTACATTGCAAAACTATGCCCATTAAACAATATGATCTTTTTTTCAGGGTCTGTGACACAGAGAGGCCCAGCGCTGTAACTGTGGGCCCTGAGGCAGGGCTCCAGACAAGACTGGACCGCTGGATTATATTTTGAACAGTGAGTCAGTCTTCTTCCTCCAGAGACCCAAGATGAATACTTGTAGAGTTTTGTGGTGTGTGTGTGCGTGTGTTTGTGTGTGTGCAAGTGTGTTTGTGTGTGTGTGTATGTGTGTGTGTGTGTGTGTGTGTGAGTGTGTGTGTGTATGTGTGTGTGTGTGTGTGTGTGTGTGTGTGTGTGTGTGAGTGGGTATGTGAGTATATGTGTTTGTGTGTCTGTGAGTGAGTGTGTGTGTGTGTGTGTGTGTGTGTGTGTGTGTGTGTGTGTGAGTGTGTGTGTGAGTGGGTATGTGAGCATGTGTGTTTGTGTGTGTCTGTGTGTGTGTGTGTGTGTGTGTGTGTGTGAGTGAGTATGTGAGTGAGTATGTGAGTATGTATGTGTGTGTGTGTATGTGAGTATGTGAGTGTGTGTGTGTGTATGTGTTTGTGTGTGTGTGACAGAGAGTATGTGTGTGAGTGAGTATGTGAGTATGTGAGTATGTATGTGAGTGAGTATGTGAGTATGTGTGTGTGTGTGTATGTGAGTATATGAGTGTGTGTGTGAGTGTGTGTGTGTGTGACAGAGAGTGAGTATGTGTGTGAGTGAGTATGTGAGTATGTGTGTGTGTGTGTGTGTGTGTGTGTGAGTGAGTGAGTACGTGAGTGTGCGTGTGTGTGTGTGTGTGTGTGTGTGTGTGTGTGAGAGAGTGAGTATGTGAGTGTGTGTGTGTATGTGTGTGTGCCCTTTCCAATGAACACTGGAAAAGGGTCAACAAGTACAATAAAACGAGCCCTAAGGGACCAGGGGAAGCAATGATCTGTTCATATATCGCACGCACCAATTCAATTACCACTACGAGGCAGGTTTATAGAGGAAGGTTTTCCGGAAGGTCCAACCAAGCACTTTCCCTGGGCTCCAGTCTGTTTGCAGAGCAGCCCTTGAACCTTGAGCAGAAGAGCAGGCCCAGGAAAGGCAGACCGCTCCAGGGGAAGTGGAAATGAGGGTTACCGATCACATCTGTAGGAAGCCATTTATCTTGCGCGCTGTCCAAAAACATACGCGAAAGACTCCACCAGTAGAATGTGTGTGATTTGGCCGGCGCCCACGCTCCCTGGAATGCGCTCCTGAGGACCATGTTTGCAGTTGCACGCAGTCACGGCGGTCACAGCCTATCTCTCTGGTATGTTGCGAGCACGGAGGAATTCCATGCCTCCAACACTTGGATTTCAGCTGCGCTCGCTGTGATATATTGCATTCTTTTCCACGTTTCTCACTTGGACAAACCATAGAGTTTAATGTTAACAGTAATGAATACAAATGTTTAATTTTAACCTTGACTTATTTATTTTAAGGCCAAAAATAACGTTGTTTACGCTGTCGTTTTTTTTCAATGAGATGCTTTCTTTTTCAACCGGCCAGTGGTGTATTTATTGGTATGTCAAAGGCTCTATTACACTGCACTTTATCAGATTAAAATATTTGCAGATTAACAGGACAAAATAGAAGTAGAATGTCCATGATTCCATGGACTTGCATTTAAAAAAATAAATAAATACAGATAGGACAATATTTCAGTGCCAAATGACTATGGTGAGAGGAATTTCAATCATTTCTGAGTCATCATGGCCACTCAGTCCCCCACGATGAGACTGAGAAACCCAAGTTGCGGGTCAGTACTGACGTACTCATGCTGGTTTGTGTGGTTTGTTCTTAAGGCTTAAGACAAACCCCACCTGGGCTGGCATTGGAGACCACTGTTATACACCGAATTCATCAGAAACAGTATGTCATGGCCCCTGGATGGACCAATAGGCTGGCAGTGTAGTGTAATGGTTAGGGAGCTGGGCTTGTAACTCAGAGGTTGCAGGTTCAATTCCCAGGTGGGGCACTGCTGTTGTACCCTTGAGCAAGGTACTTAACCTGAATTGCTTCAGTAAAATATCCAGCTGTATAAATGGATTGTATGTAAAGAAATGTAAACTGTGTAAGTCGCTCTGGATAAGAGCGTCTGCTAAATGCCTAAATGTAAATGTAAAATGTGCAAAAATGCTTGCCCGGAGTGCAGGTTGCCTACTGCAGTTGGGATTCGAGCCCCGGCTATGCCAGGAGTCCCATCTGCGTCAGTGATTGGCTGTCCACCCTGTGGGAGGGGGGAGGGAAGCTAGCATGAGCTCGCCACGTACAAGAGTGCCTCTATGTGTGCCGGAGTCACGGTCAACGGCTTGGCGAGTTCTGTCTCGGAGGAGGCAGTTCGGCGCCTTTGGGGTACAATAGGCTACCAAATCGGGAGGAAAATGGGGAAAGAAACAGAAACAAAAATATTTCTAAAAACAGCATGTCAAAACTATGACATAATGCAGCTCTCCACTGTTTGTTTCACCTTTCTTTCTGTTTTATTTTATTTTTTATACATTTATTTCTAATCAATCATTTCTGGTCAGGCAGCGCACACCGGACCAGCCAAAGTGTGGTGCGTTAGGCCGCTATGCTATCCGCCAGCCCCTCACCTTTCTTTCTGTTTGGCATTTTTCTGTGGTACACGAGCATGTTGAAATATTGTTTATGCTACTGACTTATAGAGTTATCAGGTCCCTGCAAATATGTGCTTGCCTTGGGCCTCAAAATAGAATACAGAAACATAGACAGGTGCATCATAGGAGCTCCAAGAGGGCAGGTGAAAGAACCAATCAATCAGTTATTCAAATTATTCAATATGATATGTTTATTCTCTCTTTCTCTCTCTCTCTCTCTCTCTATATATATATATATATATATATACATACACTCAGTGGCCACTTTATTAGGTATACCTTTCTAGTACTGGGTAGGACCCCCCTTTGCCCCCAGAACAGCCTCAATTATTCGTGGCATGGATTCAACAAGGTGCTGGAAACATTCCTCAGAGATTCTGGTCCATGTTGACATGATAGCATCAAGCAGTTGCTGCAGATTTGTCGGCTGCACATTCATGTTGCAAATCTCCCGTTCCATCATATCCCAAAGGTGCTCTATTGGACTGAGATCTGCTGACTGTGGAGGCCATTGGAGTACACTGAACTCATTGTCATGTTCGTGGAACCAGCTTGAGATGATGTGTGCTTTGTGACATGGCGCATTATCCTGTAAGTATCATGGAAGTAGCCATTAGAAGATGGGTAGACTGTGGCCATAAAGGGATGCACATGGGCAGCAACAAGACTTAGATAGGCTGTGGCATTTAAACTATGCTCAATTGGTATTAAGGGGCCTAATGTGTGCCAAGAAAACATTTCCCACACCATTACACCACCACCACCAGCCTGAACCGTTGACACAAGGCAGGATGGATGCATGGATTCATGTTGTTTTATGCCAAATTCTGACCCCACCATCTGCATGTCACAGCAGAAATCGAGATTCGTCAGACCAGGTGACGTTTTTCCAATCTTCAACTGTCGAGTTTTGGTGAGCCTGTGCCCACTGTAGCCTCACTTTCCTGTTCTTAGCTGACAGGAGTGGAACCTTCTGCTGCTGTAGCCCATCCACTTCAAGGTTCGACATGTTGTGCATTCAGAGATGCTCTTCTGCATAACACTGTTGTAACGTGTGGTTATTTGAGTTTCTGTTTCTGCACAATTCCAAACTCTAGAGACTGTTGTGTGTGAAACTCCCATGAGATCAGCAGTTTCTGAGATACTTACACCACCCTGTCTGGCACCAACAATCATTCCACGGTCAAAGTCACTTGGATCACATTTCTTCCCCATTCTGATCTTTGGTCTGAACAACAACTGAACCTCTTGACCATGACTGCATGCTTTTATGCATTGAGTTTCTGCCACATGATTGGCTGATTAGATAATTGCATTAATGAGCAGGTGTACAGGTGTACATAATAAAGTGTCCACTGAATGTATATTCACTTGTATTTTGTGTGGCACCATTTAGAATCTTAATAGAGGAGGTCAGGGAATAATATATAAATGGAGTTGAAAACTAGTGGCATGCAACTCCTGGAAAATACTGGGATACAAAAGATTGCAGAGAAGGAATAACACGAGACCGTGATCATAAACAGATACTAAAAAATAAAATAAAAAAAGTAATCACGGCGCGGTGGATGGCGTACCGGTCTAACGTACCACACTTTGGCTGGTCTGGTCGTCAGCCCCGGTCGGAGGCGGCATTTAGCTGTCCGCCTCCGGGGGTGAGCCGGCACGAGTCCATCGAGGAGCAGGTAAAAGCGTCTGTGGTAGAATTCTGTCTCGGAAGAGGCGGATCAATCGGCCCAGAAAGAGTGTCTTGACCCGGAGGATGGGCGGCGGACTCGTGGGGGAGGGGAATTTAGATAAATAGAGGGTATAATTGGCAACCAAATTGGGAGAAAAACGCAAAAAGAAATTAGAAATAAAAAAGGGAACACCTTTTAAAAAATTTAAAAAAATTGTGTCTGTGTGTGTGCATGTGTTATGTGTGTGAAATACATATGTTTGGTGTACATTTCTATGAGTTTGTCCTTGGACGAGACAATGGCTGCACAGTGCAGATAAAGAGATCATAACCAAGCTTGTCTTCTGGTTGTCTCTCTCTCATGGTTGTCTCCTCTCTCTCTCTCTCTCTCTCTCTCTCTCTCTCACTCTCTTTCTCTCTCTCCCCTCTATCTCTCTTTCTCGGCCACCCAGCACACCAAGGCCGGGTGTGCCGGGGAACCTTTAAAACATTCCCCTGCCTTTGATCTCAAAATTGATTATGCGCTGGAATAGACAGACAATTGGACAGGAGAGCCACCGTAAACGGACCCCACAACGGCCAAATTCCTTCCGCCTGCACTGGGAAGGGGGGGAGACTCAGATAAAATATTCAAATCTATATGCAGTCAATAAAGAAATATATATGGTCATTGAAGGTGGTTATGCACCATGGTGGCTTAGCCCCGTGACTGCCTCCCAGGGGCCAGCGGCTTGTTCCCCGCGCACGGGAAGGAGAGGTAATGGGTTTGAGCCATCAGAGGAATGGAAATGAAAGTCTTGAGCCACGGGACGGGGCTTCTGCTGGGTGAGGTGCTGTCAGAGACTACAGTGGTGAGTTTCCCTGGATCGCTAAGCCAGGCCCCCTCCCGCACACACACACGCACACACACCGACGCACGCATGCACGCATACACACACACACACACACACACCGATGCATGCATGCATACACCCACTCACGCGCACACACACGCACACACACACTCCTGGATCACATCTATTACTTTATTATTATTATTATTATTATTATTATTATATTATATATATATATATTATTATTTATTTTTATCCATTAATGTCAAAAATAAATCTTCCTTTGGAAGGCCGGAGACAGATTAGTTTGGGGGTGAAGGTTGAAGTGGAGATGGGCATATATTGACTGAGGTAGCCTCTTTCCTTAAGAAGGTAGTGTGCGCGACCCGTTACATTAACCGTGTGAAGTGTCTCTCAAGAGTGGGGAATAAGTCCCGTGACTATCTGCACCTTCAACTTTCAGTGTGCTAAATGACTTTTTCAGTCCGGCCACATTCTGGGGATTTCGGGCTACACCCACATTTAGACCCACACCCACAACACCCACACTTGGGGAGGAAAGTAAAAAGAAAGAAACAACAATGAGAATAATTAACAGGCAATTTAACCTCTGACAACAGGCCAAGATTACAAAGGCTCCAGCAGTCATTGCCCTCTGATAATAACGATCATTTTGAGTCAGTTAAATATTGTCATTACGAAAGGAGTGAAAGTGCCGGTAGCCACAAGCTATGGAATGATTAAAACATTTTTGAAGGAGTTTTTTCTCTTTTTTTCCCTTCCCCTCCCCTCTTCCCAGCAGGCGCGGGATCATTGTGTCGTTGTGAGTCTGCTGTGTCAAACATTCGAAAATGTCACAATGAAAGCAGTTACAAAGCCTAACATCTCCTTAAATCCCATAATTATTCCAGGATACATTATGTACCTGAGCCCTGGCGGTCCGCTCAGCACTGAAGGGATTCCAGATTCCCACAATCAGCTTACGCAGACAGATCGCGTGATTGGCTAATAACCAGGGACTGCGAGCGGCGTGCTTAGCTTTAAGAGATTGCTCGAGAAAAGGACGTATCCTTGTTTAACTCACTCCGTCCTTCTTCGGATTGCATTCTTTCCTAGCTTTTTATTCGCTCCCGAAGGATTTTTGCTTGACAAGTTTTCTCTTCTTTTTTCATCATTATTATTATTATTATTATTATTATTACAATAGTGTAATTGATTTCTTCTCCCCTCTTTTATTTCCCACATAAGGGAGTGCGTCTGCCAAAGCCCAGGCTGGCAGCTCTGAACCACTAAGTACAGGATTTGAGTCTGCAGCTCACCTCATTCCTTCTCTAGACCCTCCCTGCCTCCCAGCCTCTCTCATCTCCACACTCAAATATCACTTCAGTTTTAAGCTGCCCCCCGCCTCCTCCCCTCCACCCCCCCGGGACAGATCAGTGCAGTCACTCAACCTGCCCTGCTGAACAAAAAAAAGAAGGCAAAGGCAATCTTTTAGAGGACACCTTCATCTTCTTTATCAACTTTTAAAACTCTTCTGTAATTCTTTCAGTCATCTTCACCTACCCAGCCCCCACCCTTCCCCCCCTTCACCGATCCCCAAAGGGGGAAAAAAAAATCCAGGGTAACTTAAATTGTAAATCCACGAGATCACGGCGATGATAAAAATGACTATGGAGCCCTTTTTTGATTTACATTTAAAAAAAAAAAAATCTTAAGCTCAGCTTCCAGACTAATTAATATTAATAACAAAAATGGAAATGAGCAGAGACAGTGGAAAACCTAAATAAAGAACAAACCCCAGTGCTTTTTTTTGTCGGGAGATGTACACATAAACCCTTTTTGAATATAAGTGGGCCTTTAACAGGCGTGACGCTGGGGCATAGACTCTCATACACAGAGACAATTTTTCTAGATAATAGCCTATCACGCAGGATACAATTTAAATTAAAAAATGCAATTTTCACCTTGAAATGAACAAATGATTACAATTTCTATACAAATTAAGGCATCCAGGCAGTGCCTCAGTACTGCGCTGGGGCCATGAAACTTGACATAATTACCATGAAATACATTTTCAAATATTTGTATTTTGTCCATTGCTTTAAAACATGCAACTCTGCCTTCTGCGGGTTTGTGATCTCACCTTCTGGGGAAAATACATAAAAAAGAGTGAAAATCATCGGAGATGAAAAAGCCTTCAACAGGCGAGATAAAATTTTGAAAAAAGGGAAGAAAAAACAAATAGTAAATTGCCGCTGTTCAGCTCGGCAGCCCCTGGAGTTATCTCTAAAAGGCAAATTATGGCTCCTTATCGGGGGAATCATATCTAATAGTTATCTGCTCAGATGTTATTCTCTCTCGCACCCCCACCCCCTCACCCCCAGCCCCCATCTCATTGCCAGAAATGTTATTTATTTGTGATTACAGCTACTCTTTGAAGAAAAGATGTTAACTCTTGCATTTAAGCTCCAAAGTTGGGGAGAATTGTAAACTTGGGCCTGTTAGGCGAGGAGTGAGAAAGGCTAGTGTTGTATTCCTGGGGTGAGCCAGCAGACCTGAGGGCTGTCTGTCTTATACTGGCTATAAACACTGATGGAAAATTATGGGCGAGACAGCACACAGATGGGGAGGCAGCAATGGCTATGGGTACGAGTTCACAAATACAGGCCTTCATGCTATATTTGGGAACCCAAAACATTATTAAATAAATAACAATAATTATTCAGTATTTATTTTATTTTATTATAAACATATGCATACAGTATACGTATATATATGTGTGTGTGTGTGTGTGTGTGAGAGAGAAAGAGAGAGAGAGAGAGAGAGCGTGTGTGTTTTTGTATGTGTGTGTGTGATCATACAGTATATATATACACATATATTATATATATATTACATTACATTACATATATATATATATATATATATAATCATATACAATATGAGTAAGGTCTTGTTATAGTGAGGTCAAATGGAAAATGTGAAATCTGTCTGTGATTCACTCTCCTTTCGACCACGGTCCTCCCATACCATCACACAGGCAGACGCTGGAGGCCATTTGAGCTTCGGAAGTTATGTCCTTTACTTCTTAAGGTATTGATCCTTAGTCCAGCATTTAACATAACATAACATAACATAAGGGGGAGACGAGAACAGGCCATTCAGCCCAACACTGCTCGTCCGTTCCTACCACTAATCTGCTCACATGCTTAGTTTATCCAAAGGCTAGAGTGTCTAACACTGGATCGAGCCTAGCCTTGAATACCCCTAGTGTCTCAGCCTCTACTACATGTCCAGGCAAGCTATTCCACGCATTGATCACTCTCTGTGTGAAAAAATATTTCCTAGTGTCCGTGTGAAATTTACCCTTTGTCAGTTTCCATTTATGCCCCCTCGTTCTGCTAACCGAATTCAACTTGAATAATTTCCTAAAATTCACTTTGTTAATTCCTTTAATAAATTTAAAAGCCTCAATCAAATCTCCCCTAAGTCTCCTTTTACTAAGCTTGAACAGTCCAAGCATCTCTAGCCTTTCCTCATAACACTTGTCTTGAGCCATTTGGTGTGGCTCTGAGAGACTCCTGTGATTTCAAGGAGAGGTGCCCTGTCCGCAGCAAAAGGTCTTGAATAATGTTCAATGGGCCCGTGGATGTCACAGTACCCATGATTCACGCAGCAGCATCCGAGTAGGCCGAACAATGAACAACAACACACGGAAAGTGGACAAAAAACAACATTTGTGCCAACAATGAATAACTCCAGCGTCGCGTTGATTTGTCATTAAATCTTGAAACAAACGACAAAAATCATTTCGGTTTTACATTATATATTGGACCCACCTCCATTCATTTCCTGTCAACGTTTGTCTCTCAGACAGTGGCCGCATGCTTCCGTGTAAAATATGAAAAGAGTTTCGGCCGGTGTCGATGTCAGTGTCAAATCCCTCAGTTGTCCTAGGACAATCTATGGAGCCTGAAATCACTGTCGATGATGTCACGTTTGGAATATTCCGACCAGCTGGTAGTGCGACGCAGTGGAGAGTGAAATTTATGATGCATCAGTCTCGTTGCCAGGGAGGCTTCTGGGGTTTGGTGGGTAGAGCCATGGAGGGCCTGTGCGTTGGTGAGTGAGGCTCTCTCGCCTCATCTCTGTCCATGCGAGGGCTTGAAGAGCACCACCACCCACCCCCCTCGCCCCACATCCTTCTCTCCGCAGGACCGTCTGTTTGATTCTCCAGCCTCAGTCGCACATCAGATTTCAACACTTGACCTCTTAATGCTGGGGGTCAGCACCGCACCAGCAACAATTTCACACACAAGATGAAAGGGAAATTAACACTGAAGTCGCTCTCGGCGGCAGCAACTGCGGGCCCAGGCCACGCCACTGGTGCTCGAGACACCATGCTCTCTCTCTCTCTCTCCCTCCTTCCTTCCATCCACTCTCTCTCTCTCCCTCCCTCCTTCATTCCATCCACTCTCTCCCTCCCTCCTTCAATCCACTCTCTCTCTCTCTCTCCCTCCTTCCTTCCACTCTCTCCCTCCATCCTTCCATCCACTCTCCTTCTCTCTCTCCCTCCCTCCTTCCATCCTCTCTCTCTCCCTCCCTCCTTCCTTCCACTCTCTCTCTCTCCCTCCTTCCATCCTCTCTCTCTCTCTCTCTCTCTCCCTCCCTCCTTCCATCCTCTCTCTCTCTCCCTATCCCTCCATCCTTCCATCCACTCTCCTTCTCTCTCTCTCTCTCTCCCTCCTTCCATCCTCTCTCTCACTCTCGCCACGTGGCACAGAGCACGCTCTGCAGCGGGCCTGAGGATTTTGAGGAGCGCCACCGGGGGAAACCTCTGGTCCGGCCCTTTAAATAGCGTCTCCGCAAACACAAGCGGCCAGTCAGCGACGGGAAGAGGCTGTAACCAGCGCAGGCTCACTGCCGCTGCTCCTCCCGGCCCGCGTGGCGCTCGCACATCTCCCCGCTGAGATCACCCGTACAAAAGTATTTACATTTCCCTTTTGTGTCTAATATGAATATTATATCTAAAAATGGACTTAATCCCATAAAAAGCACAAACCATGTCAAATAGAAACTGTCACTCACATCTGTTGATGCGCGGTACGGGCGACGCACGAACGAGCGTGATCATTTACCCTTAATTCCGATGACACGTTGAATGGTCTTTTTCTCCCACACGACAGTACATTTGTTTCACATGTTGTGTGTCACCACAGAAAAAAAATGACAAAAAGGATAATTAATGAATGCTCATGAATTCAGTTTCTGCCTGTGAGCTGGAAACATGTTTTTTTTGTTGTTGTTTTTTCCCCATAATACCTTGGGGGTGGGGGTTTATATGACTGATTTATTTCTAAAGTGAAATGTTCTTGCCTGTCACTTCGGTGAATAGGGGGAGAGTGAGTAGAGGAAGGCTCCGCTCCTCTGGGGTGGGGCGGTTTGCGGAGGGAGCGGGGGAGGGGCTGGTGGTGCTGCCACCCTCCTGCCGCAGTGTCCCTGGCACCCCCCTCCCTGGCTCCAGGCTGGGCGCTCGCCCCACGGTGCCCCTCTCCACCTCCCCTCTCCGGATCCCAGGCCCAGCTGGAGAGCGGCTCTTTATGCATTCATGAGCAGCGGGGCGGATAAATAAAAAGGTTCATTACCACGTTAAAGTGTTACTAATGACGTGTACCTGCCACCCAGCACCTCCGAAAATCTAATGTGACACACTAGAATGGAAAATCTATTCCGCCGCTCCGCGCCTCCAATCCTGCCCCTGTGCACTCAATGGAAATTTCCCTCACCCTGCCCTCCCATTTGGTGCTCTCTAAAACCAATATTTACAATTCTGTAGCCATTATGTCCTACCAAGCCCTCTGCGCCGCCTGTCTCGACCTCCATATTAGCTGAAAATTGGACTTTGCAAACTTAACAGGAGAGCAGGGCTGTGAGCAGAATTGCTTCTCTCTCCTGTTGAAGGAGCAGGCCTAGGAGCCCCGCGGGGGGCCATGCCAAATTAACCTCCCATGGGGGGGCGGAGCAGGACCCCCCCCCTCCCTCGTGCTCAGCACATTGGGACAGGCCAGGGCACACGGGACCGGGGGGGGGGGGGGCGAAGAGTGCCATGTTGTCCCCCCAGTTTTGTATTTTTTCTTCCATGCTTAATTCACCATTAACAAAACATATATTTAAGACCCTTCCTCATTTATATTTTATACACAGTCATGACTATTTCTATTTCTCTTTTTTTTCCTCTCCTTTTTTTAAATCTATGATTTGGAATATTAACTCCCCCACTTTCTCGCAGCTAATTAACTTATGTAAATTAGCCTCGTCACCCAGCCGTTCTTTATCTTTCCGCGGTGCGTTGTTTTGACGCCAGCCCGGGTGTATGGTAATTGTAATGATCTCATTAATATAGTAGATGCGTTCCCAAATATCAGTTACGAAAACAACAGCCCGTCAGGCGTTTAAAACAGAGGTGTGAGACTGTCATGGAAACGGGGCTTAAGTGGCCTAATCGCCACTCGAGAGAGGGCCACTGGAACACGCCAAGGTAAAACCACCAGGTGCAGTCGGAGGGATGTCCAGACGGAGCCCAGTAAACCTCTTGGCACCGGCACAGGTGTTGCAGCACACCAACACTCTGTTTTTAACAAACAAAAATGCCAAAATGTGTCCCAACGTGCAACGCAAATATATCAGCAGTTGTTGGGGGAAAAAAAGATGTACTCCATCATTGTGAAGATTACCACGATCAGAGCATGCCACAGTATATGCATTAGTACAGTCCAGGCTCACAGGGCTCAAACCATTCAAATGGCACTGTATTCAATATCACATCATTGTTGATACATTTTAATCAAACCAGTGCCCCTTTAGCTCTAGTCAAACATTGTTTAAAGTGTATATTAACATGTTGGCCATAAGACACCTCGTAGTTCCAGTCATTGAATTGCTTGCAGGGGAATCGAATGGTACATTCATCCAATCACCTTTTTTTCAGGTTAATCAGTGCACATTGCCTGGACCTAACTGTTAAGTGACAAATGTATAATTAAATAGGCTACTTTTTTTCATCAAGAAACTTCGGCACTGATGTTTCTTGGCACAGCCTTTTTGTAACCTAGAGGGTGACTACCATAAATAAATGTAATACAGTAGCTCTTAGTTTGTTTTAACGACTAAAAAGCGCAAGATCATTTCAAGCTTAACTTACTTCAGGCTATCTATTAGCCTTTTTGAATGTAAATCTATTGTGAATAGCACGCACTTGTTGGCAATCTCATTAGCTAGCAAGCCATGCATACAAGGTGAGCTAAATGCTAGCTATGCACGATCACCTACACACTGAAGCTGTGCTGTCATACCAGGCTATACGTAATCAGCTATATGTTTCTGTTTCAATAAACAGTGATTGGCATAATATTAACCAAAAACATAACATCCTGCAACTGTTAAAATGCCTCACCGTGCATACATGATGATCGTTTTGTTACCACTTCACCGAATATGAAGATGCATCATGGTGTATTCTAAATATCTCCATTTTTTTAGTTGCTGTTGTTTCTTGTCTGTTGTCGGCTCCTTGTTATGTAGAGAAATACAGAAGACAAAGATATGATAAAGTGTTGATATGATTAATGGCATAGGATCTGAGTGGGATGGGCTTTATTCGCTTTTTTTTTATGGCTGTGTAACGTATAACATTCGTACCCGTGCTGCTTTTAAACTTTCTTCCCTTTTATAATATAACAAATAAATAGGTACATAAATAATCAGGTTTTTTTCTCTCTTTTCCTGTGTTCCTGATGTCTTATCCAGGGGAGCGGTTGGGGGAATCCACACCAAACTCCCTGAAGATGTGGCCGGAAAGAAAAAAAATAACTCAGTTTTCTCTCCTCTGAGGAATCAGTTCACCTTTGCTTCCTGGTTTGCAGACTGAAGTGGAGAAAGTCTTGTTTTTCCAGTAGACATGTGATAGGGAACATGGCCCACATAAACAAATGCTTTGCATCTCCCCATCTCACTCAATGGATTGTAGACAATTTAAAATATAAGAAATTTGGCTGTCAGTTGCTCAATCCTTAGCATATTCTTGATTGTTTTACGTTTCTTCAATTTATCCATACATATACATTCCAAGGCACTGGATATGGTCTTGGTTGCTATGAACAAGTATTTTTGTGCCTTCCTTTGCATGAATTTTAGCAACTAGTCTCATGCCAACAGGCAGATGCAGCAGTTTTTGTTTTATTGTCTGGGGTCTGGGGGCTGATAGTAAACAACCGTAGATTTAATACATTCAGTTTCAAATGAAATTTTAAGAAATGTCAACATTTCAGTAAAAAAAGGTTGAAATATTTCAGGACGGCCACCTGCACACGCTTTGAAGGCTCATATGGAGATCATAAATGAGCAAAAAAAAATGGGCTTGTTGCAGGGAGATGTAAATCAAGTGCCCATTCATCCCTCACACAGTGGAGAAGGGGAATGTCACCTGGAAAAGATGGAAAATGAAATTCTCTGCTGTGAAACTGGTCCCTGGCCTTTCAGTTTCCCTGTCTACTAAACTGTCAGGTGGGATGTGACATGATTCATTTGATGTTTTCCTATTTGGTCAAGTATATTTTTTACGAGGAGTATTTTTTTAAACTGCCAGAACAGCACTGATTTCCTTTTATTGAATTAGTAGATTTAGGCCTAAGATTAAAAACAACATTTGACTTTTGACTTAAATGCAAATGTGAATTTTTTTTCTTCACACACATTGTTTTTGCAAGTTTGGTGATTTGTAAGAATCCAAAAATTGTGTTTGTGAAGGAAAATATAAACCACTTGGATTTATTAATAACAATGTCAATGGTGCAAATAGATTTGTTCATGATTTCACAGATTTATTTTTTTTCTCAGTGAAATTTTAACATTTTAATTATTCACAGCATAGCCTCTAATCATGCCCATAATCATCTCGTTATGTAATGAACATGAAAGTAAATGCATGTAACTTTAAGAAATTATGTACGGTTTTACTCATTGGCTGTCTGTCACATTTGTTATATTGTTTAATGTATTTTTTAACTCCACCTCCCACAGTTTCCATACCCTGTCTGAATCTGGGGAGGGGGGGCTGGGGATTGTACTACCTAGATCTAGAACTAAAGAAGTGTGTGCCATTGTGACCTACAACTACAGAAGTGCTTGTTTGATGTTGCATTTACCTTGCAGGCCAAATTCCTCAAAGATGTTATACAACCAAGTGCTCTCTAGACCAATATCACAAGAGATTCCTCACCAAAATCAAATTTACTCTCGCCTCCTCCTTTTTCCCAGATGCATAAGTGTTTGTTGGTTTCTGCTGCCAAAGTATTTTGCAGAAACCCTAAATCATGTTGAGGCCTTTGAGACAAAAAAGGAGCCATCAAACAACCTCAGATTGTATGTATTCAGCTGGTGTGATTGAGCCAGATCTTATGATCCATTACTGATGTGATGGAGCCAGATCTTATGATCCATTACTGGTGAGATCATCTTATGATCCATTACTGGATTGATCGAGCCAGATCTTATGATCCATTACTGGTATGTAAGAGGAGAAGGACTGCCGGAGTTTAACAGACCACGGAAACCCATGTACTCTGCTGCTCTGTCGCAGCCTGGGTGTAGTGCTGACCAGCGGCGCTTCATGCCCAGTCAAGCTCTGTCTCTTCCATTCCCGTGGGGGGTGACAATTAGCGCCGAACTCACAAACGTCCGGTAGTCAGAGGAATGTGTGGCCGTCAGTCCGCGTCGGACTCTCCAGCGAAAAAAACTGGCTGCCATGCCATTGTTTTCCCCCAAGCATGTTTGTTGTGTCTTTAAGAGCTTTCTAATTTAATCAGCAGCCCCATCAGGCAGCAGAAGTGAATCAAACAGTTCATCCAACATGTCTGCGCCGTTTGACTGATTAATTCATGACGCCAAACGAAATGTTCTGCCTTGTTTGTCACGTTATCCCAGTGCTGCGCCCACTTTGTTATTAATTGAGCGCTTTTTGGCCGTCATTCTGCTCCCCTAATTCCCTATAAGGAAGCGGCTTCAAAAGCCTCTTTTCAGAAGCCCGGCACTGCGGGTCATTAATTATGACGGTAATAAAAGGTAGCTGTGCTCTGCCTGTGAGCCCGTGCCAGAGAGGAATCATCTTACCCTTCTGCTATATCTGCTGCTTCCCGTCTTTGTGAGCACGCCCGTATTTAGAGCGCCGAGCCATTGTGCAAGGAGCCGCCATTCCGGGTCTTAGACATGTGCGCCCATGGCGTCGCCCCTCTCCTCTCGGCCCGTCACAATGGGACAATCCTCCGAGCAGGCTGCGTTTGTGCTGGTCCATGTTCTGCGCATTGTGCAATCAGGGATCTGTCCTCTTTTGTGTTGTTGTTGTTGTTGTTGTTGTTGTTGTTGTTGTTGTTGTTGGGGGAACATGTGAAATGCACAATGGCGGGTCAAGAGCGGCTCCCCCAGTGTACTGTAAAGCCCATTAGCTATGTAAAGATGGACGGCCCAGAGATCCATGAATCCATGGATCCATTTTCTAATCACTGCTCTTCTCAGACTCCATTCTCTCCTTTGTTGGTCGGCGTTGTTGACCTGCGCGCTCTTGCCTTGTCCTGTTCGCTCCCCGTCAGGTTTGTGAGAACATGCGTAGACGACCAATTAGAGCATTTAAAGGATTTAAAGGCAGCTCGGGAATCTTAATGGCACAGCGCTTGTGGCTTGTTTTGTATGTTTGATGCAAATCTTTGCGGTTTCAGAATGTGACCGCATCATTGAGATATGCTGTCTTTCCTCATCTAACCACCCTCCCAAAAAAAAAAAAAAAAAAAAAAAGGTTTTCACCAAAAGAAAGTTAATGTAGTTGGAGTTGGTAATGACATCCCTCTGTGCTCATTAGCAGAAGGTCAGAAGCCGCTGAGCGTTAATAAGTCACCTCCGCTCACCTGCTTTCATCAGGAAGGCCCCGTCTGCCCTAAGTCCCTGACACTCGCGTGATAAAGGACAGGGGCTTTAGCGGCCCATTGTCAGCCTCTGCCTGGGATCAGTGGAGCTCCAGCACTCCGCGGCACCCACGTCCGTGCAAACAAATTCAATCTGTCCTCCAGCCAGCGCAGGCCAGGATTGTGGACTCTCGCGGTTAGCCGCACACAATAAGCGGGGGAAAACGATCCCGGCGCGTAGCTCGCAAGTCTGCCGATCGAGTTACCTGGCGCTAAGCTGGAGCGCCGCGCACAATGGCAGAGTGTAACAATGACAGTGGCAGTGCTTGTCCCCCGGCCCTGTCCCGGGCCTCATTTCCGACGGCTGGCATTTCACAGCTGTTAAGTGCTGTCTCTCTCTTTGTCATCATTAGGGACAAATTAATAGATGCCTTTCAGTAATCAGCTTTCATTAGAGCCGTCAAAGCCCCGGGCCTGCGGAGAGGCAGCCAGGCGTGAGTGCACAGGGGGCGATCGCCCAGCCTCACACGGGCGCGTTAGAGGGCTCTGTACGCCATGGGCGTCAGGGCCAAGCGTGGGGGCAGCTTTCGAGGCACTGCAGCAAACTTACCCGTTTTAATTATTTTCTTTCTGCTGGTGTCTAATTGACAGAAAACAGACTGGACTCAATCAACAGCGCCAAAACCAGCTTAAGGTACCAAAAATCTGTTAATGTGTTAAACAATTAAGGTGCTGTCATATTACAGTATTACAGTAAACTGGGCATTCATTCTTTACATTATCCAGGGGTCAGCCATTTTTATTTATTTATTGAAAAGCATTGTCCCTTAAAATTACTTTTTTCAGTTTCCTTGAATCCAAGGGGGAACATTGTTGTAATACAGTGCCAGATTCATCTTTTTGTATCATCTTTTGATTCCTATACAAGGTTTTTGTCATTATTATTTTTTATTATTCACAAATGTATTTCGATTGAATAGCACTTTACTGTATGATTGCTTTTGGCGGTTTAGATTGAATCCAGGGAATGTGCAGCAATGGGGGAGGTGGGGGGTGCAGTTATTGATTCTCCCATGACGGTGGCTCTCATGCTCTTCTTGGACATGATGCCAGACGAACACAAGCTTGTTCAAGGTGTAACGTTACATCAGATTAATCCTCCTTGCGTGTCTTCTAGATGGCACGAAGCCTGCAGAGTCACCAGGGTTCGCGATGTGACGTAGAGAACTCACTCTCAAACGATAGAAAAGGAAACAATTCAGCCTTAATCTGCAGCGAGGGATCCACGCAGACGATCACAATTTAACACTGCCTACGCGCTGTATCTTTCATCTTTGGGACGAAAAGCTTCCACTTGTCAATGTTAACGCGGGGAGCTTTTCACTGCTGTGGTACTTTTCCAAATTCCGCCCCCTTTGAAGGTAACCTTAAACTCCTGTAAGAGCTTCCTTTAGTTAATTCCAGACTGGTGCTGCCTCAGCTGACAGCTACAGCTCCCCATCCAGAGCACCTGAGCTGAAGTTATTCCAGCCTTGCGACCGCAGCAGGGGGATAAAGCACCCCCTCCCCCATTGTCCTTGGGGAGAGCCTTGGGAACGGAGCGTTTCTATATTCTAACGGACCTGTGTTTGGATCAAGGCAATTACAATAGGATTTAATGTACTGGTGAGCCCCGGATTACAAGGCCGTATATCTGCGATAGAACGGGTCCACCCTCATTACAACCGCATATGGACGATCCAGCTGTGATCTGAAACCGAGAGAGGGAGAGGGGGGGGGGTGAAAGAAATTTAATTTGCAGGATTAGTGGCACAACTTAAATCAATCAGATCCTATATGATACAGAGAGTCGTTTCAGACGGAAGGGGGATTACGGGGGTTTTGGGTCCTCGTTTTCGAAAAAAATAAAAAAAAAAAAAACAGGACAAAGTGTTCTACCGGGCAACCCACTCCGTCGTGCAACACATGAAAAAAAAAGAAGGATTACTTGGCAGGAAAAGGTTCGGTTCCTCCTCCCCCTTCCCAGCGCATTGACATCTTTCGTATTGTTTGTAGCAATAGGGTAAAAGATGTTCACGTTTTCTTCACATGACTCGGTGTGAACTGCAGGGGATCTGACACACCGGTGGTTTGAGAGCGGGATGAGGTAGACGGCGGTGAGCGACGTAGAGCCCTGGCTGCGGACAGTGAGAAGGAGAGAAGGCCAGGAGACAAGGCTGCTCATTAATCAATGGGAGGGGAAAAGAAGACTCTCATGCCCCCATACAGATTGTTCTTTAAGCCCTCTGGTACCGCGCGCCGGCCCCGGTGGAGAGTCACTCAAAAAATATGATCAGAATCGCGGGTTCGGGTTTCAGAAGGCATTACAACGGAGAGGGCACACGCAGTATCAAGGCAGCAGCACGGGAGGGGGAGAGAATATTTTCCCAGGGTACTGACAACCAGAACAGCTGAGATTCCACTGACCCCCCACCCTACCCTCACCACCCCCCTTCCAACCCCGCACCCCCTCCCAAACCCAGAGCCCAGAGCACAGATGTGTGAGGGTAGACGAGGGTGTGATGTTATGCCAAACAGGGAAAGTTCTGTAATGAGAAAAGGGGGCGAAGTCTCACTCTTGGTTAATGCTGCCCCCCACCCCAATTCGGAATGAGAGTATCAGAACAGCTGCGTCCCTCTCTCCCATGTAACTGCCCAGGGGCTTGGAGCGCCGCGGAACGAGTTGCAGCTGGAGAGGTGTCGTTTCTACGCCTGCACGTAGACCTCCGTCAGGACGGACACGGCGCTTCACGCCGCCGATGTTCACGGCCTTGACGTGCACTCTTACCTTTGTGGTCCGGTACATTTTCTACGCCGTTGCGAGGTCTTCAGAGGTGCCTCTTTCATAGCTCGCTTAGAATTGGGTAGGTCAGTTTCTTCTGCGGGTAAAGGAAAGCTAATTTGGGCATTTCTATTGGACGGTGTGCTAATGCTATAGCGCTGTATGTGAAATTGAAGGTGCAGGGAGATTGTAAACCTGGGCACGTGTTACATTCTGTGTGGAAGAGTCTGCCTGAGGGGCCATGCTATGTGGCCTCGCACTGGATGAACTGTACAGTACACACGCTCAGTATATATGTCATTATTAACTCCCAATCATATGCCTCTGTAATCCAAGTCATGTGAACATTTGATCCAATTTATCGCTCAGAATGATTTCAATTCATAGAGAAGGCCGAACTCAGTAGCCCGGAGTTAAGGGGAAACAAGGCCTGCTTCAATAGTGAGGGATGTAGCCGCAGTCCAGACCTGCCGCAGGAAGAGGATCGTTAGCGGGTTAAATGGATTTTGTGACATGACATCAGGGTGGGGGGGGGGGTGGAGGGGCAAAGAAGAACGGCATTCATTAAATTTTTTTCTACTTCTGAGCGGAATCGTCTGCCTTCATCATTCGGGTTAATGCCATTCATGGCTCTTTACTTGTCCAAGGCTAGCTGTAAAATATGGAGCGGGGCCTCATTGGAATCCATTAATGGGGGGGGCTGTGCTGCGCTTGGTGTGTCTGTCATTAACGCAGCAAATAGGGCCCCGCAAGTCTCTGTAATGTGAGGAAGTTCGGGATGAATGGGTCGGGTCATGTGACTGGTTTTTCGAGAGGTCAAGATGAAGCCAGGTCTTCTAGTTTAGTGGATGTACGAACACAAACTCAAACGACAAGTGGGCGAGTGTGTGCCCAGGGGGGCCGGGGGGCTAGCTGGATGGCGGCGTTGCCAGGGTAGTGTTTTTGTGGTTTTGTGCGACAGTTATTTTCCAAGGAAAACACCCCGAATAGCAGGTGTCAGCGAGATTCTCAGCAACCCTCTGACCGGAGGAAGGGTGTCGGTGGGCGTCGGAAGGAGTGGAGCTGAAACGGGCCAACATCTGTTCACGTCTCCATGCCGACGCAGCTGGAGGGGGTGGGGTGGGGGCGTGATGTAATCGGCGAGCCAGCTGGTCCCTGGCGGAGGGCCGGAGTGAGAAAGCGAAGTGGCGTGGGGCAAAAGTGGGCGTACTTTAAAAAAAAAGTTTGCCCGTGGCTCCTGGCATGCCGCGCAGCTCGGGTTCATGAGAAGCGGAGGTGCGGGCGCACTGGCACGCATTCCGGAGGGGCCCAAGAGGACGCACGCCAGTGTGAACCAGGCCACTCGAATAGCTGACTGCTGAGCAAGCCCTGCCGCTGGCCGGCCCGGGGGTGAATCTTGGGAGCTGGGTCAACTTGTGTGTGTGCGTGTGTGAGTCCATTTGTGTGTGTGTGTGTATGTGTGTGTGTTTGCTTTTACTAATAATGATTATTAGTCTTCCCACGAAGGTGGAGGGCTTGTCGCAGATGATGAAGGAAATGACAGAATTCCAGCGAGAAGGAGGTTGTATTTTGAAAGGCTAAACCTGAACCTGCTGAAAGAGGGACTCCACCGGTCCGTATCGCATGTTTCAAAGGAGGTTGTGTTTTGATACGCGCCTGCTGTGATGTGAGCAGGGAGGGCCAAAGCAGGGGGCCTCTGTTTTGGAGAGACTCTGAAGCTCCGTTATGGAGCTTAGCCCTCGATCCGCCCTAATAAAAAACACATAAACCAAACAGCCCCCTCCTCCTGCGTCCTGCATCCGGGGCCCAGTCCTGGTAGCCACCTGAGGGCCCCCAGTACTGCCTTTTTAATAACGGGGGCATTACTGCGCCACTCCCTGGCGCCCCGGACCCCCCCTCGCGTTCCGCGTGGAGAGTGGCGGGGGGACTTTGGCCGTTGCGGTGTGGGTCAGCTTGGTTCCGCTGCCGCGGCGGTCACGTGACATGTGAGCCGGTGACAGGGAGGCGCCATGGCAACGCGGTGCTCTCCCTGCGCAGACAGCGGGGGGCATGCCTGCGCATATACCCCTGGGCCCCTGTCTGAGCTGGGATACTCTACCTTAAAGCACCCTAGCACTGCATTCCTCAACCCAGTCTGACCCACTGGCTGTGATTCATTGTCTCCCCTTCATCCACTACTGTGCCCCACTAACACTCACACAGACACCCTCACTGTTACAACCTGACACATAGACATCTTCACTATTACACACTGACATATAAACACCTTCACTGTTACACACTGACATATAAACACCTTCACTATTACACACTGACATATAAACACCTTCACTATTACACACATATAAACACATATAAACATATAAACCTTCACTATTGCACACTTACACACTCACATGAAACAACACCTTCACTATTATTGACACACTGACACTATTACACACTGACACATAGACATCTTCACTATTACACACTGACACACAAACCTTCACTATTACACACTGACACACTAACACCTTCATTATTACACACTGACACACTAACACCTTCATTATTACACACTCACACACTGACACCTTCACTATTACACACTGACACATTGACATCTTCACTATTACACACTGACACACAAACGCCTTCACTATTACACACTGACACACTAACACCTTCATTATTACACACTGACACATAGACACCTTCACTTTTATATAATATATGCCATTTAGCAGATGCTTGTATCTTTACTGTATGTGGTCCCAATTGAACAACCTAAGTGCTGTCTGCATCATGCACCATGCTCTACCTACTGAGCCCCACAGAATACCTATACACATACACACATACCTTCACTATTTCACATTCACACCGACACCTTCACTTTTACACACTCACACAGGCACTTTCTGAAACCAGAGCTGCCGTCACCTCTAAAGTTTTGAAAGCAAAGGTACATAAGATAGTGGCACTCATACTCGGAGGCACTGATAGAATGTATTTTGTGCCATTTTGTGTTGTCAATATTTTCTTAAAGTACTGTACCTTTTTGTTGTTTGTTTGATTTGATTCCTGTTGACTAGAGAGCAAACCATGGAGAAACCATCACCACAATCCCATGACAAAGGGTCGCCTTCCGTTTTCCTTGGTCATGATTAGAGGACTGAAAGATTCAATTTGTTTGTATTATAACTCTTGGCTAAACGTTCTGCTTGTACATCTAGATAACATGAAAATATATTTTTTTTTTTTCTCAGAATAAATAAAGATGACCATTCATTTTGCATCCCAATCCATGCTCTCTAATGCGGACGATCGGCAAGGGGCATTGTGTATAAGTGCATAAGTGCATTGTGCATTCCTGCATGCCAGCTCGCTGCTGCTGCAGCTGGTGTCACATTGGGTTACTGTACTGGCCCCCGAGTCAAGCGCATTACTGAAGACTCACGGAGCCACGCTCCTCCTTTGCGTTTGCAATTTCAGCGGTCCGCATTGTTACTGCCCTGCTGTAGGCATCCTAAAATGGCTTAAATTCGGATGCTCTCTGCTCTCCAGACTTGATAGGATCTTTCAGTGAGTCTGGAACCACGAAATGCCAGCGCTGAACCGGACTGACAACCATGTCTCAATGTCGCTCACACCAGGGCGGGCTAAAATCAGGGGGTTTTCCTGGGAAGGAATGCCATTGGCCAATCATAACACTGGGGTTTGTGCCATTTTCTGTCTTTGCATGGCAGGGCCAGAGGGTGGGGGGGTGAGGCTGCATGGAATTGCATGTGTTAGGCCTTTAATTTCCCTGTGTTTCAGAACAGAACGATACCACTGTCCCATGCTCCAAGCCTGCCACAGTGGTGCAACCCAGAGGGTTTTTTCCCTGATGCATGGTTTCCAAAATTTGGGTAGGTGAAGGAGTCCCAGGAAGCCCTTGGGCAAATGGAAATGATACTTCCAGGTTTGAAGTAGAATATTTTAATATTTTACTTCATTTTTACAATATTTTATTATATTTACATATTTCATGATTGGCATATTTTAGACCTAGATAGATAAAAAGACCTTGTCTGACTTTTGTCCTTGGTACTGTTGTGATCATTGTAAAGACTTCCATTGTCCTAAATAGCCACATGTCTTATAGAGATTAATAATTAAATGACATCATGATTCAGACCTGCTTCCATGCACTAGTGTGTCATATACCTGCTGGACTGCAGCGGATATAGGTGTCACAGGACTTGGATATAGGTGTCACACATCTATTGGGGTGGAGGTCCTCAGCCATGTTCTTTTTAGAAGAGCTTGAGATGTAAAAGTTTGTAAGCCCCTGCTCTAATGTCTAACGTATAAGACGTGGTGAGGCTGATGAGATGGCCGGAGTCCACTGGTCACCCATCACGGTCTCCATGGTCCGACATGGCTTTGCTCGCGTGGCCTAACCCCCTAACTACTTCACACAGGCAGCCAGCAGTGTAGCATAATGGTTAGGGAACTGAGCTTGTAACTGAAAGGTTGCAGGTTCAATTCCCAGGTGTGGCACTGTTGTTGTACCCTTGAGTAAGGTACTTAACCTGAATTGCTTCAGTAAATATCCAGCTGTACAAATGGATTGTATGTAAAAGAAATGTAAAACTGTAAGTTCCTCTGGATAAGAGCGTTTGCTAAAATGTAAAATGTGCACAGCTCCAGAATATGGCGTGTCTCGTCTTGAGGAATGAGGGTTTTTTTTCAAACTGCATCTATAACGGGAGAAGTGGTTTGTGACAGACTGCTCTCAACCCCAGGACGTTTCGGGTTTTTTTCCATCGGGGGAAGATTGGGTTTACAAAAGCGGGCAGTGTACAGCAGAAGTTTCCTTACTAATCAGCTGTATACTCCTAACCTCCTCCCCCTTCATCTCCCCCGTCACTATAATATGGCTACAGTGCTATAATTTGGTGGCATGTTGGTGATCGACCCCTGGCTCTAGCACAAATACAGAGTGCAGCATTACTGATAAGCAGGGGGATCCATTTTCTGCGTTGGATTTCACTAATAAAGACGGACAACTAAGCCTGTCGACGGTTCGCTCTTTAAAAACCTCTCTCAAAGCTGTCCTTCCTCGTGGGATTTTTTTCTTAAGTTGTGGAAAGCGCCGCAAGAGAGGGTTTCTTCTTTTTTTTTAAAGACGCATTGATAATTACTCCTTTCTTATTCGTTTTAGAAAGAGGCAGAGGGCTCCTTCCCCTGCTGCGGTCCAGACGTTTTCTCAAACGGGCGGCCTGGTGGAATACATTTGCACAGCATCAGCTGGGATGAGCGGCGCGGTTTGTGGTTCCCCGACATCTGGGGATCCTTCCTTTGATTTTTGACAGATTGAGCGTACACCTGTCCTCTGGCTCGCTCGGCGTTGCGTAACCGCCGTGCTCTCGTCAGGATGGACCCTCTGAAACCGCGCGACGTCGGCAGCCACCCGAAGCGTTCCCGACACACTTACAGCACCACGTTCCGGGTACATACGAGTTCCAAAGGGGGAAAAAAGGCATGGAGCGTTGATCCTTGCACGGTCGCAGTCGTGCGAACGATTAATTAACCAGACTTAAGGTTGATCTCTTTGTTGGGTAGGATTTCAGTAAAATGGTTCCGCTGCTCTTAAACAAACCCTCCCAGCAGTAAAAACTGACTAATTTTCCAGGACGTGTTCGTCCATGTGTTCTTCCACGGTGTGATTTATACACAGACTTGACCTTCTACGTGACAGCCTGATCTTGACCCCTGTAATGACCTCAGAGAGCACCTGCAGTGCACTGGCCTTTTTTTCTGTAATCAGGTACATTCTGAGCTGAGCGTGGATATTACACTTCACTGCAATGGCTTTTGGAACATGTTATTCTAGCAGCTGATAAGGGTGCCCTCTGTTGACAGAATTGATTATTGCAGTTGTTTCGCAAATTATTTTGCTTGTTTGTTTTTCGAAAACAAAGCTGCAAAATAAATTAAGGGTCCAAGTATACTAACTGATTAGGATGTAACATTAGGCCCGGATTAATTTAGTTCACCTGATGATGATTTATATTGACAGATTCCCCATCAGCAGGGGCAGAGCTAAGGAGGCACTACATACAGGTGAACTGTGACTTTGACCGTTACTGTTATTCTGCGAGGGACAAAATAAAACAAACATTCATAATTGTAAGACTTCTGAAGTTCCTCAGTCTCAGTGTTAGACTGAGTTCAGCAGGTGCAAGGTCTCAGGACTTGCACCTATTCTGATTTGCTAACATCAGCCTCTCTGAAAAAAACGTCCACATTACCCACTCGACGGGATCTTCACTGAATGCGCAGCGCGATCTGAGCACTGACGGCGGAGTGATACACGGTACAAAGACGGATGTGTGGCGCTTTTGCGGGCCTTGTGCCCGTGCCAGAGACGACTGCTGGATTCGGCAATACCTGGAATCCTCCACCGGTAGAGTAGGCGCTCCTGCTTCAGGAGAGACGGAAGGTGAGCGTCTGGCACACGACTGGGTCAAGACCGGGGGAGCGGAGAGGGAGCTGCTACACCGCGCGCTCTGCTCAGGAAGTGACCGCGCGGTGCAAACATGTTCGCTGGTCAATTGGCTGAAACATCAATTTTCACCCTTTTTTAAAGAGCGGAATATCCGTTTAAAATTTAAACAAACTATAATAAGTGCGATTCTTCAGAGCTTTCTGAAAAACTTCCCAGCGCTTGACTTACGTGCCAAACCATGAGGCCAATAATTCGCTTTTTGTTTGGAGTACAGTACTCTGCTTATTTGGCCTTTTTCGCTGCTGATGTCAAATGGTTTTCATCAAAGC
The DNA here is from genome assembly GCA_029706075.1 of Aldrovandia affinis. NCBI lineage: Eukaryota > Metazoa > Chordata > Actinopteri > Notacanthiformes > Halosauridae > Aldrovandia > Aldrovandia affinis. Next base: position 1,757,011 of record JAINUG010000188.1, read on the forward strand.
ACATGGTCTTTGCTGCTGAGGGAAATTCATGGGATTTTCCCAGGACTAAATGGGACACAGCCCATGCAATTTCAAAAAAAATCTTACACTGATAGTTTTGACATTGTATGTATGATAAAACGGAGTGTCTTATGTTTATAACAGTCAATTCAGAGCCGCATTATTAAAATACTGAAAGAAAACAAAATCGTTCATTCATTCTACATTATGTGCTCCATCATCCTGCTTGTTGTGCTCACTCGAAGCCCCCTGTGCGCTCTCTTATTATATATATATATATAATTTAGAATATATATAATAGTTTATCTATACTGTATCATATCATTACTGCCACAGCGAATGCTGGTCCGTTGAATATAAGACTTAATTAGAAACTGAACCATGAAAGAGACTAAATTCTTTCATATTATAGCAGAGCTACGGACCACTTTTAGAACGGGGGGGGCGTGGATGGTGTTGAGTGACAGACAGAGAAAGAGGTGCATTGTGGCATAACTTAAGGAAGAACATCCAAATATGTGGAGAAGAGAGAGATTAAGTCACACAGGAAATATAAAGATGAAGTTGTTTTCTTTTTTCCCCGGCCTTATCGAAAAACATTTTACCCCCCTTTTTTTGCTGGGTACATACTGACAGTTTGATTCCCTGTCATGGTGGGCCAGGAGACGGAACATAGGGCCTTCTTTTCATGGGAAACAGACCTAAGCGAAGGCTTGATCCTGGGCTGATTAATTTCTTGCGTCCCGGTGAGATATTATGCATAAATAATTGATTTTTGGAGCAGCGTGGTTGCCGTTGGATCTCGATGGTGCCGCTGAAATGCCACCTTTCTGATGTTACAGCGGCTGCGATATTAAAGGCCTCACAAATCAAACGCTTCCATTTGTGTTTCTTCCTTTCAAACTGCGCCGGAGAAGAGAAGAGCGTTTGTCAGGGTTTTATTTTAGCCGGCCGAATCACGCTCTCTGTCTTATCTGCGCAGGACAGTGGAGCCATGCCTCGCTGCATTGAAATTTTGAAAATTGGAAAAGAATATCGATTTTTGAATCTGGAAATAGTTACAAAAAACAAACACTTAATTCAAATAGCCGCCTGTCTACGTGCGCATGTACAGAATTGCAAGTAATGAAAAATACCATCCCCTTCCGTAATGGGCTTCTCTGAGACACTCTAAAAATGTTTTCATGCCTTTTTGTTGTGTTTGCTGAGGGGAAATTCTTTGAAAGTGTGATTCACATTTAAACTTTTAAAATCGGTGTGCAAAACCCCATAAATGGGTAAAAAAACAAAACATTTAGTGCAATTCCAGTTAATTGCAACATTAAATGGAGCTGCAAGATGTGGGCTGGTTGGGTAAACGTTACCTGACTAAGTAAAGGTGAAAGTGATAAAGCGTTTAAAAGGAGAACTTTGGGCCCCCGGATGGCGCAGCAGAAAAGGCACTCGCCCAGAGTGCAGGTTGTCCACAGCAGCCAGGGTTCGATCCCCAGCTGCGTCAACCCGTCTCTGGCTGGGAGTCTCGTTTGGCTGTCCAACCCAGGGGAGGGGAGGGAAGCCCGGCAGGAGCTCACCACGTATAAGAGTGGCTCTGTGTGTAACGGAGTTACGGTCGACAGCTTGGCGGGGTTCCGTCGCCTTTGACACTGCTGATCCCAGAGCTGTGGCAACGAGCTCATAATGTGGGGGGTGGGGGGGGTAGTTGATATAGAATTGGTTACTGAATTGGGAGAAAAAATGGTGAAAAGATTTATATGATATTCTACTTAGAATTGAAGCACGTGTGGGAGCCTGGGTTATTATTCCAAATATAATTCTGCCAGATTGAGTGCTTAAACCGTGTGTATCCTATAGTGGCATCCTTTGGTATGTTCTGAATGGATCCATTCAAACAGACTTTTGCTTTTTGAGAATGTAACATGGACACACAGATAGTGGCCACCAATATGACACAACTGGAAACGCCAATCCAAAACACCAATACGATACAACAGATATAACCGCAAACGTGTTTGAAGTGAAAGACCTCACCAGTAGACCTCTCTTTGTCTGGAGTGCAAGACTCTCAAAGGTGCAGTGGAGAGGGAACTTTTCTTAATACCACTTGAACCAAAGCTAAGAGTGAGTGCCATTACATACCCAAAATGCGGTTTCCCCTGAGCCTCGTCTTACATCCAGTGGCCCTTGTGCGACTAATGAAAGGTTATTTGTGAAACGAGTGCACCTGTTTGTGAACGGGGCACTTAGTGACTAATTGAAACACAACGGCGTGTAAATATTTCCATTGTGAATGGGGAGGGATGACCCATTCAAGGGGCTCTCTGCATGGCAGTTATGAAGCAAGCACAAAGTGTAGTGTCCCTACTGAACAACTGACTAAGGTGCGTGGGGCATTTCATTCAGAAATATGTGCTTACTTTATTTCAGTAAATATGTTTTTTTTTCCAGATTTTTTCCTGTATTTCTCCCAATTTAGGAGTCAATTATACCCTCTATTTCTTTCGATTCACCGTCCCCTACGAACTTGCCACCCATCCTCTGGGTCACGCTAATTCCATGAGGCCGGTGATGATCCGCTTCCTCCGAGATGGAACTCGCCCACCTACTATCTGCAGAGACCCTTCGCTTCTCAGCGAGCTCGTGCCGGCTCCCCCGGGATGGACAGCCAATTGCCACCCCCTAGCAGCACTCCAGGGAGTCAGGTTTTGAACCATCGCTGCAGTGGGCAACTTGCTTTTCAGTCAGACGCTCTTACCCAGGCCCGCTCTTAGGAGGCCTACTAAAATAAATCTTTTAAATGTGTGTTCTGTGTATGCACGCTACGTCATTCTCCCCTTTTTATTGGCTCTCGCAGTTCAACGCTAATGGCGCTGGACGGACTGCGGCAGTCGGAGGCAGAGGAGCTCCATTTCCCCCCACATATGGATTGCAATTACCGTATAAAACAGAAGCCTTTTCCCGGTAATGAACTGTGAACGAACATGTAAACTTAGCCAAGTTCTAACATAATCGGCCTTCTCCTTCATCCACCAATGCGGCTAGCGTGTGAATCCTCACCAGCGTGACACAGTTAAAAACGCAAACAGATTGAGGTGGGAAAGAGGCAGGGAAGATGGGAAAATTAAATAAGGAGAGAAAGAAAGAAAGAAAGAAAGAAAGAACAGCGGTGATATTGGGGGGTGTAAATCTCGGCGGGAGAAGGACAGGGGCTTTAGGGGAAGAGGGGAGTTTGGAGAAAGGGGGAGAAAAATAGCAAATTGATGGCCGCCATATGTCCACAGAGGCTGTGGTGTACAGTAAATTATATTACCTAATGCAAGGTGGTGGATAATGGGGCTTAAGACAGCTACCGTGTGAAAGCGGTCTGCTGTTTGGGAGAGGGACAGTCCATCGGTCACGCATCTCTCGCACGCTCGCTCTCTTCCAGGATCCGGGAGTGCTGGAAGGTCCCAGAGGGACACGAGTGGAGTTCACCTGCTCCGTCCTGTACAGAGCCCTGCATCACTCACACGACTGCGGGGTGGGGGGGCAGAGAGGGGGCAGGCAGGGGTTCTCCCACACGGCCCTCCCCTCCCTATACCCTTATCTGTATACCAATGCGTCTTCAATTAGTATAAATAATCCATGAAAAGGATCCGGGTCACATGAGCTAAGACGTTATTGCCTTTTCGTGACACGAGAGCGTCCGTTCATGGAGAGTTTGTAGAATGTCACTGGTGGCAGTTATGAGACCCAACGGTTTTGCTGTCAACAATTAGCCACGTTGCTAAGAGCTGCCCTGGGTTGGGTGGGTGGGGGGTGCAGATGGAATGAAATACAAGGCAAGTCATTGATGGAGAAACGTCGAAAAACTCGGCCCCGGTCTGCTAATCCCACTTGCATTTCTCGCGACGCGCGCACGAAAAATGTGAACGTGATCGTGAAGCCCTCATATAGACATCACAATCCTCCAGTGTGCACACCACAGAGAGCCAGAGAGAGAGAGAGAGAGAGAGAGAGAGAGGGGGTACAGGCCCTGTGGGCACCAGCGCTGCGAGCCACCGGATTAATCCCTGTGTCTTTATTACATTTGCGGAAGCACACTGTGCAGCAGGGGCTCTGCTGTGGGAGCGGTTGTCATCGCTCTGCGTTTGAAGATACTCTTGAGTGAAAGGCAGCACCAGCCCTAATGGTGGCTGAAGGTGCTGATTGGAACCCCTTTCAGACTGGGGAGGAAGCGTTCGGAGGAACAACGTGTCATTCTGTAGAGGGAGAGAGAGAGACATAGGGGGAGAGAGAGAGAAAGAAAGAGAGAGAGGGAGGGAGAGAGAGAGAGACATAGGGGGAAAGAGAGAGACATAGGGGGAAAGAGAGAGAGGGAGGGAGAGAGAGAGAGAAGGGGAGGGAGAGGGAGAGGGAGAGAGAGAGAGGCATAGACAGACAGAGAGAGGGGGACAGAGAGAGAGAAAGAGGGAGGGAGAGAGAGAGAAATAAATAAAGCGAGAAAGCAAGAAAGAGAAAGTCTCCACCATTAGAATGACCTATGGGCAATTGTTCATTTGAAATTCGGTAAAGGTTTTCTAATGGTAAAACACTAATTAAAACTGTATATTAATGCACTCCCTCACTTTGTAATATTGTCTGTGTGCGTGTAAATAACTGGCACCCGAACCACGTTCAAATCGATTTCGGTTAGAGCGTAAAAGTGCTTTAGAAATTAGTGGTTTAGAGAATGTCGTGACAATTTTTACAAATATATGATTCCAAGCTTTCCGTGGACGGTTATTAAATTATAATCGCTTATTAATGTTCTTCCTCCTCGCTCTTAAAGAATGCATATGACTGTCTCCAGTTTCCTGTGAACTAGTCCTCTGATCTGGAGGTCTAACTACTGTCATTCAATCTACCTGCTTCCACCGTGTTCACTTTTTACGAAGTGTCTGGTTACTTTTAAATATTTCAATTCAGAAAATAAATAAATAAATAAATAAAAAAGGATGTGGAAATTGCTTTCAAATTGTGTTCAACGTTACATACTGGATACTGAGACATACCTGACCCTGACCCTATTGAGTGTCGATATAATAGAGCTAGCGCCATCTAGTGGCGCGTGGAAGGTCCTGCTGTAATGCTGAATTTAATCCTCTACGATGGCGAGGCGGCAGTGATGCCCACTCGTTGTCTTTTCTCAGGCCTGTTGTAATCACAACCCCCTCAGTGAGACTGTTTGGCAGAGTACGGTAACAGGACAGAGTGGTTTAAGACTGTAAGTCTGTTGGTCATTCACACTAGTCCTCTCAAAACCATGAAAGGACATGGAAAAGAGACGTTAAGAAACGGGCCAGGAAATGTTTCAGAATAAATACGAATTGAATAATAAAATGGATACCTTGATGACAAAATTACGTTCTCTGATTCCAGTGACAAAAAAGCTGGGAGCAGACACTTATATTCAAGGAGCTACGGTAATGGGTACTGTGGTGGAACATGATCACATGCATCACTTTACGAGTTATATATATATATATATATTCAGAAATATTCTAAATTGATCTCTGCGTGTAACAAAATGTGGCGTGACCGTTTTGCCGGTGTGTAGCCCATTTCTCAGGAGTTTGAAGCCAGGACACTGTATCTTAATGGAACAGGGGCCTTGCATGTGTTCCCACTTTAACAATATTTTATTTTCATGTTTGCACCATTTCATATTGGCCCCATTCGTAACAGGATTACTCGTGTGATAAAAAAGAATTTGTGGAATTCTCTGATTTCCTCTGTCTACGGGTTCCTTATTTTATTCTTTTTTTTAAAACAGTGCTTTGTGGAACACCCAGTGGTTAAGTTCTAGAAGCCCTTCAGGTTTTCCGAGGAGACTGCTGTAGCAGGCCAGATAAAGCCGAGGCACACAAACCCACATCCACGGGGGCGCTGGGGAAAGCGCTAATAAGCCATGTAGCTCAGTGTGGAATGCCCAGGGTCTTTCTCCTCTTATAAGACAAGGAGATCCCACCTGCAACCCGATACTGTGCTAAACGCACACAGAATCACATTCATACATACCAGCAAGAGAAGAGGGGAGGGGGGAAAAAAGAAAACATGTTTTGTAGTTCTGCCAACAGCAGATCAAAAGGCCTGACACTTGTTAATATCCCTGTCTTTTTTTTCTGTGCAGTTGTAAGCGTTAAATCTGGTTTAAATTAGCACCCTTAAGCTCTGTGGTTGGTGGGACACAAGGTTGGGAAGGATCCAAAAGTGTCAGTGGCGATTTGCGCACATATTTGAAACAGCCAATGTGGCACACACATCAGCCCTACCAAACTCCCGAGGGAGCTGTGGCCCACAGAAAGCTAACTGGAGGCAGACAGTTCATATTCCTAAATACTGTACTGAGCGCTCAGCTGGGGAGGCGCGCTGCCTGTTCTGCCATCACTTCCTTTTTGAAGGGTTAGCAAGTTGCTGAAAACTTGTTGATTTCTGTTGACATAATGAAGACGTATTGCACTCCAGCAGGAGTAAGGCTGGTGTCTTATAGGTCCAAACACATTCCCCATTCACTATTTCATTATTATTGAAGCTCTAGTATTGTCTACATTTCCTTTAAGAATTGGTCTCTACCTTCTTGCAGATCTTGGAGAGTGAGAATCCTCCGAGTCCAGTCAAACAAGGCTAAAGTTATTTGGTTGGTTGCATTTGAGTGTTGATGCGTCGTGTTGGATGCGGACATAGCGGGAAGTGTGAAACGGCGCACCGGTGATGAAACCCAGCGGTTAGCTCCAGGTCGGTTGGCACAGCATACACCGAAAACCAAAGGCCATCATTACAGAGGACTAAATTAATATCGTTATCGAGGATACAATAGGCATTCTCGGCAGATGTATTGAAACAGGGAAATCGATCAGAAAAAAGGGGGTAACGGGGCTAAGGCACACTAAAGCCCCGTAAAGTAATTACCCTTTAAGAGGGCTTTGTTTATTCTCTGCGCGCTTTTGGATCAGGTTTTCACTGCATTACAACAACAAAGAGGACTAGAAAAGAAAGTTGGATATTTAGGAGGATGTGCCCGCTACGCCTGATTTAAGTTTGCAGCGTTTCACAGATGGCTCGGTGGGCGAATTTGCATCGTCAGTGTTTCCGAGCTTAATCCCCATTCTTACGAGGTTACCTGGTTTACAAGCAAGTTTAATAAGCATTCCCTCTGTATGATCATATGCACACTATAAGCTTCTTATGTAAAGAATAAATAAATAAAAAAAATGCCTGTTTTGGGAAAATAGCGGGTGTATCACTGTGCGAGGAGCTGAGCGATCCCAGCCGCATATTTCGGTAATCATTACTGCCTTGTGGATTTGCAAACAGCACGTAGAGAATAGGCTGGCTGCAGCACCCAAAATCTTTGTTTAATCCGTTGTTTCACTGGGCTCTTTAGGAAACACAAATATGAAAATGTATAAATGCAGCAGAATGCACAGCGGTGCATTAAATTGGGACAAGTGCCTGCTTATTAAATCTGCAGACACTAGCGTTGGGATTTACATTGAAATGTAATTCCCCGGCGCGGCGCCTGCTCTGGGATGTCCAATTCAATTCTGTCGTGCGGCGGTTTGTTCTCAGCGGTTGCAACTTGACGGTTTATATCTGACCTCGTTTACCACTGTGGCTACAACATCCGGGCAGCACATAATTAATACCACACCGATGTTAAAGAAATAATGCAAAACACGTTTTGGAGGAAATTATTTTGTGGAATGTAGTGTGTTACTACTGAATGTATTTTCAGGCAAATACAACCAATGTCAGATGTTCTCATTTTCTACACAGGCGTTTTAACATCCCAACTGTTATCTTCAAACAGTAATATTTACAACACATGACTATCAAAATTATTCAAACTCAAATGGGCTTGCGACTTAATTGAACGTTGCATTTTACATTTCGGATGAATTACTTACATTCTTTCTTTAGTTTGTTGAACGAGTGGTGAAGCATCATCTCTCCTGCATTAAGTAAACATTGTTTTTCAAATTGATGTTTCAAAATTTCTCAACTTCATCAGTAGAGCTATACTACCCTCTGGTGGTCACGATCACAACACAAAGAGACCAGGGGCCTCATTTATAAAACGTACTTACGCACAAATTTGATCTTAGAACGTGCGTACGCTCAAATCCACGTCAAAGTTCAGATTTATAAAAACGGTCTTTGACGTGGAAAAGTACTTACCTCCACGTCAGGTTTCAACCTGGCGTACGCACTTTTCCTTGTGGCAATGTTGGAGTACTGCAGGTATTCGCGGTCTCGTCTCTTCTCTGTCCTGACCCCTCGCTGGTGAAATAATCTTCCGCAATCGGTCAGGACCGCGGAATCACTTGCGATCTTCCGCGAGAGACTCAAAACCCACCTTTTCAGACTCCACTACCACTGAATTCTGTACATCTAGCTAATTGTCATCACCACTGCCTACTTGCTCAACACTATATACCCCTGCTTACTCCATTAAAAAAAGAATAATTGACTAACCTTTTCCTTCCCAGTGTTACAGGTATGGTACGCAGCTGCCTGCAATGGTTTATTGCTGTATTACTGCACTGATCTCTTGCGCAAACTATGATTGTTCCTACCATGTATTAATGTACATATTGTAAGTCGCTCTGGATAAGAGCATCTGCTAAATACTTAAAATGTAAATGTAATGTAAAATGTATTCGGAAATCTAACAGCGCCAACATGTCGTCTGCTGCCTATTATTATTATTATTATTAGTAGTAGTAGTAGTATTACCAGATTGAACACATTGCTTAGGCTATCCGTAATGGTTTGCACAATACATTTATTAATAAATTAAAACAACATAAACTAAGCTACTTGTGGAAAACAAAACAAAAACACACATTGGTTTTCCAAAACTACCCCAATTAGCATAATTGACACATCCTTGAAATGTATTTAATACATATTATGGTTCCACGCGTGTAAAACACTTCGGTCAATCTGTAGGCTATAAAATAGAATGGCTTCGCTTCTCGAAGATATCGCCAACCGCGCAATAAGAAGGGAACGAGTTATTAGAGATTTTGACCTCAGTTTTAAATCAGTTTAAAAATTATTTACGTCCTTCAGGGACCTTTGCTGCCCCGTTCACAGCCTGGGCTACAGACTACCAGGCCACGTACTTGGTTGTACTGGTAAAGCCATTGGAAAGGCTCCCAAACAGCGTCCTGCACGCAGCTGCACCTCCGCCAACAAGACCTCGATTTCCGCCTCGCTAAAATTATTTTTCTTGCAGCTCGCCATTATCAAGTAGAACATTTCTGTTTTGATTCGTGCTCCTTTATATGCTAATGATATTAATTAGGGGCGTTTACAAGGCGGAGATCTAAAACCATTCAGCTACGCACAATTTCAAGATCATTTGCGATTTATAGATTTCACATCTGGGCGAGTGGCGTACGCACGTTTTTTTGTGCGTACGTTCAGTTTCTCTGAATCACACTTACGCACATTTCAGAAATGATCTTAGATCAAATATAGGATGGTTTCTACGCAACTTTTTATAAATGAGGCCCCAGGTCTTGCCTTAAGTTTGCTGTTAGACATGGAAAAGAGCAGAGGTGCCTAGGGAGTAAGCGAATGATAGATGCCTCCTGAAGCTGATGTTTGGGGTTCAAGCCCCGATGCTTTTCTTCTATTTATGTTGCGTTTATAATGCCTCCCCTTAGGTTTGCTGTTAGACGCACCAATGTGTGGAGGTGATGATGTGGCATAGGTTTATGATCTTTGTCTCTTGACCTGTAGGTCCCGCGTTCAAACCCCTTCTCTTCCATTCGATTTCTCTTGTGTTTATGAGGCCTTACATTTTCTATGAGACACATACATTATTGTAGATAGTGGTGGCAAGCATGAATAATCTCTGTCTTCTGATCCCCATGTCTGGGGTTCAAGACCTGGCTCTGCCCTTCTTATTATTTTGAGTTTACAAGGTCTCACCTTAAATTCGCCCAGAGACAAGTAAACAGTGCAGACAGAGGTGGCGATCATGAATTATCTCTGTCTCCCAGTGCCCAGGTCGGGGGTTCAAGCCCTGGCTCTACCCTTCTTATTCTCTTGAATTTACAAGGTCTCACCTTAAATTCGCCCAGAGACAAGTAAAAAGTGCAGACGGAGGTGGTGATCATGAATTATCTCTGTCTCCCGATACCCAGGTCAGTGGTTCAAGCCCTGGCTCCACCCAACTTATTCTCTTGAGTTTACAAGGTCTTGCCTCAAATTCTCCCAGAGACAAGCAAAAAGTGCAGACTGAGGTGGCGATCATGAATTATCTCTGTCTCCCAGTGCCCAGGTCGGGGGTTCAAGCACTGGCTCTACCCTTCTTATTCTCTTGAATTTACAAGGTCTCACCTTAAATTCGCCCAGAGACAAGTAAAAAGTGCAGACGGAGGTGGCGATCATGAATTATCTCTGTCTCCCGATACCCAGGTCAGGGGTTCAAGCCCCAGCTCTTCTGTTTCTGTTGCTGTTGCGTTTACGAAGTCTCTCCTTAAGTTATCGGCAGGACAAAGCAATGAACCAAGGAAGCTGTGGTGCAAGTGAATGATTGCCGCCTCCTGACGCTGAGGTTTGGGGTTCAAGCCCAGCTCTTGATCCTTTCTCTTTGCACAGGTTTGATCCATTGTGCGGTTTAAATATACCGAAAAACAGAGGATGAGTGTGAGGGTGTGTCTGGCGCACTTGGTAGAACCAAAACAACTCTACTGTTTTGATTATCCATCTATCCATCTCTCCATCGGCCCAAGTCTCCATCGGCCCAAGTCCTCAGATCGAAAACCCCAGTTTTTAGAACTCTGAAATCGCAGGGGGGGCACACAGCATTCCCCCCCCTCCCCTCCACCCTGGGGACCACCTGTTGCTCGGGGCCACGCATGGATTCGAACTCTTGACCTCCAGGGGCCAATCTTCCGGAGCAGCTCTACCATCTACCGCCACCACGGACACCCTCACACTCATCCTCTGTTTTTCGGTTTACTTAAACAGCACAATGGATCAAACCCGTGCAAAGAGAAAGGATCAAGAGCTGGGCTTGAACCCCAAACCTCAACGTCAGGAGGCGGCAATCATTCCCTTGCACCACAGCTTCTTTCATGATTCATGATCGCCACCTCCATCTGTGCTTTTTGCTTGTCTCTGGGCGAATTTAAGGTGAGACCTTGTAAACTCAAAATAATAAGAAGGGCAGAGTCAGGGGTTGACCCACTGACCTGGGCATTGGGAGACAGAGATCATTCATGATCGCCACCTGGCTCTTCCATTCTTTTTCCTCTTTCTTTCATGAGGACCTCTCCTTAACTTCGCTATAAGACATTCTAAGTCAAGGAGAAGGCTGTGGCACAATGGAATGATGACCGGCTCCTGATTCTAAGATCAGGGGTTGAATACCCTGCTCTACTGTTCTTATCTGTTTCTTTCGATTACATTACTTCACTATAAGTTACACAAAGAAGGCCATGGCGTAAGTGGAAGATCACTGCCTCTTGATGCTGAGGTTTGAGTCCCAGGCCAGCCAACCTCTCTCGCTTTGCGTGGGTTTTGTCTGGCACTGCCTTTAAGTTGGCTAAAAGACCAAAAATAAGTGTGAGGGACTCTGTGGCGCAGATGGTAGAGCTCCAGATTCCGATGCTGGAGGGTAGCAGTTATAATCCAAGCGGTGGGCCCGAGTAACAGGAGGTCCCCAGGGTGGGGGGAATGGTGTGAATGAAGGGGGTTGAGGACACTGCTGTAGCTTTGGTCACACATTTGTTTTCCCGTGACTACCACTTTCAATGTCACTATGTTAAACATACTTACTGCAGCCTTCGGCAAGCAAGCACTTTCTTCTGGAACTCTATATGCAGTTTCATTTTTTTTTAAATGTATTATTATTATTACAATGTATTAATGTACATATTGTAAGTCGCTCTGGATAAGAGCATCTGCTAAATGCTTAAAATGTAAATGTAATGTAAAATGTATTCGGAAATCAAAGAGCGCCAACATGTCATTTGCTGCCTAATTGTTTCCTCATTATTATTATTATTATTATTAGTAGTAGTAGTAGTAGTAGTAGTAGTATTACCAGATTGAACACATTGTTTAGGCTATACGTAATGGTTTGCACAATAAAGTTATTAATTCATTAAAGATAGATAGGCCTCCCGCGTGGTCCAGTGGTTACAACGTCCGACGCTGGCCACGGAGGCCGGGGTTCAATTCCCCGTCTCGCCAAGTGTCGGCTCTGGCCGGGAGTGCCACCAATCGTGGTGATTGGCGATTGGCGATTGAGCTAAGCCGATGTGACGTTCGCTGCGTATAAGAGTGGCCCTGTAGTACCGGTGTTACGGTCTACGGTCTACGGTCTACGGTCGACGGCTCGGCGGGTGACGTCTCGGAAGAGGCGTCACTTCGCATCTGTCACTACCGGTCACAGGACTACGGCAGCGAACTCACATTACTAGGGGATTGATGTAAAATAGCGGGTCTAATTGGCTACCAAAATGGGATAAAATAATATTTAAAAAATTTAAAAAAAGATGGACAGATTATTTATTGTCCTTTACAGGAAATTTGTTGCCACAGTCTGTACAAAAAAAGCCTCACATAAATTACATAAATACAAATATACACACCACTATTACATACATACATTAAATATGCGCCCACATGGGTACATCCACATTTTTTCCAACATACACAGTCATCTACACATGATCTTTACCGAGGTATTTTGTTCAGTGATGCTATGGCAGAGGGGACAAAACTCCTGCCAAAGCGTGCCCGTTTCCAGGCAAGGTTCTATATCTGCGACCTGATGGAAGTAGTGTGAAGAATGGGTTGAGGGGGTGGCTGGGGTCATGTGCAATGGTACGTGCTCTGCGTGTAATGGCTAATAAGCTAGGCTATTTGTGGAAAACAAAACAAAAACACATTGGTTTTCCAAAACTACCCATATTAGCATAATTGACACATCCTTGAAGGGAATTTATTTAATATACATATTATGGTTCCACACGTGTAAAACATTTCGGTCAATCTATAGGCTATAAAATGTCCAATAATGCAGTGGTTTGCAAGAGGAAGAATGACAGCATTGTCACTTCTCTAAGATATCGCCAACCGCGCAATAAGAAGGGAACGAGTTATTAGAGATTTTGACCTCAGTTTTAAATCAGACCATTTTTTCTTTACGTCTTTCAGGGACCTTTGCTGCCCTGGTAATCTCTGCCTCATTATGTCCAAGTCTTGGGTTCAAGACCAGCTCTACCCTTCTTATTCTCTTGAATTTACAAGGTCTCACCTTAAATTTGCCCAGAGACAAGTAAAAAGTGCAGATGGAGGTGGCTATCATGAATTATCTCTGTCTCCCAATGCCCAGGTCAGTGGTTCAAGCCCTGGCTCCACCCTTCTTATTCTCTTGAGTTTACAAGGTCTCGCCTTAAATTCTCCCAGAGACAAGCAAAAAGTGCAGACAGAGGTGGCGATCATGAATTATCTCTGTCTCCCAGTGCCCAGGTCAGGGGTTCAAGCCCTGGCTCTACCCTTCTTATTCTCTTGAATTTACAAGGTCTCACCTTAAATTCGCCCAGAGACAAGCGAAAAGTGCAGACAGAGGTGGCGATCATGAATTATCTCTGTCTCCCGATGCCCAGGTCAGTGGTTCAAGCCCTGGCTCTACCCTTCTTATTCTCTTGAGTTTACAAGGTCTTGCCTTAAATTCGCCCAGAGACAAGTAAAAAGTGCAGACGGAGGTGGCGATCATGAATTATCTCTGTCTCCCAGTGCCCAGGTCAGTGGTTCAAGCCCTGGCTCTACCCTTCTTATTCTCTTGAGTTTACAAGGTTATTCATGATCGCCACCTCTGTCTGCACTTTTTCCGTGTCTCTGGGAGAATTTAAGGCGAGACCTTGTAAACTCAAGAGAATAAGAAGGGTGGAGCCAGGGCTTGAACCACTGACCTGGGCATTGGGAGACAGAGATAATTCATGATAGCCACCTCCGTCTTCACTTTTTACTTGTCTCTGGGCGAATTTAAGCTGAGACCTTGTAAACTCAAGACAATAAGAAGGGTAGAGCCAGGGCTTGAACCACTGACCTGGGCATTGGGAGACAGAGATCATTCACGATCGCCACCTCTGTCCGCACTGTACTTGTCTCTGGGCGAATTTAAGGTGAGACCTTGTAAACTCAAAATAATAATAAGGGCAGAGCCAGGGCTTGAACCCCAGACATGGGCATCAGAAGACAGAGATTATTCATGCTTGCCACCACTATCTACAATAATGTATGTGTCTCATAGAAAATGTAAGGCCTCATAAACACAAGAGAAATCGAATGGAAGAGAAGGGGTTTGAACGCGGGACCTACAGGTCAAGAGACAAAGATCATAAACCTATGCCACATCATCACCTCCACACATTGGTGCGTCTAACAGCAAACCTAAGGGGAGGCATTATAAACGCAACATAAATAGAAGAAAAGCATCGGGGCTTGAACCCCAAACATCAGCTTCAGGAGGCATCTATCATTCGCTTACTCCCTAGGCACCTCTGCTCTTTTCCATGTCTAACAGCAAACTTAAGGCAAGACCTGGGGCCTCATTTATAAAAAGTTGCGTAGAAACCATCCTATATTTGATCTAAGATCATTTCTGAAATGTGCGTAAGTGTGATTCAGAGAAACTGAACGTACGCACAAAAAAACGTGCGTACGCCACTCGCCCAGATTTGAAATCTATAAATCGCAAATGATCTTGAAATTGTGCGTAGCTGAATGGTTTTAGATCTCCGCCTTGTAAACGCCCCCTAATTAATATCATTAGCATATAAAGGAGCACGAATCAAAACAGAAATGTTCTACTTGATAATGGCGAGCTGCAAGAAAAATAATTTTAGCGAGGCGGAAATCGAGGTCTTGTTGGCGGAGGTGCAGCTGCGTGCAGGGACGCTGTTTGGGAGCCTTTCCAATGGCTTTACCAGTACAACCAAGTACGTGGCCTGGCAGTCTGTAGCCCAGGCTGTGAACGGGGGGTAGCAAAGGTCCCTGAAGGACGTAAATAATTTTTAAACTGATTTAAAACTGAGGTCAAAATCTCTAATAACTCGTTCCCTTCTTATTGCGCGGTTGGCGATATCTTCGAGAAGCGAAGCCATTCTATTTTATAGCCTACAGATTGACCGAAGTGTTTTACACGCGTGGAACCATAATATGTATTAAATACATTTCAAGGATGTGTCAATTATGCTAATTGGGGTAGTTTTGGAAAACCAATGTGTGTTTTTGTTTTGTTTTCCACAAGTAGCTTAGTTTATGTTGTTTTAATTTATTAATAAATGTATTGTGCAAACCAAGCAATGTGTTCAATCTGGTAATACTACTACTACTACTACTACTACTACTACTACTAATAATAATAATAATAGGCAGCAGACGACATGTTGGCGCTGTTAGATTTCCGAATACATTTTACATTACATTTACATTTTAAGCATTTAGCAGATGCTCTTATCCAGAGCGACTTACAAGATGTACATTAATACATGGTAGGAACAATCATAGTACGCGCAAGAGATCAGTGCAGTAATACAGCAATAAACCATTGCAGGCAGCTGCGTACCATACCTGTAACACTGGGAAGGAAAAGGTTAGTCAATTATTATTTTTTAATGGAGTAAGCAGGGGTATATAGTGTTGAGCAAGTAGGCAGTGGTGATGACAATTAGCTAGATGTACAGAATTCAGTGGTAGTGGAGTCTGAAAAGGTGGGTTTTGAGTCTCTCGCGGAAGATCGCAAGTGATTCCGCGGTACTGACCGATTGCGGAAGATAATTTCACCAGCGAGGGGTCAGGACAGAGAAGAGACGAGACCGCGAATACCTGCAGTACTCCAACATTGCCACAAGGAAAAGTGCGTACGCCAGGTTGAAACCTGACGTGGAGGTAAGTACTTTTCCACGTCAAAGACCGTTTTTATAAATCTGAACTTTGGCGTGGATTTGAGCGTACGCACGTTCTAAGATCAAATTTGTGCGTAAGCACGTTTTATAAATGAGGCCCCTGAGTTTGTGTTGTGTTAATTGCAGGGAACACACAGTAGTTTGGCCACACGTTTACATGTTACTGTAATATAATCCCTCGCTAGTATCTTAGGTTATGATCAAAACAGTGTGTACATAACATGGTATATTTATATTTTTATAGGTATATAATTTATTTAGTCACGTAGCATACCTCAAGACTATAGATGCGATAGTGTGCACCATTTTCATTCCTCAAATTTGGCGGTGGGAGCGGTATCCTGTTCATTTGAGGGGAGGAGGCGAGTGCGGGAGAAATCTTTGCTCACTTGTGTGATCTTGTCACCCCTTTAAGTAATGTCTCTTAATATTGGAAGGTCTTGGACGATGGACTTGAACTGTTAACAATCTGGAGCTAGTTTACAACATGGCTACTTACCTTTATGTTGTTTCCATGAACTAGTATAATGCTGAGATTGCTTTGCTACCTTTAACTTAACCTTCAAGTCCACTGACTACAGAACACTGAGTCCATCCAAATTCTGTACCTTTCTAGACTCTGTATAATGGTATCAGGAGTAATGTGTGTATGTTTAGTAGAGGCACATTGACAGCAGATTGTGCTCATCCCGTCTCGAGTTTTCGTTTCGGCTGAACCTTTCAACAGAAAAGGATGTTCATTTTGATTCCGATGAAGCTGAAGACAATGATTATGATGATAACATTGAGGATGAGGATGGTGAAGATGATAATGATGAGGATGAGGGTGATGTTGATGATGAAGACGGTGGTAATATGTATATGCTAAAGAAGAGGAGAATGTTGATGATGGTGATGGTGATGCGCAGATGATGAAGAAGACGATGAAGGGCAAATGATGATAACGACGATGATGGAGCAGAGCAGCTGTCCTCAACCTTCCCCCGATGCCAGCCTGGAAGAAACCAGCAAACAGATCGCAACCTCCCCCATTAATCTTACGTTTCTGTTGAATCACCAAAATATTCTAGATCTTGCTTTGTGATAACTCTGGAGACATGCGTTTGCCAGATTTACATTAACTTGATTATTAAAAAGCACAGTCCTGCACGCTTTCAGTATTCCTGTGGCTGAAGGGGATGTCCTTCAGTGTTCTCTTGTAGCCATACATGTTTTTCCTATTTTATTTTAAACAGCTGGATCACATGGGCTCATGCTTGGGCCTCAGCCACTGTCACTCAGCCCTGGTTTCCCTCATGGCATTTATTACAGTCATACTTGTTCTCGTGGCTAACCTCCCCAGCCCGCACCCAGCTGGAATCAATGTGGGATATCTTTTTTTTACTTCACAGACGCTTTTTAACGGAGGGGTGCTTCTTGTCCGACCCTCTGGGCCCGTGTCGCGCTGTCGTTTGGATGTCACCCACTGTCACCAAGGAAACACTGGTTGTATTTTCCTTTTTTTTGTCACTAATTAAAATCGCACAAATTCCATATGGTCGTGTCCTTCTGGGACGTGAGGAACATTATCCTCTCTTGTGCTCTTTTGCAACTGAAAAAAAAATTGGACAGCCTCCCGGGCAGGCGCAACCGGCAATCGAACCCCGGCCGCAGTGGGCAACTTGCATTACGGGCAACTGCTTTTACCATTACGCCACCTGGGGGCCCCAAATTCTAGATTCATAACGTGTTATAGAAATAACCCAGAGAGTAACCCACAACACCCACAACACATTTTTCCACTCGAAGCTGCTATCCCAAGTTTGATTAGCAAATCGGAAGGGGGGAGGGCTCCAGGGTGGCCATCCTGCTGGTACACTGGGTGTCAGTGTGGTGACATACTCTAGACTCAAATCCTGACTGTGCCGGTGTCGACTGTGGCCAGCAGCACATACTGTAACTGACCGTAGCCTCAATCCAGGATGTGAGGGTTTCACCTGGTACGGTTGATAATTTCTCATCAACCAATAGCAACTCCTCTGGTAGGTCAGGTGACTGCAGTCTACCTGCGCCAACTGCACGTGAAGTGCACTCATTCAGTGCGATGACTGCACAGCTCAGCTGGTGGACCGCAGAGAGAACAGCAGCATGTGGCTGGTAGCACGCGCGGGTGCTTGTCTGCACCATCCCCAATTGATGAGGACCTTGGAGCGATGAGACAATCTACAAATATGATTGGCCATTCCACATTGGGAGAAAGGGAAAGCAATCAGGGATAAAAATAGTTTAGAAAAAATCCACAGGAGACAGCACAGTGAACAGATGAAGAAAGGTAAATGGTCCATAATGGCCCATGCCTGTGGCGGAAAAGATTCCCCTTTGTACACAGTGCTGAGGAGGGGCCCAGTCGCGAGGCTGGTATATTAAGGGTCATAGCTGGCCTTAGCTGTGAAGATTGACAGCTCTTCTGTGCTGTGCAAGGGCAGTGGAAGGACACGGTGAGTGGCACACAATGAAAGAGGCAAACCTGTGCGCCGCTGCAGGATAGAGTGAAGGGCGACCTAGAAAAATCCTGACGTCCCCACGGGAGCATTTCATGAGAAAGCGAGGGTTTCTACCGAGCCAACACTGCTGCATCTCGCCCAGCTCACGAGAGAGACCTTCACTTTTCTCTGCCTTCTTTCGACTAGAGTATTACCATTTTAAAAAAATGCAGAATTGCCCATGGGTTATTTTACGTGGCAGAGAGACTTACTTTTTCTTTCTTTCTTTCCGACTCTTGTATTCTCTTTTTCCGTCTCTCTCTCCTGCACACTGTGTGTGTGTGTGTGTGTGTGTGTAGAGTGAGAGAGAACTCTGTCACCCCCTGTCATGGAAAGGGGGACAATGTTTTTTGAGGAAGAGGAAAAGAAGCTAGAAGAAAGGGAGGGATGCTCTTTCATCTTTATCTACTTTTCACTTCTTATCTGTTCTGCACAGCTTTGGACAAGTTTACTGCATCCATACCACAGTACAGTTCTCTCTCTCTCTCTCTCTCTCTCTCTCTCTCTCTCTCTCTCTCTCTCTCTCTCTCTCTCTCTCTCTCTCTCTCTCTCTCTCTCTCTCTCTCTCTCTCTCTCTCTCTCTCTCTCTCTCTCTCTCTCTCTCTCTCTCTCTCTCTCTCTCTCTCTCTCTGGTCCATAGCACTCGCTGCCTACAGTCTCTCACATCCTAGCAATGCCATAAAACAGTGCCATTTGTAAAAAACGTTCTTGATATTTTGAACATTGAGCAAAATGTGCATTTGATAACATTTTATTTAGAACTAAAGATCAAGAGAAAATGAAGCTATTCAGTCTATATTCATCATCTGATTATACAGTTCTTTGTAAGTGCACTCAAATGCCCTCAAAATACACCATTTATATTTATATAGCAAAAGCCCAGAGGTCCGCTACACAGAAGGGAGAAATACTCCCTCTAATATCAATATCAAATATCAATCCCTGAAGCCATGTCCTTTATTTCTCAAAAAACATCATTTGGGGGATTTTTACAGACACACTTTACAAAGTTGGCTGACTGTGGCCAGCTGTGCTAAGGGGTAGAGGATGCTGGGAGACCCAACCTGTTTGTCCCTCATGGTCTCACTCAGACAGACAACACCTCTCTGTCTGAGTGAGGGGTGGGGGGGGGGGGCGGTTTAACTGGCAGATCGCTACTCTGCCCGGGAAAGTGTAATCTTTAGACTGCATGGGAAGGCAGCCAGGAAACATAATCAATAGCTCTCATCCTCTTGCGAAGCGATTTCATTTTGTTAATGGCCTGTACGAGCTTGCTGTAATGCTAGAGCACTGCCTGTGACGATGCAGAAAACCAGCGTGCATTATTTTTAGCCTCTTGCCCTTTTGATTTTTTTAATATAATGTGTGGATTTGGGTACCTATTTATGAACTGGATCTATGTAGCAAAGGGTTATGGCGTTGCTCTCCTCTGTCCTAAATTCATCCATATTGTTTCTCTCTCAGTATAGTAACAAGCACATATCTGCATCTGGAGACTGACCTACCAACCCCGCATAAGGGTGGTGTGGTTAGAGTTCGGGACTTGTAACCAGAATTGTGCAGGTTCAAATCCCAAGCACGGATCTGACAGACTACTTTTCTTGTCCTTTTGCCCTCTAGTGCTGTCAATGAGAGATGCGCACTACTTTGTATATTACTTATAGTAGTAAATCATCCAGCAAGTAATTGTGAGAAGGATATTACGATTTCTCATGCTACTTCCAGTATGTAGCCCAAAAAAATAAAGCTGGTATAGGATTAGTCATGGATACCAGTGTCTGTTTAATAATTGAATCATTTAAACCAAATAATTCTACTAAAGTATTGATCATATAAGGAACAATTTCTGATGCTTCAGACTCACCCCATCTGAGTACAGCCTTGGAGAGCATGTCTCTGCTGACAGCCTGGATTAGTCACCTGTGTTCTCAGGTCAGGGCAGTGAGAGAGGGGGGGATGTTGTCACCATCTTTTGCATCCTGGAGTTAACTTATACCTGCAGGGCTGGGCTTTGGCAGGGTGGGCCTTGTGTGCACAAAAACTGCACAGAGGACTTTCCCCATTGAATCTAACTGCTCATTCCAATTAAAATTGTGTTACCTAGCTACTTCAACAGACAGTGGTGTAGACTATCTCCTCGGACACTCGTTATTTTTTAACCGATGTCTTAAGTTGTCAGTTTTTCCCCTTCGAGAACTAGCCAGCTGTGATGCTTGGGTCCATGATGAGTCAGCATATGCCGCCACAAAGGGTAGTTACACCACAATGTAGCACGTTTAGAAGGACTGTGCCTAAAATGACGCAGATGACCAGGGAGCTGTATTTCACAAAGAACTGCACAATAGCTGTGATTGAACGTACTGACCAGCAGAGGGAGTTAAAAACCCTTTCTGTTCAGTTTTCTGCATGTTCTGCGCTTCATGTCCTCAACACAGAGGAGCAGTAATCATGGCATACTATAGCAAAATATTGACATTATATAAATTAAAGGCAAATAAATTAAGCCTGTTTATGATTGATATCGACTCTTTGTGCAAGCTTATGAATGTCCTAGAATTTCCAGAACAGTGAAGAACACTTTCAAAAGGTTATGGTTGCAAAATGGCCGCCCACATAAATGGGAATGTGCCAATATCTCAAGAAAGATAAAGTGTTACTAGGATGGAAAATCGGATGTGTGAGCAAAACTGGCCATGCAGGATATCGGCATCGGTGAAACTGGTTTACCAATGTATGTTTACAGCCAATGGGTCAGATCTACTGGACGTGCCATGATATGATGTCTCTTCTAGATCACTAATGGTCCTCATGCCTTGAAAGCAGCACTTTACCACCCACACTTGTACCTGCACAGGGCTAACATGACATCTTCACCTTCAATGTCTCACTTTCTCATTGTGTTTTCCGGCCATACAATCATTTTTGTAACTGGCAAAGCAAACTGATGTCCCCCCAAGTCTGCAATTTATTAGAACTAGTTTCCATAGACTTGAGACTATCTATGACAAGGGAAGCATCGTGTTCATTTAACCACAAATGTATTTATTTGCTGGTGTATTTGTTAGGGACATAGCAAAGGACAATTTTACTATGTTTAAAAAAAACTAGCATCAAATGTATTGCATTAAGTGTTTATAACCAAAAGCTAATTTCCAAAACCTGTCCTAAAAACACCACAGAAATCACTTACACTTTTTAGTTACAATATATATAGGATATATATATAATATAATATATTACATTATATTATTTACATTTTTACATTTTCATTTTTACATTATTCAAACTATGATTAAAATAGTACATGCATCGTGTATTTAGTATTACATTCATTCCCATGGAAGCTCAATGAATTAGAATTTTCAGGGCTCAGTATACTTTTATAAACATGTCACTGCTTGCATAATTATTATAAGTCCTATCCCATGTAGAAAGCCTCCCCCTTTTCAAGCAATTTTGTCATTGATCCAGATTTCCACAGCTGAAAATACTTGAAAGCTTTGCACTGACAGTAATATAATCTTAAATTGGGTTAACTGACACATGTAGTAGTTCTCCTTTTATTCAGCAGATTTTTTTTAATGTCCACAGGGGAGAAAGGGGCTGTCAAGAAAATAGTATGAACTGCCAGGAGAGAGCCCCTCTGCAGTTTAAAGAAAGAACAATCTGTCCCAGCTTTAGTTGGCAGCAACAAAATAATTAATGATTAAAAGTTGCAAGTACCTTTTTGAAATGAGCTGCTTAAATTTGTCTACTGATGCAGTTCTCTCAAACACAAACAACGTTGGTAATCATCCTGTCAGGCTGTTATTCCCACTGTTTGTTTATGACTAAGAATATGCAATACAGATATTTAATTACATCACGTGGAGTCATGATTTGACTTGTGAATTGCAATATGATACTGTCTATTTCCTACCATGGATTATATTGAGTTATGTTGCGCAAAGTCAATGTTAACAATATTAAAAGTTACTTTGTCAGCTGTTCAAATGATTCAAACTTGAAAACGTTGCTGGGAAGTGGGGTTTGATTTCCTCCATGCCCAGAATAATCAGCGAACTGGGAACCCACAACAAAAGCAGGAATACATCAAGAGTCGCACGTTTTTTTAATAGCAATACACGGTCTTTACTTGTTGTAAAGCGCGGCAATTGCCTCTGTTTGAAACCTAAGCGTTAGCCAATAAAAATATCGCATTTTGAAATCGACGGTGGTTTTGACCTATTGGGACAATTGACATTGGCGGTGACGTTGAATCAAATCTGCCGCAAGGGCTCCTGATGATTGACAGTAAGCTACACCAATGAGTATCATTTAAGTGTGCAACGGGCGGGGGTCTGCGACAGCGCGTGGTAGGATTGTCAAAGCGGTAAAAACAAGAAAGCAGCTAGCGTGACTTGGATTGGGAATTCCGTTGCTGGGTTACCACTGAAAACTCATCGGAATTTAGCACTACCGTTTGTATTAAAATCAAAGGTAAGAGACCCGCTTCGTATTAAAAACCAAATAAAACAATACTGACATTACATTACCGCTGTCGTGACGTGAACCTTCCTTGGCATTTTTTGACAGCAGTTTGGTTGCTAGCTTAGCTTAAACGCAACCAGACAGCTAAACTAGTTAGCCACATACCTAGAGTTGGCTACATTTTCAGGTAGTCTAGCGAACATTTGAGGTGCTGCACTTGCGGCACAGATAAACATTTAATTTGCAGCGAGCTAGCGAGTTGTTATGTGCTGCAGGCTCACCAAGTCATGATGTTAACTTGCTAGGAAGCTAGCTAACGTAACCATCTAACGTTACCCCAAAACGCGTCCCACACCAAATATTAACTAACTAGTTAGCGTTAACGTTGCCTCCTATGGTGTCAATTGACGTTTCGCGTAACATAAAAAGAAGGAAATTGCATCAACGGTCAGTAAAAACACACACTTTTTGTTTTCACATTGAAATTTTAAGAGGGACAGCGTTAGCTTGCTCGATAGCTGTCAACTTACGTCGATTGAGTGGCTACCTAGCCCCCGTTAGCTGCTCGCAAGTCAAATGTTGAGGAAACATTAACTAAGGGTTAACTAACGTTAGACGGGTGGCTAGCCGTCGTGCTAGTGACGGTAACGTGTGCTAGCATTGTTAGTCCAGGCAGAGCTCTCTCTCTTTTTTTAAACCAATGTCAAAATTAATTCCACGTTACTGCATTGTGATGTGACAGTTTAATCGTGTTCCCATGTTTGTGCGCCCTGCTGCGAGCTATCAGCGCAAACAGTGGGAGTTCTCCATCGTTAGTGTTGGATAGCGGGGCTGCTTCGTCCCTCGTCCCGCACGGCTGTGTCTGCTCCATCACACCTGTCAGTGCTGTCCATCGCGAAGCAAACGACAGAAAGCTGGGGCCGTGCAACATGCGACAGCAAAGGTGCGGCTTACCTGCACAGTGTTCACGTCTGACGTTCATTCATTTAGCTCGCCGGTTGCGTTCTGATAAGCTGTGTTTTGGGACAAGCTCGCATTGACTACGTCAGGTACGCAGTTGTTATCATTGGCCGCAAATTGCGATCTGTTGCAACATTAGCTACCAACGTTACACGAAACACAAATTTAAATATTACATTTGCCTGCTGTGGAATTGCATAGCACATCACATCACAGGTTTTAATTCCGTCTCGTAGCTACATGCCACGTACACCGCAATTGCTCGTATTTCAGGTTCGCACACCCTTGTTTTAAGATTACTTCATAGAATGTGTCTTTAGTGCGGGATTTTGAGTGAGAGATAGGTATTGTAGAATATATCCAGGAATCTGCCACTGTTACGTATGTTTGTGACCGAGGGAAATGGACGGGGCCGTGGCAGGGCGGGTTGACTTATGTCAAGACATCTGCGAGTCTATGGAATCAGGCGATTCTAACGACGTGGTATGCATTTTCCTCTAGTGCAGGACGTTTACGCTTTAATGCGGCAATGCAGGTGACATTTCTGCGTTGCACCCATGAACGGTGACCGGCTGCCAGACCTAAAGGCGCACTTTACAGTTAATTGTGCGGAGCCTAGCGTGCTCATCTTTGAAGGTGTATGTGACACAGATTGCAATGTGCGCTGTCACTGTACCATGCCATCTACTGTACTAAAAATGTGATTTAAAGTGTAATGCAGTATAAGATAAACATATTCCACATCGATGGGTAATTTCCATCAGTTCAAAACGAAATATACAATTGTGATGTAGAACGAAATGCATTGTAGTCAACTGTGTCTTCTACACCGCACCCGCTTGTAGACGCAGGACCTTCTTTTTGCAATCGCCCAATTTGTGCAATTTCTGTCTTGTTGTTTTGCGACATGTATTGTATGAAAACCAAATCTTGTGAGCTGTCCAATTCTGAGGTGGAAGCATTGTTCAACAACTTCGCTATGGGTGGTAACAGGCGAACTTTGGTTTGGGAGACGTGTTATGATGGTCTAATTTGGTTGGGCGTATTAGTGTATTTATTGTGATATCCTGAATGGTGGATTTAGACCCTTTCTATAAAGCAGAACTATTTAACAGGTAGCCAGATATACATGTGACCATTTGATCATTGCAAAAAAGACCTGTTAAGATGCATCAAAAATGACAAAATCAAGAAGAATGTGACTATGTCCAGCTCTGCACCTGCATCTGCATTTACTGGGCCCATAAAAAAATACTGCTTAAAATCCAAACTAAAACATTAATGAAATTATGAAAAACGTTTTTTAAACAAAATCAAACACAATGCCGCCAAACACTGATCAACATAATCCAATGGCTGGCCAAAGGGTGATGGACATAACGTTTAAATGGTTACCCCTGATTTGTTGATGATGTCATGTGCTATTTTCTTTCCTTTCAGCTGTTCGCCTAATTGTTTATGCAGCAAATGCTTGATTATGGTGATTAAGCTTTTGCCATGTGTGTACTGCATATTTTGAAATCCCCTCTGGATTTAAAAGCACTGTCAGTGCGGTTTTAACACTGTAGCCTTATGTTGCACCGTTCAGATTAAAATCTAAAGAAATAAGGCCAGGATGGGTTCAGAGGACAATGAGCAATTGAAAGCAATCTCAGATGTCACTCTCCTGATAACCTGTCGGAAGCTGTCATGACCAGATGTCCAGAACACAGTGCTGATACATACCAATGTTCCTAAATGGTCGTGGGGTTATAGCAATAGAGAAAGCTTTGCACTTGATTTGAAAATACCCCTCCCGCCTGCATGCTTTCATTGGCAGCTTTGTGTTCCACTCATGCTCGTATTTCACGTTCGAAATTGCATTTTGTACACACAGTGACCTTTGTGTTTGCGTTAAAAGCATTTAGCTGCGTCTTTAAGCCCTTTAGGGAAAGGAAAAGGTGACTAATGGCGGAAGCGTTCGCCCTGCCTCAGATTGCACACTCATGCAAGCTGCTGTTAGCGGCCGCTTCCTCCTCTTGCGCTGTGGCCTCTGCTCCGTTCCACAGGAGCGCTGTAAAGTGCTGTAAACCGCTGCCTGAAATAGAAACTGTCTTACTCATCCATAACTAAGCAGCAAATAGAACCAGAGACAAAGACAGCCAAGGGTCAACCAAACATGAGGGCGACTTTATCTGCCCGTGTGCGTGGTTCATCCCTGGATTTACAGCGGGTGCATTTCAACGGCGAGTCTGTGGTCTGCATCTGAGCGTGCATGGTTTTTGTTTGTGGTTTTATTTTTTGTACTAAGCTGTGTTGATTGTGAAGGGTTTCGTGAAAACAAACACGCACGCACACACACGCACACACACTGTATGTGAAATTATTGTGTCGGACAGAATGACATAGAAAGACAAAATGTGATTGAAAGTAAATGTTCATGAGCTCGTTGGTTCTGTTTCTTTCACCTTTTTAAAGTGCGCTTTCAGTTTTCACACGTTTTCATCTCATTTCCTGTGAGAGCTTTGTTAGACACTACAATCTGTAGGAATCGCGAAGGCCTGCGGGTCACATGATCTCGCCGATCTCGATGATGAAATAGATTTTACGTTGACCTTGCAGAAAGCAGTGCTTGAAAACATTGCCAATATGGCTGCCTACGAGAAAGAGCAATATAAACATCCATGCATTGCGTCCTCTCCCCCGTGCCCTTAATTCTGTTTTTTTCTGGAACATTTTGCATTCCTGCTGTTGCACATGCATGCTAAAGAAGCGCTCTTCTGCTTCAGCAGGAATCCTGTACACAGCCATGGGCAGGTTCCTTGTGCAGTGGTGTGAAATAACAAATGGCTTCGCAAAGACTGAGTAATCGGTTAAATTATACAATTACAGGGTCCTTCACTGTATGTCTTCATCTAGATCACGTGTAGCTGGGAGGACAGGGACGGGCCACCGTGGCCTCAGACTCCCAAAGCCACCTTCTCCGACGAACCAATCAGTTCTCGCACTCGGGAGACCGTGGTGGTAAAGGACCCAAAAAAGAAAACCTGAGATCTGTGCCATCATATTGCACAGAGCTGATGAGCTCCCACAAAAAGAGAACAACTAACACGCATCAAGGTCAATTCAATTAAAGTGGTAGCCGGCTATTATCACGCCTAACCGCCGTTTATTATTGTAACGTGCCGATCTGTTTTCGGGGGTACACGCATTTATACAAATGGCCATCTTTGTTGAGGTTTTCCAAAAAATTTGGCCCCATTTCATGCCTTACGGAAGTACCCCCTCTGACTCTGTAACCTTGTGCTGTTGCTTAAAAGAAACAAGAGTAGATAAAGTAACCACACCAAGCCTGCTGTTTGATTCGCACAGCTCTCTTCTGCTTTTCTGCTTTGTAATTTTATCTTCGGTCCAGGTGTTCACAGCATGGCTTCCTCATTCCGCTGATCAAATGATCAAACAGCCACGCCTTGCCAGGCTTTTGTCATCCGGCTTGCTGGCTTTATGCGATGGACTGCTGCTCTTTATCAGATGTTCAGTTCGGGGGTCGTTCACCATGCCAGTCATTTCCACAGGGCTACTCTAATGAAAAGAGAGCGTCTTAACTGTGCGTTTTCTGACAGCACCATTCTGAATGCGACTGAATCAGGTTGACAGAGACATCTGCCATCTTGGTCTGATCTGGTTTTCTGGACATTTCTTTAGCTCTTATCTTTGGCATAAATATGATTTTCTTATCTGAAAATGTAGTTTAAAGAGGTTTCAGTTCTCGTACTGTGGCCAGATGTAAAATTAGCCGGTAGACTAATTGGGTTTTTTGGACTGTCAGGCATGAGGCCTATTTAAGCTCAGTCTGTTGGAGGCTCATTTTGAATGTGAGCTTAAATGTCAATTTCTGCATCCCTTCTGAGTTCATTTTGCTGTGAGCGTGACCATCTGCCTCAATAAAACTTGAAAACAAAATGAGCAGCTACATTCTTTGCTCAGAATAAGTAGGTCTGTCCATGTTTTCCTCAAGACTTATTTTTATTTGTGGGAAGCCCAGTAAATATAAAAACAAAGGGACTGCATCCCATTAAATGGACATCAAAAATAACACAAGAACATAAACAGTATTTG
This sequence comes from Aldrovandia affinis, assembly GCA_029706075.1. NCBI lineage: Eukaryota > Metazoa > Chordata > Actinopteri > Notacanthiformes > Halosauridae > Aldrovandia > Aldrovandia affinis. The sequence continues at coordinate 1,785,017 of JAINUG010000188.1, forward strand.
TATAATATATGCATTAGGCTATATAACATTGTAAATATATAATATACACTACCGGTAAAAATTTAAAACACCCCCATTTTCCAGTTTTTACAGAAATTTAAGCAGTTCAAGTCCAGTGAATAGCCAGAAATGGTACAAAGGTAAGTGGTAAACTGCCAGAGGTAAAAGAAAAAAAGTTTAGTTTACCAAAAACTTGGTAAACTACTACACCATCAAAAGGCACTTGGAGGAAACTGACAGGAAGAGGTCTGGCTGGTTGATTGGTTGCCTGCGGTTTGCTTTGTCAGCTGCACGTGAAGTGTAGTCCGGTGTACTGGCACAATCCTGCGTACTGGCATGATCCGGTGTACTGGCTGTGCTGTTCAGCTACAATTCTCAATCGGAAGGTTTTGATGATGAAAAAAGACCCGCTGGCAACTTGCAGAGATAGTATTGGATTTTACAGCTTGTCCACAGAGCACAAGTGATCATATAGTATTACTCCAAACAGAGTATGTCATGGACTATTTCGGGCCCTTTTACGTTGGCTCCAACATGGCTACTCATATGGCCATATAAAGTGAGTGGGAATGAGATCCTGGCGCAGATCTGAGATCGCTTTTTGGACTTGGAGAGCAGCGTCTTGAGACTGATGCACTCTCTGCCACTTTGTATGTAGTTCATTCGATCACGTGTCCTTGTTTTTGAAGGTTAACAACTTTAATTGTTAAACTAGTGTTATGTGTAGGTTTTTCAATGCATGCGTTAACACATTTCACGTGCCGTGGCGTTTGTTTGAAACGAGATGGGATTTATCCTTCCCTTCAAAACTTTAGGGCCTTAAAACCTGAACCGTGTTCAGCAGTAATTTCATTGTTACACTTATTTAAAAGGCAGGGTTGTTTCTGCCTCTGGCTCGATTTTAAACTACTCACAAACCCTCCACAAGTGTTTCATTTCCTTCCCCTTTTTCCATTCCCACTTTTGGGAGAGTTGACTCTAAAGTGACTCCATAGGACTGGGTTCAATCAACATTTCTATGTATGTACAGAACAGTACCCGATTGATTCAGGTTTCAGGGCTGGAACTTCCGGCTGCGATTGTGAGAATCGTGCAATGTTTTTGTCAATGCATCATAAAACGGGAATATCCCACGATGTGTTAATGCTGCAAAATGTTTATTTCACTATTCCTGCACGTGAAATACAAATATGACCTCTGCAGTGTATTTCGACATTCTAGGCCAGTTTGAATGTGATTGTGATCAGGCATGCGTGTGCATGAGTGCGCCTGTCGCCTGATGTATTAAGCGAATGGCTGCAAGGTCAAGGCTGAATTTGATCATAGCCAGCAAAGTTTTGCCACAACCAAAAAAGTGGGTGTCGTTAACTATCTAGATGGCTGTGTGTTAACTAGCAAACGAGATGGATGTGAAAAAAAAGATACAGCATTATTGCATATGGTATTTGTTGATATATATTTTTTTTTCCACAAATGATGATGAAGATCACTGCACTGCGATTTTAATTGTGCCCAAATAACCCCCCAAAAACACCCCAACATTTTTCAGTTAGGGTTATTTTTCCTTATTGTTAAGGATCCCAATTTTGTTACATTTTTTGTTAGGCTATTGCATTAGGCTACTGTAATTGTATTAGGCTAACGTTTAAATGTTCACACCCTTACTAAATGGCTAAAATTGCATTCAGGTGGCACTGTTCATTGAAAAAAGCTGAATTCTCACATGATGCTAGCAATAACAATAAATATTGATAAGCAGTTAATATCACTCTTAAAAACATCTTCACATTCATTGCAAAGAACAAGCTGGTAAACAGACATTTAATGGAACTCGTTTTTGAAGTACGTGCAGTGTCCCTTTGTGCAACGTTAAATTACGAAGGAAACGGGTGCTGCTTGTGTGTACATTCATCCAGTGATTAATTTGAGTGTGTCTGTGGGTATGAGGCTATTATAATTCTGAATACCTTCTCCCAGTTTGCTGGTACTGGATAGTAGTTTTTCAGCAAAGGAGTGTTGTAGAGAACCACTCATCTATAAAGGATTCAGTACTTCATTACTTTTTAAATATAATGTTTGCTTTGTGCGATGCCTTAAAGATATATCTGTAATCTTACTGTACTGCCATTAGCCCCCCGTTTTCATTAAGTGTATTGATTCATCTGAATTGTATATTTCCTATTACCAACTGTAGTCTGCCAACGAATGAAAATATGTAGGCTACTAAATTTTGTTTGAAGCAGATCGCAACTTTTTACTCACAATTATGGAATCATCAAGTGAACAGGTGGGAAGTGGGAACCCTTCTGTAATGTGAAGTGCACAGAAAGCAAAAAATGCTTCAAAAAGTTTAATACAAGCATGCTGCATACGTGTGCAACAGCTGACTATATTTACATTGTGAAGTATGTTGTGTAGTAAAATGTAAGTGACCATTTCTTGACCCCCCAAGGCTTTGAAATCCACCTAATTTGTTTAACATGGGAGAAATACCCCCCCAGTAACAAAAATAAAATTCCAGGCTGGATTTAATAATCTGATCATTTCTTTCATCATATCTTCAAAACAGGGACAATGGCACTGTGCTCTCTTTCACTATTAAATGGTAGTGCCAATGTAAAATGAAACATTACCATGGCACCCTTGTGGTCTTCTTAAGCCAGTTTTAGTTTTGTGCACCCAAGCCGTAGCTGCTTGTAAAAATAAAATAAAAAACCATCAGGATGTGATACTTTGTCTTCATGTTGCTTCTTAGCCTTCAAAGCGGTTTTGGTTTTGCACCAGATTCGAACACGATCCGTTCTACCCCTTGACTCGCGCCGCTGGGCGTATAGTTTTACTCCCCGTGTCATCGCATCACACGGGTGAACCTGGAACCGTACGCCCCGCTGGAGGGCTATTCCATTATAGCGCTTCAGTGTTGTGCTGACCTCGAGTTTATCTGCAATATCCTGACCCTCTTCAGAGTATCAGGTAAGAGGTGAGCAGCTCACTTTCTCTACTCGATGTATAAGTCATGGCCTTGAGCTTTCAGAGCGTAATACTTTTACCTGTAGGCTGTATGTACTATAGAGAACCCAGATGCACTCTGTTGTATTGAGCTGTGTGACATATTTATTGCAACACTTCACTGGATCTAAAGATTAAATAATACATTGTTGTGTTTTTTTTAATACATGCTCATGGGTTCTCTCTCTCTCTCTCTCTCTCTCTCTAACTCTCTATCTATCTATCGCTCTCTCTCCCTCTGTCTCTCTCTCTCTCTGTCTACTCAACAAAAAGTCATGAATACCCCTGTGGGACAAAGTAAGTGCCCCCCTAGCTTCAGTAACTGATAAAAGCTCTTTTACCAGCAATTACATTGACTAAAAATGTCCTGTACGTATTGACAAGTCTCTCACATTTCCTAGAAGCAATGCTGGAGCACTCTTCCTTACAGAGTTTGTATCAACTCTGGCTTTCTTCCATGTAGAGCTCACACCAGGTTATTTTGGTGAATCTCGATGGGCTTTTGGCTGTGCAACGTATTCGGCTCCAGAGCACTCTCGTACAGGATGGAGTAAATGGTTGAGTAATTGATGAACTCAATGTCCAGGTCCTGAACTATCAAAGCAGTGCAAAATCACCACCCTTCTGCCACCATGCTTCACATTGTAAAGGGGTTCATTCATGCTAATTTTTTCTATTGAGTTCAATGGGAGAATTAGCCTGGAGGAACCCCACTGCTAAAGTACCCCTGTACAATGATGCTTACAATATGTTTAAAAATTTGACCAAAAAAAAGAGAAATTAGAGGGGGCATTTACTTTTTTCACAGCAATTTATATATATATATATATATATGTATATATATAAACCATAAGGAAAAAGGTTTAACAATTTAAGTAGAGGCAGTGAGGACTAATTGGAGCAAAACACTTTTCTTCTTGTGTTATGTTGAGGTTGCTATAAATAGTACTGTACAGCTAATCTTTTTATGGTAACGCTTTGCCAAGCCAACATTTCGGTCCAATTAGAAACCTTGATTACAAATTGTAATGACATCCTGCTCTAGCTACCCTTTGGGGTTGTTTAGAAATAGACTCTTAAGCACGTAATGTTGTACTGTATTACAATAAATATTAGGTAAATATTAGGAGTGACACTGCATCATTTATTATTTCAGATAGCCTACCATGCAAACGCTCCTCTAGAGCTTGGTGGTAAAAACACAACCAATTGGGTAATTATTTATTCATTTAATTTAACATTTTTCTTAACATCTTTTCCTGAGAAAATATTCTGTCTCCTCTTGTGTTGTCTGCACATTTAATTAAATCATTGTTGTTTGATTCTGGTTTATTTTCCTTTCTGAAAAAGAGCAAAGCAGATCTTTCCAGCCATTGCCATATGAATTTTGAATTTATCTGACATTTTTAAATGCGGAAAATAGTCCACCTGCTGTTATACGTTTCAGGAAATACTGCCTGGCTCATAGAAATATAAGGGAAACACGCACACACACACACATGCACACGCACATGCACAGGCACATGCACACACATGCATTCACTCACACGCACACAAACACACACACACAGAAACAATTACAGAGCATCGACAGTCACAGATTGGAAGTTGTGAATTGGATGGGTCAGGCTTGCTGAGCAACGTCAGCAGTGTCTGCTCCAGATGAGTGAGTGGCGATCTCAGCCTTCCGACACTTCCAGAAAGCGCAGTTCAGATGCCTGCTCGGCATTTGGATGCAAACAGTGGCCTGACAATGCTAATTGTTGTGTGAGCTGATGTCTGTGACGTGGCCTGGCTGGGTCCCATATCTGCGACCGCGGGCTATGGCTATGCTACCTTGTCTGTTTTGTCGGGTGCGCTCGTCTCTGTGAAATGTTCAACCATGGAGATGCTGAACACGAGTCCTTTGTGGAAAAAAATATGAATCTGCTGTTAGGATTTACGTCAGCAATGCTTTGAGAATTGCTGCATCACACTATGCAGGTATTTCTTCTACATCTATAGATAGTGTCTTGGAAGAGATATCACTGTAAATATAGCAATCTTAGATGTAGCAACCGGTTCTACACATGATTTTATGCTCTCTTTAATGAATGCAGGCTACTTCACATCGAGCCAATTAAAGTCAGCCATTGTTGTCATCGTTGGAGCCCAGGAGTCTGTCACATACACTACCGGTCAAAAGTTTTAGAACACCCCCATTTTCCAGTTTTTACAGAAATTTAAGCAGTTCAAGTCCAGTGAATAACCTGAAATGGTACAAAGGCAAGCAGTAAAAAAGTTACCAAAAACAGCAAAATAATGTAAGGCACGGAGGGGACAGTGTGCCAACAGTGCATGCATCCGCTGTGCAAAATCCCCCACGTGGCCTTATGGCCCACAAGTCCGTTCATGGTTGTTGGCCGTGCTCGTGTCAGACGGGCCTCCCAGAGAGAGCCCGGGAAAGCTCTCCCAGGGCTCATCATCTCACTTAAATCTGGGAAGTATTGACATTCCGTTTAATTGGTGGTGTGGTGGGGGGAAACGAGGAGAGTCGTAACAACGGCGTCCGTTGGCCTAATATCGGTCACCTCTTGAGGGCCAGTGCCTGTACACGAAAGGGACGGGCTCTCTGAGGGACAGCCCGCACAGGCAAGCCCGTCTCTCGGCACGTGATGGACGGAGGCATGGTGCGCAAGAGGGGACAGAGGCTGCAGTCGCTGTGCTAGGGACGCATTGGTGCGCAGCACTGAAACCCTTAAAGTACTGCAGTCTCCCGGCTACAGCTCGCCACCGAGGCATGCTTTAATGCAATCAGCGGGGGAAACTGAGATGAACATCATATTGGCCTAATATCATTACATAAAGCCCAGGGAATACCACAGTCTGACATTTTTTTAAAATACATTTGTTTCAGATTTTTCCCTGTTTTTCTCCCAATTTAGTGGCCGATTATACCCTCTATTTATTTCGATTTGCCCTCCCCACACGAATTCGCCGCCCGTCTCTACGTGGCAAGCTAATTCTCAGAGGCCAGCGAACTCTGCTTCCTTCAAGACGGAATTCGCCCACCCACGTTCTGGAGACTCCTTTACGTGCTTCTCAGCCAGTTCATGCCGGCTCACCCTCCCCCCTCCCCCTGGGGCGGACAGCCAAACGCCGCCCCCAATCGGGGCTCCCCACCAGGGCTGGTCTGGTACAGTCAGGTTTCGAACTGCGACCGTGATATCACATGAGCTCACACTCATAAAGGACCATCCAATACGGGTGCGTACAGTCTGACATTTTAACGGATTTAGTGAACGATGCAGCCCTCTGTTCAGAGCTCTGCTTCCGTGTACCTGGGCATGGGGTCCATGATCACTTCAGATGAACCCGCTGCAGATGCTGGCTAAATCATGACATCACTAAAATCAACACAGCAAAAACCAACTTGGTGACGTGGGCAAGAAATTGAGAAACATTATAGTCTGTTGTGCTTGGAATTTGTCTGATGGTGGTACTTGTTTGGAATGGTGGTACTATTAGCGTTCACAATCTGTTGTGTTTTTTCTCTGTGTCTTCCCCTCTTTGAGTTTCAGTTCAATACGGTACGTCACAAACAAGTTCAAATGAATTTGCTCCTGTGATTTTTATTTAAAAAAATTTTAATAAATGTTTTTCCCTGTGATTTTTCTTTATGCTGAATGAAGAATGGCCACAACATCATCTTGAGATACCTCCCCAAAAGCCACCCACCGATTGATAAAGTGCCCAATCGATCAGCAGACCGTTAAACTGCTGTCCCTCGCCCGATTTGCGTCCCAATAAAGGATCACATCCAAATCTAGCAACACAGGCTGAGTTGAACTCTCAGTGCTCAGAAGGGGCTGATGGGTTGGCATGGCAGCAGGACGTGCTTATGGCTGGCCAGCGTTCCCCCAACTCCAGGGAGCTTGCCGTACAAACAGTGGAGTTTCTCAGCCCAGGAGGGAGCGCGTCGCCAACACCACCAAACAGACTCGGACAAGATTCCCTGTGCAGCTCACGTCATAAGTGATCTGAATGTGTGGCTGTATATCATCCCTTGGGGGGAAATGCCCTAAATGCTGCTGTTTTAAGAGAGCTTGAAGACCCTGCTAATTAATATGTGCCATACCTCACAGTCTTGGGAGAGTTGAGACTGTTCTGGAGATGAGCCACCCTAGAACGTTATGTTGGTATTTATGGAGCAGTCAGTAAGGAAACGGCCTTTTTCTAGGTGGGCAGTGGTTGCGTCAGCACAGAATCTATGAACGCATCCAAAATTTTTTAACTGCAAGAAAAATAAAACTTTAAAACACTGCCTTTATTAACATTGTTTTTTTGTTGTTGTTTTTTTAAATGTATAGCGCAGGGGTTTTTAACAAAAGAGCCATTTTTTCCACGGAAAAAAACACTGCACCATTTTCTGTTAACGATTCGATACTTGTTTTTATTTTTAAGGCTTTTTTATAAATGTTATCTTTTCATGGAGTCTCATGCAGTCTTGCTGTTCTTTATTGGGGAACAGGATAATATGATAGGCAGGAACTCTGACCTCCACTGGCTGATAATATCCTTTAAGCAGAAGACCTACCTACCAGAAGACCTGGTTTTTCTGCCTGGTTGGTCAACTGAGAACTACAACCTGAGGAATCAGTGGTCAGGGAATGCAAGGGGTCGTGTAGCCTATCAGATGCAGGGGGGTGATTTGGTGGGCAGATTTAGACAGCCATTTTGGTGGGAATATTTTGTTTTTACAGACATACTGTATGAGGAATTGTGACAAACATGAAAGCTGCTAGCAGGAGCTGTCCGTTCAGCACCACGTTGTCTGCTGACGATCTTAATACGGTGAGAGGGTGGGGGGGAAAAACGTGAGCGTTTTCCTCCACCGGCGATCCCCGGCTCGCAGGCGCACGCGTGGAGAAATGGGCGCCCAGGTGCTTCTCGTCCTTCAGCGGGCTATTAATAAAGCGAGACTTTCACGTGCGACTGTCACCTTTTGTTCATCTCGACGTCCTGCCGCCGAACACACGGCTGCCCCCGGCGTACCTCCTGGGAAAGCAGACGCGGCAGAGGAGACCGGGTTCACTCGTCCTTATTATTACCGCTATTAATATGATTTATTTACCCCCGTCCTTCTGTCCGCGCGCTCAGAAGCAGCGCACAAGCCCGGTCTGGGCCTCACGCACAGTTTACGGTGGGGAGTCCAGCTGTAGTCCGGCTCACAGGCCCAGCTTGAGAACGACCCGACGTCACCGCTGTGTCCTGTCCGCTGTCCCCGAGGGTGGAAATCACACGGGATCGTTAACGCTCAGCTTCGTTCATCTTCAGCTGAACTGAAACCGCGTCGTCCACCGAGGAGCGATCGTGGAAAAAGGTTTCAGCGCAAACTACCGCTGATGCGTTGTCGTTTTTTTAATTAGACTTGGACGTTGTTTCGGTTTACACTTTGCTAATGTCGGCCCAAAACCTAGCTTCAGCCTGCTGCCAGTGCTCGTGCCAGTTCCGATCGCATGCTGTTCTAAAACAAATCATTGCCATTCATGGTCTGAAGCCCTTCCGCACATTGTCTCCGCAGAATAGATTGTGCCAGTCGTTTGCATACGAAACGGGGGGTTGAAAACAATTGGTCTCGAGTGAAATTGAATTTATTGAAATGCGTCAATGGGAAGAGCCATTTAACGAGAACTACTGTATCTGATCACCCCCCCCCACCCCCACACACTTTTTTTGTTTCTCCTTACCAGACGTGACACTTTCAGTGTGTTTCAGGCCTTTGTGCTCGTTCAGCGTTTGTCAAACAAGAACAATAGGCTTTTCTTTTGGTGCCTGCGAAGGATTCTCTCATCCGCCCAGAAAGGCTGCTCTGTGTTTTCGGCGGCGTGTTCAGTGGAAGTATTTCCGAGGAGGATTTACATTACATTATTGATTCGCTTGGCAGGCGCTCTGGTCCAGGGTGACCCGCATAGCTCATATTTTACACCGTATCCTTTTATACAGCTGATATTTACCGAAGCAATCCAGGTCAAGTACCTCGCTGAAGGGCCAACAGCAGTGTCCCAGTCAGCCGTCGCAACCAAACACACGAAGAGAAGAGAAGATGGCATGAACGCCAGAAGCGTTTTATTTTATTTTATTTTTCTCATGCTTTGCCAGTTTCTTTATAGGTCTGTGTGATATATACGAGTACAAGTAGTCACCATGAAACCACGATATAGACTGCACATGAAATAAAATTTCAATAGAGTAAAAATATACTATATGTATACATAATATCATGTAAAAATGGCCATCTGGAAGGTGACTCATATATATGATTTTTTTGGAATGCCCAATCGTATTCGTAGCCCTGCGTCATCACTGAAATGTCCCCCATCAACTTGTAGACCACAGACATGCATGCACTCTTCTCCAAAATGTGTGCTGCCAGCACTCTGCCCTCCACCGTCTGAGCTGCGCAGTCATCAAAGCAGCACACTTCAGTCGCAGCTGGCGCAGGCAGACTGCAGGTGCCTAATCCATGAGACGAGGGCAATCCTGCTGATCTGAACCCACCCTCTCTGCCTGACACCACGGTGAGTTACTCGCCACCCCGAAGGGCCGCCGGTCAGTCGTGACCGGCACTGTCAGGATTCGATGCGTCACTGTGGTCAAACTCAGTGCTCAAACCGCCCTGCGGCCCTGTCCGAGCCACATGATTGTGTTCATCTGCAGGTCCTCACTCCATTGAAGACCTTTCAGTTTCCAAAATGGAGTGAAACCATGAGCCTTGCACTGGCAGTATGCCTCTGCCACTTCCTGCCTGTGTATGTGAATATCACCAGATCCCAAGGCAAAGAAGAGGAAGATGGGAGCCTGGGCAGCTTCCCTTCATTTCTCTCTTTCTCTCTTTCAGCAGACAGTGAATACCTAAGATTACGTTTGATATATTCTTTTCCATTTTAATTACATTAAATAAGACCCGCAAACCGCAATAAACTGTGACCTTGATGGAGTGAAAACGGCAGTGTAAACAAATATATTTTAATGAGATATTGATTGCGCCGCGTGATTGAGGGTAGATCGTGGTCAGGACATTTTCCATTACAATTCAAGGAGGCAGCAGCGGATGGTGTCTCACTTCTGCCTCCTGCCATCACAGGGTAGCACAGCCAGCATTACGTAAGCGTGCTAAAATAGCAGCATATGGATCATTCTCATGAGTCATGGCAGGGCTCATCAGCCACGAATATGTCGAACAACTAAAAGGTGAGAATCTTATCACTGCGCCACTCCACATTTTGGGTTAACGAAATGTATACAGAGGCCATTCTTCCTTTGCTCTTTTTGCTATTGTGTTTGCATAAAGAAGATAGTGTTTGCAAATGCACTTTCAGAAACGGGAATATCTTGCTGCTTTAAAAAGCTGGAGACAAGCCACGAATATCAGGGGCCGTACGTACAAAGATTCTAAGAGTAGGAGTGCTGATCTAGGATCAGTTTAGCCTTTTCGCTCATAATGGATATGGTTAGGATATGGACAGGGGAAACCTGATCCTAGATCAGCACTCGCGCTCTTAGAATGTTTGTACATACGGCCCCGGATTTAAAAAAAATATATATATATCACAGTGTCTGAACTGAACAACATGCTTATTGTAAGCATCATATGTGAAGTTTTAATAATTGAATCCTCCATTGAATTCTCTATGTTCAGAAGCTTGTGTCCGAGCAGTCTGGATATTACACTAAAAAAAGAAAAAGGAAAAAAAAGGGATCTGCTGTTCTCCCCCCCCCCACACTTATTTTTATGCCAAGCTAGCTATAACACTCAAACCATTCTGCGTGGCTCAGTACATAGAGCATAGCGCTGACGGCGTGCTGGTTCAATTCCCACTGGGGCCACATATAATGAAAAATGTATGCATTCACTACTGTAAGTCGTTTTGGATCATCTGCTAAACGGCATATGTTGTGTTATGTTATGTTATCTTAGGATGCGGTCAAAACGGGAACCTGTCATCGATGAAATGCCTCATTTATTCATCGTCTGAGTCGACGCATGAATATTGACGTTTCCCAGTCGTTTATTTCGGTGTAATTGGTATGCTTTCACAAAGATCGACAAAGACCTGTCCGGATGAGGACCGCCCTTCAGCTGTCCCTCATACCACACTATATTTTCTATATCATAGTTCCTGATCACAGATCGATCACAGGTCGAGGCTCATTAAACCCTGCCTTTATGAACATTTACATCGTTTATCAGCCCGTCTCTATTTAACGTAGACGAGCAGGCGAAGCTCTAGATGTGGTGCCACTGGAAATGGTCGTTATCGACTTGAGCACAGGCGGTGGCCTTAGTGAGTGCATTCTCTAGTTTTGGTCGACCTGAACATCCGTGTGTGTTGTGCGGTGAACAAAGGACTTCTTTTTATTTATTTTTATATATATATTTTTTTTTCCGTTTTTCTCCCAGTTTGGTAGCCAATTGCACCCTCTATTTATTTCGATTAACCCTCCCCACATGGGGGACTACTCGAGGCAAGCCAATTCTCCATGGGCAGCGACCTCCGCTTCTCCTCCGAAACGGAACTCACCCCCACCCACCCACGTTCTAGAGACTCCCTTTACGTGCTTCTCGGTGGACCCGAGCCAGCTCTCCCTCCCCCCTCCCCCTGGGGCGGACAGCCAAGTGCCGCCCCCGCTCGGGCTGACGACCAGGGCCGGTCTGGTAGAGACGCGGGTTTCGAACCGCGTCCCTGACAGGCAGCGCACACCACACCGGACCAGCCAAAGTGTGGTGCGTTAGACTGCTACGCTATCCGCCTGAACAAAGGACTTCTGAATGTCATAACAACGTGTGTACGAAACAGTACATTTAACAGCCGTAGCTGTTGACATTCCCTTTTCATTGTGGCGGTGATAACATTGTCTCCCCATTCGACTGCACTTATTCTCTGACCGAACCCGAACCCTGATGGAGTAGCAGGACAGACAGGAAGCCCTCACCGTCACCTTACCCACGGCGGGCGGGAAGTGGAGCCCCCTTTTTTAAGTAGCGCTCGTCCTTCTCCAGTCTGGCCGGGGAGGCGGGTTGTTTCCGTTCCGATGGGCCGGACCCACGCCGTGCTCTCTGAGGCCGTGTGTCAGGCCCGCTCGGTGGGACGGGATGGCACGGGGGGGGGGGACAGGACACCAGCTCGTGTCCGGTGTGGCTGTGTGATTTCCGAAAGCCCATCTGCTCCCGTCGGTACGGAGGTCCTGTCTCGCGGAACGCGTGCAGGTGATGGTGAAATTACGTAACCGGCCTGCAACGGGGCTCCGTTATTTACTGCTGACGCAGCCGAGGATGACATGACATGGCTGTTTGGTCGTCAGTGCGTTTCGCTGACTGCTTGCCATTGCCGTACCTGCACAAATGATTCTCCCCATAAATATTTTTTCCCCATTCCCAGTAATGCCGATGTCCTCAATTTCCTTCAGCGCTCATAAGAAAAAAAAACTAAAAAAACAACTTGCACCATCTGGCCTTGAAGCCGATGAGAAGATTGTTTTTCCTGCCGCAGTAACGATGCTCAGTGCTCCTTTGTTTTCGTCTCCCCTCGTCAAAGAGATCCCCTCTCCTGGATTGTAGCCAAATAAGAAATCAACTGGTGCTGTGCTTCACGTGTATTTTGTTTGAATGGGAGAAACCCTCAGTCTCTCTCTCTCTCTCTCTCTCGCTCTATCGCTTTCTCTCTTTCTCTCTCTCGCTGTTTTCCTGAATGCTTACTCCTGCACTGACAGTGCAAAGGGAGGAGGTGTGTGCACTGGGCGGGGGGGGTCTGCTTTTTAAATATCTGCACTGCTTGGTGACTCTCACTTGCTCTCTGCTCATTCACATCTCTCTCCCACACACACACACACGCACACACGCACAGACAGACACCCACGCGCGCGCAGAGACGCGCGCTCGCATCTCTCCGTCTCTCTCTCGCTCTCGCTCGCGCTCACACACATGCTCATCCTCGGGAGCGCACGGGCACGCACGCGGACACAGGAACACGGCACTCAGGGGCTCGGCGCCGGGTCCAACCCTGCCTCTCTCCCCTCTCCTCTCTCCAGAGGGACGCTCGGCCAGCCTGGGATCTCCGCATCGGGAATCGGACAGAGGACAGAGGTGGGTCCTGCGGCCCAGCGGCCTCTCTCTCTCTCTCTCTCTCTCTCTCTCTCTCTCTCTCTCTGCCTCTCTGCCTCTCTATCTTTGCCGGCTGGAGGACTCCATAGCGCAGCTCGTATTCAGTGCTGATAGGTCTCTCAGTCTGCTGTCTGTCCCTCTCCCTCTCCCTCTCTCTCTTCCAGTCCCCCTCTCCGTCTCAGACTCGGTCTCTGGATAGGCACGATTCCCTGCTGCATAGAGAGACACCGGTGCATGCGCTATTACTCAACGGAGAGCCCTGCCTCCCTCTTAGCAGTCGTCATGTTTAATGCATGCGCTTTCCTCGGATTCATCTCACAATCGAGCCACGCGGCGTGCAGGTGGGGAGGGGTGAGCACAAGCGTTTTAACAAATACAGGCACGCATACGTGAACGGAATCCCAACACGCGTGCCACCTTACGAATCCTTTTCTCTTCACGAGAGGGGAACCTTGCTGGTCAGGCTGGCACCCCCCCCCCCATCCCCCCATCTGTCGCAGATAATGCTGGCTTCACACCACAAACACAATCTCTTAAATCGATCACTTCCCAGGACTCTGATAAGCTTTGGCTGCTTATTTTCTTACTGTGACACACGTTTCTGTCAAACCCTGTCATCTCAGATCGTAATCCTTTTGGTCGCTATCCTTCGTGGGTCTTTCTGGGGCTTGCCCTGGACTGCTCTAGGTTAGATTCGGGCTCACTTCCAAACCCGGGTTTGTGGGTGAAGGGTGCAGTTTGTGGTGCAGCAAGCTGTCCAATGCAGCAGTAGCAGCAGGGCTCAAGGCCGCACTCGGAAAAATGATGGAATTTTTGCATGGCTTCTGAAATTGTCGATATAGCATAAATATTTGTTAAAAATTTTTTATTTTTATTTTTTGCCATTCTCAATTATGTTTACTGCGACTACACCAGCCGCTCCATAGACAGACAGACTGAGGAACCACCTTCATCACATACATAGCCTAGCCCTCGTGACAGCTGAAATGCCCTGCTGAATCGAAAACACGTTTTTCGGTTATAATTTGAGTCTCTTATCTTCTCGTACTCTTTTTCTTGCACGTGTCTTCAAATGACCCCCCAGCCCAGACGTCGTCCGCGTTGATAGCAGTCCTCCCGCAGAGATGCCGTTCGTGTGCCGCCTCTCGCACGCACTCTTTGGCTCTCGGACCTTGTTGTGCTGCTCATTAGCAGTTTAACAAACAGCCACCGAGTAGCAGATGGGCAGCAGAGGGCTGTTTCTCCACGGAAGGTGCCTACAGGTGTGAACAGGTGCTGCCTCTCAAGTGTGCTCATTTACACAGCCGCCCTCCCGTCTATCGGCTCTGCTTTCCGCAGAGTGCGCCAGTGGGGGGGCTGTTCAATCTAACCGCCACGGTGCTTTCTCATTAGCTGTGAGCAGTGAATTCACTGAGTAACGAATTTCAGCGAGCGTTTCATTCTTGCCACCCGCACGCATCTTCACCGGTTAAGCTCGTCACTGAAGGCAGGAGAGAAAGAGACAAGTGCAAATATAGGTTAATGCAAAACAAAACATTGTTCTTCTGAGATTCAGAGAAGAGCCATCATAGTTGGTTTTAAAACCTACTAGGGATAGGCTTGGGCACTCGGGTAAGGACATTAATGTTTATTTCAAAGTTTTTTTGTTTGTTTTTAATAATAATGTGAAGTTATTTAATATAATTAAGACGATACATTTTTTTAACACGGTTTTATGAGTTTTTCAGACGTGGCGGTTCTAACATTAACATCGTCAGCGGGACTAACAGACAATCGGCTGCACACTCGCCTCTCCCCTGAGCATGCGGATATGCTCACTTTTAAACAAGAATAAACTGTTATTATTGTTTATGTGAACTTTTTTCTTTCTTTCTTTCTTTTACAAGAATATGTTGCCTGTATGTTGCAATGATAGCCGTGGCTACAGCATTTTGCTCAGTTAGCATTAATAATGGTGTTATTTATGTTAACTTTTTTTTTCTTTTTTTATTATTTATGTTTACTTTTTAATTGATTGTTTAAAAGGTTAAAAGTACCCTGGTTAGGTGGAATGTGCCCCTTCTCATGTTTAATTAATTAATTTCAAATTGCCCTTGTTTTCTTTCTTGGCTAATTTACAAAACGCATTAGATGCTGTCACGTTCGATTTTTTGTTCTTGTTTTGAGTACTCAATAATAATTGCATCAGAGTACTCGATAGTGAAATAGTTTCAGAGGCCCGTCACTAATACCCTCCCAGCCCCCACTTACTCTCCGCTGGTTTTCTAGCCCAGGGATGATGTCAGAGCCACCCCTCACCAGCATCGCTCGCTCCACCAATGGTACATTAAGGGCTTTCTGCACCTGTGGGCTGCCTGTACACTCAAGATAATTTAATATAGTGTGTGTGTGTGTGTGTGTGTGTGTGTGTGTGTGTGTGTGTGTGTGTGTGTGTGTGTGTGTGTGTGTGTGTGTGTGTGTGTGTGTGTGCTTTCTGCACTTGTGGGTTGCCTGTACACTCAATGGTAATTTTATATAAGATGTGAGTATATGTGTGTGTGTGTGTGTGTGTGCTTTCTGGACCTGTGGGTTGCCTGTACACACCATTTAATATAAGATATCACAGCTCTTTCAGACCTTATAAGGAAACAACCCTTTCTTATTATATAGACCAGAAAGTACACTGCACTGTATTTCATTCTAATAAAATATAAAAGCACATGAATGATATAATAGGAAGTATTAAAATGTCCGTGTGAAATGGCAGTTTATGTAACGGCCCTCCCGAAGTCTTTTTTTAACGCAGCGCCGGCATCCTTTGTCACTCTGGCAGTTTGTGCGTTTGCGCTTTAGAGCGCTACGTCGTCCTTGTGTTAATGGAATGCACTTGAGCCCGTTAAACGTTTGAGACGAGGCGCAGGTGTGTGGTGCCGACCTGTGTCCGCCGACGAGCGGTTTTCAGAGCTCTCTCGTTGCAGGGAAAGTGCTCTGTCTGTCTATTCGTTGTCTGCGGACGCGTTGGCTTATTTACAGCTACAGAGTGGCCTCTCCGAAAAGCATTCAAAGTGAGTGAGTGTGCCTGGTGCTCCGATGTATCCAGAGGTATTATTGATGTGGCCCCCCCAGCTCATAAATGTCTGGGCAGGAGGAACCATTTGGAAAGCACTCAATGCTGTTTATTCTGAGGTATCCCCCCAACATCACTGCCTGCAGAAGAGTAGCCTGCACGGAACCGCCGATGTTGTCTGACTAAAACCCTGTGTGTATGTTCACTACAGTTTGTCCTAAGCTGCATAGGGCCAGTACTTGTCTTATTTATTTTCCTCCATCTCTTTCACTGCACTTTCTGTGCAATTGACTTTTCATTTTCAACCCCCACATTCATTTAAATGTTTTCCCCATTTGAACCACTTTCCCCATTCCTTAATATTAGCATGCAACTAATTTAATAAGGGAATGCAACTGTGGTAAATTGAGACTGCAGTTTAAACAGTAGTACCTTTGTGTACACTAATGGCCTTCTCTTGGGTACAATACTTGTGTGGGCACCATTTCTTGAGGTTAGCAGCTTGGTGGTTCATTGATTGCATTTAGATGGCCCTTAGATGCATTATGCAGTCTATAAACATCTATAAATCTACAATTGGAAAAGCAATATATTGCAGGAACGAATGTTTTAAATATGTAGACAATTTTGAGATGTATCGCACGGATTGTGCTGTTTTGTGTTTCACCACACCCATGGATCTTAGGAGAGTTCAATTGAGAATCTGACAGAACGCAGATCAATAACCGGCTGATGGAGGCGTGCGGTTACGCCTATGGGCTGTCAAATACACCCCATGAATTTTAAGTTAAGTGTTTGGTAATGAATGCCCAGTGGTATCACTGCCTTAAAGGCTGCACTGTGTTCTTCCTCTGGGGGGGTCTGGAGAGATTCAGTGACTATGTCAGTAACTGGTTTGGTCCCATGGCAGCGAAGGGCTGATGTGTGGGGGCTGGAGTGGAAAGAGGGGGGAAGTTTGTCTTCGCTCTGTGTATTGTGTTCCGTTTCTCACAGCCTGCATGTCTCCAGGCAGTGTACAGGAGAACTGCTGCTCACTTCACTCTTTGCTCAGTACTGTGTGATATTTCATCTCAAGCAAACAAGCGGCCTTTTTCCCTGAAAGGTGGGTGAGAAAGGGGTGCAACTATAGCCCCTGGGCCTGACAGTTTTGACAGCGAGGATATGCATTATTTTACAGACCGCGCTCACTGTAACATGATCGTTCTTTAATATTGATGCACTTGTTTAGAGGGACTTGTGTGTTTGTGCCTGCTGTCTCGAGGAAATCTTGACTTTCTGCTCATCACGTCATGACATCTGCACAGCAGGCTTGCGTGTCTGATGGTTCACTTGGCTCAAACAAAGAAAAAATGGTATGGTTTCTGGAGATGTGATAGCAGTGGAAAAAGAAAATATAGAGAGAAGAAGAAATGACAGAAACAAGTATTCTGTTTGTAGATGCTTTAATCGACCGTGACCAACGTACAAGGCCCCATTTATGAGTGTGAAATATGAATATATATAAAAATGAGGCTCTTTCCATGAAAAATCTGACATTAAACCGATGTGCTGGCCATTAAGTGTGGGGGCTGCACAGATCAGTGGGCCCGCTCCGCTGTTTTTAATGTGGAGACTGGTGCTCATTTAGGAGTGCCCCCCCTGGCTCTGAGTGGGAGTGCAGGGCCGCCGCTCGAAGGGTCGACCGCTACCGAACCTACCGACACAGCCTGGCCAGGTCACTGCACGTCCCCCCATCGGTCGTGGTCGTGCATTCAGAACGCAGAACGCATCCAGGTGTGGCTTACACGGGCCACCACAGGTTCAGCCGGGAGACCTGGTGCACTACAATGTCTCTACAATGTAACAGCAGAGCCCCTGAGCATGCTGGGACCAGCAGCAGAGCCCCTGAACATGCTGGGACCAGCAGCAGAGCCCCTGAGCATGCTGGGACCAGCAGCAGAGCCCCTGAGCATTCTGGAACCAGCAGCAGAGCCCCTGAGCATGCTGGAACATGCAGCAGAGCCCCTGAGCATGCTGGGACCAGCAGCAGAGCCCTGAGCATGCTGGAACCTGCAGCAGAGCCCCTGAGCATGCTGGGACCAGCAGCAGAGCCCCGCTGCGCTCTTATGTACAGTGATCACAGAGCCCTTTCCTGGACTGTGCCAGTTACAGAGTCTGACGGAAATGTGAGCAGGGAAGCTACAGTGTGTGCCTCTGAACAGTCTGGCAACCGTTAGGAAACGGAGCTACATTGGCGCACAACTTCACCATGCTGTTGTTAAAAATGATTCTTTAACCAGCATGCTCTCCTGGTGTCCAGGATTAAAGGTGAAAATGATGTACACTTAGTTAGTACCAATGGCATTATCATCCAGAAGGTTATGGTACATGCACTAAGGAAACTAGATTCAATTGATGGTTCCTGTCCATAAATCATAAGAATGATTAAGACGCAGCAGATGGCACAGGAGCTATGCTCACGTTATAGTGCTTTATTGACGTCGTCAGTGCAAAATGCCAGCTCAGAATATTCAGTTAAAGGGCATTGAGAGCCTGATCTGCACTGTCTGCACTTGTGATATCTCCAGTACTGTAGACCCTTGCTGATTTGATTCCTGTCAGCAATTTCATCTATTCATTTATTTCAATCTTTTTGAATGGACATTTTTCCATCCTCTGTGTGCATCTGCAAATGACATGTTCTCTGCATGTGATTTTGATAAGGAATAAACCACGTCAGGCTGTGCGGTTGTATGAAAGTAGACCAGGAGGGGGCCGGTGTTCTGGTAT
This sequence comes from Aldrovandia affinis, assembly GCA_029706075.1. Classification (NCBI taxonomy): domain Eukaryota; kingdom Metazoa; phylum Chordata; class Actinopteri; order Notacanthiformes; family Halosauridae; genus Aldrovandia; species Aldrovandia affinis. Next base: position 1,803,985 of record JAINUG010000188.1, read on the forward strand.
TCTGTGGTCCCAAGGCAATGCAGAGGGCTGGACTACCCTGGAGTGGTTTATTTTCATACAACTGCACAGCCTGTCGTGGTTTATTCCTCACAAAAATCATGTTCATTTACGCCTATGGCTATCTGCAACAGAACTGAAAGGACTGTGTTGCACACAGAACTGACAGGACTGTGTCTGCACATTCTGTCATTCTTGGGTTTTTGTCCTGGCTCACACTTTTGGTGTTTGTTTTTGCTTTTACTGCTGGCTGTGTGTGTTGTGCATTTTGGGACAGGCCAGTTTGGTTTGGTAGAATTTTCTTCCATTTCATTGCTTTCATGGTTTCTTCATGTAATTTGTATGGCTAGGATTTAATGTTTGTTAAGGTAGTTGAACCTATGTCTGCAGATTGGACGTTGAATAGTTTTTGTCCTAACCCTAACCCTAAGTGTTGTAACTTAATAAACCAGCTCTTAATTTTAATTGAGTTGTGAGTTGTGTATTTTGACGAAGGTCGATCCACCAGATTGCTTTGCCTATCAAATAGTTGAATTTGATATAAATGATAATTGGTATCCTGTGTAGTAATTATTATATAAAATCAAATAAATATAGTTTACATTAGGGCTATCCCCGACTAAAACAAAACTTGGTATTTTTCTTCTTCTATATAACACACCCTATTTGTTTGAATAAATACAACTATATGCACACTGCGCTTGTCTCATGTTTTATAACTTTCTTAAGTGAATGACACAAATGACTAACAATAGGCTAATAACTTTATGGAGCCGGAGTTCAAGATTATTTGAAAGGGAAAAAAAACCTCTTCATGCTGCCCTTGCAGATTCTGCCGTTGCGCTTGTGCAGTTGTGGTATGGCCACATAATAGGCTGATGCTTTTATTTGACCACAACCATAGCGTAGGCTATGTTTTATTTAATTAACCAGGTTGGTCTCATTGGGATTTAAAATCTCTTTTGCAAAAAAATAGGCTAACAAACGAATGATCGCACATAACCTAATGTCTTAAATTGTAGCCTGAAGCTGACACATAAAGTGGCTATAGCCTATTCTAAATAACTTGAGTCGGAGACCATCCGATGGCCCACTTCCCCAGTCGTTTCATGTTATGGCACAGGAACACTTGTCCACATTTTTTGACAAAAGGCTGCTCCTTGTTTTATTAACGATAAACCCTGCCTTGGAAAACACGTTGGCAAAGTTTACATTCCACTTTTTTTGGATCATCCGCGATTAAAACAAAATGCTGCCATACTCCAGATTTTTTCTTTGACATTATGTTCTTAGGTTATATCGAAATGAGTAATTAAAGTATGCCTATATCACCAATCTTAACTGTAGGCAAATCCATCCATCCATCCATCCATTATCTAAGCCGCTTATTCCTGGTCAGGGTCGCGGGGGGGGGCTGGAGCCTATCCCAGCATGCATTCCGGGCAGGAATACACCCTGGACAGGTCGCCAATCCATCGCAGGGCTGTAGGCAAATCTTAGGCTACAATTAAAATGCACATTCGCGTGCCTAAAACAAGAAGGATACAATATAGGCTACATGAAAGGGGGTGTTACGCATGTTAGTTATAAATATATAAACCATACAATTAGCAAAACACATTTATTATAAAATTTTACTTTTATTAGTTTTGCAGAATTATTCACAACATTACTATTACCTTAACTGCCTAATATAATTTAAAGAGAACATATATAGGCCTAGCTATGTTAAGAGTGAAGGACTGTCACTGCCATACTCGCAGAATCCAGAATGGATTATTCTACTGACAAGCGTGCCGAACTGTGGCGTGAATCTAGGTGTCTCATGCTGCGTGGAGAATTGTTTTTATTTATTTATTTATTTTTTTTCGCTGCGACCAAAACAAATCTCGGTCGACCAACAGCCCATCGACCAAACAATCGACCAGTCGACTAAATGGGGTCAGCCCTAGTTTACATGTAGGATAAGTGAGGGGGTTTTAATACGTAATACCTCTTGTGATCAGTATTCAGAGTGCTGAACCTTAAACAAGGGCATTTGACTGTTAAGGCTACTGGATTTGGGGGAATAGACATTTGTATTACATTTCAATTTGCCTGACAGAGTATTGAACCAAGCCATCATAAACGGTCAAATAATGTTGATGACTTTTAGTCTCTGAGATCCTCAACCCTGATGGCAGTGAAAAGAAACCAGTTTATTGGCTGGCCGGCAGTAACGGGATTAAATTATTTTGTCGTTTTTTGGAACATTGCAAACAGCCACAATTACCTAACCAATTACCCGGCCGGCGAAGAAACCAGTTTATTGGCCGGCCGGGAGTAACAGGATTAAATTATTTTGTCGTTTTTTGGAACATTGCAAACAGCCACAATTACCAAACCAAACACATGAAATGGCCAACACAGCTGTCCCAAGTGAACATGACCTTGAAGGGCCTCCTCTCTTCTGTAGTGAGATTCAGTCCTTCCATCAGAACCTCCTCCCCAACCACTGGCACCATGGATTTTACCACAAGGTACAGGTCAAATGTACAAACTCGTGAAATCAAAACTTCAGCCAAGTAGTGGTGGTGGGGGTGGTGTCACGAGGGAGATCACACAAATGTTTCATCGTTAAGTTAATCAGTATGGACATCCATACCCCCCCCTCCCCTACGTGTCGCATTGCCACGGCCTCCGCCTGAATTAGCCACCGCCATTAAAAATGTAGAGAAGTGAAACGGGACCGTGTCACACTGATTCATTACCCTTAAGGAGACACGGGAGAGAGTTGCGAGATAGCATCTCCAACCACCGCATGACAAATTGATTCCCTGTGCTTTCGCCCGCGCTCGGCCGATGCCAGAGTTACCTGTCACACCCGTTGCCCAGAGCACACGATCAGGCTTACCGCAGCGAGGCGTGTGTACCTGCTGACCCGTGCTGCTTTACTACTGTACGCCTCTCATGTTCACGTGTTACTATTTTAATTACTCTTCTTGTTATTGTTGTGTAAAAATAGTAACAAAGTAGTTTAAAAAAATTTAGATTTTAGTTTCTTCAAATATTTTTTCTGTGTGCATTTATACGTTTTTACACAGTGCAATGTCACTCCAGTTTGGTTTTATACATAAACTATACAAGTTGAGGTTACACAATCGTGTTAACTTCAATAGCCTATTAACCCATACAGCAACCTTGCATCTCATCCACTAGCCTATCTCTCGTACTGTGCAACGTGACAATCGGTAGCTTTGTATAATAATAATAATTTGTTTATTTTGTTAGGACACTTGTTTGTTCACGTAGAAAACGCTCTCCATTGTCATTTGTATTCTCTGGTGCCGGAAGTTGCTACAGCGTACAGGACCTGAAGTTAACATCTGCGTTTGTCAGGAGGTAAAAACCTCTTTCCGGCAATCAATAAATTGCATTAGATCATTACTGTCCGTCGATCCACGAGCTCTCCTCTTAATTTTTTGCGGCCTCGCTTGGGAGCGCTCAAAGATGTACGCGGCATGCTTTTAGAGCAGGCTGTGTAAAATGAACTGCACTGCTTTTATCATATTTCACATTCCCTAGGAGTTGATTAAATATTGGACAGGTGCTTTATTGTGCGCGCGGTGGTGGTTTTGTGTTTTGTGTGTAGTCACTCTCAGGGCCATTGTAAGTACAGTCCTAAGTACATGTTTTTCCCTTCACCCTGAGATCTTAGGCACGTTTTACATTTGCATTTTAAGCATTTAGCAGACGCTCTTATCCAGAGCGACTTACAAGATGTGTATTAATACATGGTAAGAACAATCGCGCAGACAGAAAACATCTGCTTCACCAAAATTTCACTGAAAACTGAATGTAAATGCACACGGTTAGCATACAGCAATGGTACTAATACATTCACATTCCGTAGGTTTGTGATTTTTAAATGATATTGCTGGTGCCTGTTAGCCTAGAGAATTTGGGGAATTACAGGTTTTCTGAGTGCGTTCTCTCATCCGGTTTCCTTCATCGTTGCAGGCTACCTCTTTTCTAGTCTCTCTTGTTTTATGAGCTGCTTTTGCTGCATGAGTAACATCCCACTGAATCCTCCCCCAGGTTGGTAAAATACCATCCTGAGCGGTGACGTTGTTTAGTGGGTGGGGGGGTGGGAGGGGGGTGGGGACTTAAAAGAATGGTCTAGAATTCCGAATGAAAAGTGCTGTCATTGCAGCGAATGATTTCCCTCTTCACAGAGCTGCCTGTAAGTGCCCCTGGGAGAAGAGGGCCGCAAGCGCTTCCCAGCACACAGCACATACGCTCTGCAGAATGAAGGAGAGGAGAAGAGGGAAATGGAGAGAGGGAGAGGGAGAGGGAGAGAGACTGATGAGGCATGGCCCGCTCTGACTCCCGATGAAGGAGAGGGGTAGACCCCCACGCAATGCCCCTGTCGCACGCGCGCGTACGTGCGCGAAATGTTGAGTTGAGTTGAGTTGGGGATCAATTTCCATTTCCATTTCAATTCCCTCAAATCAGGAAATCGACTAAATTCAATTCCTTGATTGAGTAATCCTCAGACCATTCTGGGCATTTTTTCAAGTCATTACATTAAATTAATTTCTCGAATTCACAGAATTTAGATAGAATTGACCCTGACTCAGTTCTTGCCTCTTATCTCTCTCTCTCTCTCTCCCTCTCACACTCTCTCACTCTCTCATACACACACACACATATTGTGCACCCACAATATGGAACACCTTACAAAAGGTTCTCCAGTTAGAGGTGCTGGTACCACTTAGGGAGTTCAAAACCCTGGTTGTCCTTAAGGAGCAGTGTAGATGTTTTCCCATAGGTTGGGTTTTTGAAGTATATATATAGTTGTCTTGGAAGATGTTTGAATGTATTGTATTGTCATATGTGTGTCAACTTAACATTTAAATGCTGTTCTGCTGCCTTTCTTGGCCAGGTCTCCCTTGAAAAAGAGATCTCAATGGGCTTTTTTCCTGGTTAAATAAAGGTTAAATAAATAAAAAACACACTTTCACACTCTCTCTCTCTCTCTCTCTCTTTCTCACACACACACACACACACACACACACACACACACACACACACACACACTCTCTCTCTCTCTCACACGCACACACACACTGCCCTCTCCCCAAACCCACAGACAGGCTGACACACCTGGAGGGCCCTGCTGACCTTGGCGGTGTAAAAGCTGTGGCGTATCTGGCCCCTGAGCCTCCCCTGTCTTCGGAGGCCGTCTTGAAAGTGCGTCGACACGGGTGACTCAAACCTTAACCTGACCCAGTGCCCGCTGTTAGCAGCCGCCGCCTGTCACAAGCGGTCGCAACGCTTCGTTTACTCTGCGGAGCCTCCACTCTGTCAGGGGGGCTCCAGACCCCTATCAGCGGCCTGTCAGCTGAGAAGAAGGAAGCAGGAGGATGACGGGGTGTCGTGTCCCTCAGCCCTCTCCATCACCGCCAGGAGACGGACCACGTCTATTTATAAATCCACGAGAAACACGCACAGATGATCTGTCCCATTTCATAAATCCACACATATGACTCACACGCTCCCATCTTTTTTTTTTCTTCTTTTTTTTTTTTTGCACGCAAACATTCTGGTGCAATTCGCCCAGAGGGCTGTTCGCTGTCGACTGCTCCTTTTTAATATTTCACTTGCCTGGCTAATCGGCAGCTTTAATGCAGGCGCCGAGGAGGAATGTTCAGCAGGAGTGGGCACACGTTGCTGTATCGGAGCATATCCAGTGCTTGCTATTTCTGTTTGCACGTCGTGCATGTTTCTTAACACGCTGTAGAAAAAGTCAAAGAGGGGAGACAAGGAGACCAGAAAGGGTAGACACCGCAGCCGTGTCCTGATATTCGTTTCTGGGCTTGTGGGCATTGGAAACTGCGACATATGCGTGATATCCATCACTGCTATAGACGTGGAGAGCACGACGTGCTCGGGTTAACGGGATCTGGCCCTTACTGCAGAGACACAATAACGGTGCATAGTTTCCGCTCAGTGTTTGCTGTGCGAAATGGGTGTTTACTATCCGACTCTTTAATGGGAAGTGTTTTGTAAGCTTAGGGGACACACACGCAGACCTCATGCTGTGGGCGGTTTTCAACCCCCGCGCGGGCAACGTCGGATTTTCCGCGAGCAGGCTGATAAAATGCAAATGCGGCTCCGCTGCGCCCCGGCGCTTCCCTCCCTCCGTTATCTGTGCCGCTCCAGATTCTCTGGGCCGCGCGAGCGAGCGCGTCTGCGGCCTTTGTCTCGCTCGTCAGCGTCGGCGTCCCTGGCCCCGCCGCGGCCCTGAGTCTGCCGCAGAACGCGGCCGAGAGAGCCGCTCTCCTGAAGAGCCACGATAACGCTTTGAGAAGGCAGAAACGAGGCACGCCGGTCGCGAGACACGAGTCCCTCTCTGCCCCCAATCATTGCAACGGACCGCATCATCACCATTGGTGAGTTCGGTCGGGCGTCCGCGTCCTGATTGGTCAGAAACCCGCTGCAGAGCTACAGCTTTACTCAGCAATAAGTCAGCCAGTCCCCCTCTTCTGTTCGAGCCTCCTCGTCCTTTCTGCTTCCCCCTCTCCCTCTCTCCCTCTCACTCTCCCTCTCTCTGTCTCTCCCTCTCACTCTCTCTCTCTCTCTCTCTCTCCCTCCTCTCTCTCTCCCTCTCTCTCCCTCTCTCTCTCTCTCTCTCTCCCTTTCCTCAGTGTTTTTTTCTCTTTCTGCATCCCTTTTTTGGTCATTCTCTCAATCGCTCACTCTCTGTCCTCTACCTCCCTCACTCTATCCTAATCTCCCCATCATTCTCTCTCTCTGCCTCTCTCTCTCTCTCTCTCTATCTCTCTCTCTCTCTCTCTCTCTCTCTCTCTCTCTCTCTCTCTCTCTCTCTCTCTCTCTCTCTCTCTCTCTCTGTCTGCTCTCTCTCTCTCTCTCTCTCTCTCTCTCTCTCTCTCTCTCTCTCTCTCTCTCTCTGGCTCGTGTGGAGCCCGTAGCGTCCTCAGCAGCAGATGCCAGCACACTCCGGGGCAGAGCTAGGAGCTCTGGGACCAACACGGGGATGAAGTGTAACCAGAGCTTCTGAATTAAACAAGCACACCTCCTTTTATTTCCATTCCATCAAAAGACAGACGCACGCCTAAAACATTTTACAGGCCATGTGCTCAATGCATTCAAAGTTAAATCATCAGTCAAACGTGACAGAATTTGTAAATCCCCGAACACATAATGTGCAAAGCAGCTGCAAGGCTTGGGGCTCCATCTTACACACGTTTACCAGTTAAGCAGTGAAGTTAACAGTTAAGTTAAGGATGTGCATCATTATTAAAGCGTCGTATAATAAAAGCATCCGTTTATAATAACATTATATTTTGACTAATGGTTAAAGCAGTAAGGTAGCTCATTTAAAACCAATCGCATTGTGCCATTAACGCTTGTACAAGATGGGCTCTTAACAGCAACAACCGACCACTCCCTGAAACATTGGACACTTAACAGACCGGCTCTTGTATTGGCGGCGTTCAGCTTCGCAGATTCACAGTGCACTTCACTACATCAGTGCTGTAGAAGACTGACTCTATTAAGATGGCTGAGGTGAAGCCAGGATTTCACGTTGGGAGCTGGATGAGAAAGCGGGGGCCAGGCTGCAGGGACTTTAGGCAGAAGCGTTGATTGTGCTGCACCACGCGTCTCTGCTGACAGAAGCAGAAGGTGGAGGAGAGGTGGAGAGTGCAGTGTGAAGACGTGCGGACAGAGACGGACGGACAGACAGACGGGCAGAAGGAAACGTCACAGGGGAGGTGGAGAGTGCAGAGTGAGGACATGCGGACAGAGACAGATAGCTCAGCCAAAGCTCATACATAATTTCAGCAGCATTTTGCAATCGGTCCACTGTGCTGATTACAATAGGCGGCACGGTGTCACAGTCACAGAGAAGAGACGGCCGGGGATTGAAGCAGCCCAAATGGAAAAAACCCTTTTAGTTTTAGAGAAGGGAGGCCGAAACGGGCGCTTACCTGTCACGTATGTTTCAGAAGATAAGATGCCTTTTAATTGAATTCTGTGGTTGCAGCCTGGCCACAGTCTCTTATGGCAGCGGTGTGCCAGCTATAACATGTTAACTCCAGACTGTGGGTCTCATTCTTTACTCTACTTTATACTTCAGGTTCTCAAGATCAATGAAAGCGGTTGTCAAACGGCTAATCTAATTAGGTAAGGCCCCCGGTAACATGAAACACAGCAGACATTAAAGGGCACCCACGGTCAGGTTTTTATAAATACCCTAATGTGGCTTACAGCGATAATATATTTAATCCAGACTGACTTCAGACCTTTACAAATCACGAACATCACTGCTCAGTAACAAAGTGGAATTGCAGGCTTGCGTTCACCAGACCTCTCTCTTTGTTGTTCCCCGGTTCTAGATAACCTCCAGAAGCGCAGTCGTTCCCTGACTCCGTATTCCACGTTTTCTCTAATTTGCTGTTGCCCCCAGACAAATCAGATGGGTTTCATTTATTTGGATTCCTGTGTGCATTATGGCTGCAGCCGTAAACGTGCACTAGTGTGTCGTGCTCATGTAACTCCTTTTCAAAGCCAAAGTCCTGTTTGCGCATAAGGGCCTAGAGTAGCACATATGCTCAAGCTAGAGGATGGATGGTTCTTTTTCAGAATAAAAGCACGCAGCAGTGCTCACATGCTGTAGAGGATGGATGGTTCTTTTTCAGAATAAAAAAACTGCTCACACAGCAGTGACTAGACACATGACTAGACTAGAGGATGGATGGTTCTTTTTCAGAATAAAAGCATGCAGCAGTGCTCACACATGCCATAGACTAGAGGATGGATGGTTATTTTTCAGAATAAAAGCATGCAGCAGTGCTCACACATGTGATAAAGGAAGGATGCTTCCTTGTGTCATTTGTTAAAATGCCTGATGATGTTTACTCAGAACTGTAAGGCTGAAGCTCTGGTGTTTGTTCCATTCCAACAGAAAGGGCATTTACTCTGCCTCTGCCTTTCTAGTGAAATGTATGGACAATACTATTTTGGGGGAAGCAGAAATGTCTCATACCATAAGCATTAAAGTACTTAGTATTGTACTTCCTTAGAATTTCTCATTTGGTTTTCAGGACTAGCAGGACTATGTGGGAACTAGGGCTGTCCCCGACTCAAATAAATCTTGGTCGACCAACAGCCCATCGACCAAACAATCGACCAGTCGACTAAATGGGGTCAGCCCTAGTGGGAACGCCTAGGCGTGGTGGCGCACGCGGACATGGATAATAAATCAGGCAGCGCACAGGGGCAACAGCGCAGGGCGGATAGAGGGACGGAGCTGTAGATGAACTGCACGGCCAGTTACACCAGCGGTTATCCGTCTGTCCTGTCACTACCGCGTCTGGAGAGTCCATCTTTTAATGGACTCTTTTAACGGGAAGGTACGTCTTGTGAACGTTTTAGGTTTGTCACGTGTAGCGTGTCTAAACGTGTAACATGCTAATCCACCAATCGCAGTACTCTGCAGCAACCTGACGCTCAGAACGGTCAAGTCAAATCAAATTAGATCAAGCCAAAATGTCTTATTGTCCATATTACGCAAATGTATTAAGCTAAAAACGAAACATAATATTGAACTCGAGTATTTTTTGCTTGAGTTGCACAAACATAACACATAGAGTAACAAAAACATACGTAACGACATGAGAACTACATGAAAACAGCACACAGATGAAATAAAAGAAAGAAACGAATAAATAAACCCTTTGTCGTTCTTCACTCTCATTAATACTGGATGTTGCACAAGGGTAGTTGGCGTTGCTCTGTGGCAGTACCGGGTGACTGGGGCTCTCTGTGTACAGACGCTCCTGTGTGTTTGGGTCTCCGAGCGTGGCGGGCAGGTTTGAGCTGCGCAGCGCTCTGTGTGTTTTGGCGGTTGATGAAGGACAGTGGTGTGACGGTGGCCGTTTGCTCTGTAAACCGATGGCAACGGGTGAGCTGACGTGATGAAGATCAGACTGTTCTTCCCTCACCACGGGTCCCTGGCCTTCTTGGTACAGTGGATTATGAGGCCGGCCTTTTTCTCATTCCCGGAAAAGGTGAAGGATAGGTTTTCACTGCTTTAATTCCTGCGTTCCTCACCGTGGAAGATGGTGGCGGTTATTGCCACGTTGATTCTTCAGCCTTCCTTCGTGGCTTTGCTAAAGAGGAGCTCAGCGGAGTGGTGTGGCTTCACAGCAGTGGATGGCGAGACGAGCGTGTAGCCGATCACAGCTGCTTTTCTTTGTGCTGAACACAAGACCTGCAGGACTGAAATACCCACAGAGTGTGTGAAAGGAAAGTGAATGCTGCTGGAGGCTTTAACTCTATTAGTTACTGGTGAGTTGTGTTGAAGTGCTACAGGTGGTAAATAGAGAGAATAAAGGCTAGGGGGAGGTGTGTGTGTGTGTGTGTGTGTGTGTGTGTGTGTGTGTGTGTGTGTGTGTGTGTGTGAGAGTGTGTTCATGTATCCATACGTGTGATTGTGTGTGTGTGTCATGTATCCATACGTGTGATTGTGTGTGTGTGTGTGTGTGTGTGTGTGTTCATGCATCCTTACATTTATGTGTGTTTATGTGTCTGTGTGTGTGTGTGTGTGTGTGTGTGTTGTGAGTGTCTTGGCTGGGGTCTGGGTCTTGGTGTGCAGCAGGCTGTGTCAGTGGGCTGGTACAGATTGCTCAGAGAGCTTGGCTGTGATGATCCTGGCTCCGGTTTCCATATTGGGTGCCACCTCCTCTGTGACCTTCAGGACCACATTGAAGGTCATTGTGTGTGTGTGTGTGTGTGTGTAAAGCAGTCCACCTACTTTTACTTAAAGCAATGGTAATGTAGCAGAATTAGATATATGTAGCAATTGAAGTTTAATATAAAAGCCCTGACCCTTGTTGTTTTTAACAATGGCAGGATTAACAGAATCACGTTAAAATCCGGTGGGCATTGAGGTAGAGTACAGTACATCAGCACTCAGGGTTACTCTGAGAAGTGCACGCATCGGATGGTTGTACCATTCAGCGGCCTTGGCATATACGTTCGTTCACGCAGACCAGAGGAGGGCAGTGAATAATATACGCCATTTAGCAAAATCCAAAGCGATTTACAGTAGTGAATGCATACATTTTTTGTATATGTGGCCCCAGTGGGGATTGAACCCACAACCTAAGCATTGCCAACGCTGTGCTCTACCAACTGAGCCACAGAGAACCACAGTGAAACGAGGCTCAGCTTGCGTGGGCAGGATGCGGTGTTGTGGGGCCGAGATTGCGCTGAAGGTCGAAGGCAGCGTTCCGTCACCAGCCCACGCAGGCCCGCCGCGCGAGCGGGCCATCGAGCGGGCCATCGAGCGGGCCATCGAGCGAGACGGGAGGGACGCCTTCCCGAAGACTCCTTCAGGCCCCGGCGGAGAAGGAGGGCCGGCGGAGGGTTGAGCCGCGGAATGAGGCACTAATCCGGGGCGCCCTGTGCGAGTTGCGCGCTCACTGTAATCCCCCTTCAGAGAGCCACTCTATCCCCTGCCGTTGTGACCGAGGGAAGCTATCCTCCCTCCCTCCCTCCCTCCCTCCCCCTCTCTCTCTTTATCTCTCTCTCCTTTGTCTTTTCTCCCTACTCCCTGTCCTCCACCGCTCTCTCCACCCTCTCTTTCTCTATATCCTGTTTCCTCTCTCACTCCTCCTCGCTCGTTCTGCCCTCTGTCACTGTCCTCCCTCTCTCCTCCTCTCCTCCTACCCCCTTTCTCTCTTTCTCATTTATTCGTACGCTTTTGTGTGTATGGGTATTAGTCACTTTCCCACCGCTCCTCCTTGGCTTTCTCGACACCTCCAAAATGAAGTCCATGAAGGAAATGGCCCTGAATCGTGTATGCTTTCACTTTTCCATTTGATATATTCATCGCTATATATAATCACCGCTGATATATTAGAAGCCCTCTGTAAACGATCGAGGTCACTGCGTAACTGTCACTTCAAGTACACATTTCACAAATGTCACCGCTCGGCGTCTGTGTATATGACCATCTCCAGGCAGCTAAGAGAGGTTGTGATGGGTCACACTGGTGTTGAGCAGGAAGGGGCTACACAGGGGATTTCAACTGATATGGGAGGCAAGGCAAGAGACTCCCTCTTTATACAGCCTCTGTGTGGCCTGTTACACACACACACACACACACACACGTATACACACACACATACACGTGCGCACACACACACGCGCACACACACACACACACACATACACTCACACGCATGCACGCACTCACACACACAGGCACACCTACTCACACACATGCACACACACACGCACGCACTCACACACTCACGCACACACCCATATCTACACACACACGCACACACACACACACACACCCATATCTACACACACACACACACACACACACACACACACATAAAGGTGAACTGTGAGAATAAAGGTTGGCGGTGTGTATTTGTAACTGCATGGTGACCTGCCCTGTTCATCACCTCTACAGCTAAAGCACTCTGTCTGAAAGGCTGTCTGCCTGCCTGCTGTGACCGCTGGCCTTCTATTCTCTCCAGCGGGAGACCCGCTGTTCACAGATGCTCCTGCAGGGATCGGCAGCTCTGCTGTGTGTGTGTGTGTGTGTGTGTGTGTGTGTCTGTGTCTGTGTCTGTGTCTGTGTCTGTGTCTGTGTGTGTGTGTGTGTGTGTGTGTGTGTGTGTGTGTGTCTGTGTCTGTGTGTGTGTCTGTGAGTGAGTGTGTGCCCATATGTTTCTGTTTCACTATGTGTTTGTGCATGCGTTCTGGGTGTTTCTACTGGTCTGTTCCTCTGTGTGTGTGTGTGGGTGTGCATATTTGCATCTGTGCGTGTCTGTTTGTGGGTGTGCATACGTGCGATGGGTCAGCTGTCAACTGAGATACAGAAAGAGAAACAGAATAAGCACCAAAACTGCTCCCGTCTGTAGTGAGAAAACAGATTTTGAGCCAGCCTGGTTTCATTACATCGCATTACAGGCAGGTAGTGGACGCTGTTATCCAGGGCGACTGACACCGTTTACATGTGTTTACATATAAACCATTTATACAGCTGGATATTTATTGAAGCAATTCAGGATAAGTAACTCGCTCAAGGGTACAACAACAGTGCCCCACCTGGGAATTGAACCAGCAACCTCTGCATTACGAGCCAAGTTACCTAACCTTATACTAATAAACCGACAGCACGGTAAACATCCGTACCCGTAACTACCCCCTTCACGGGTTGAGTCCCTGTGTTGTTTTTCCAGATAGGAGGAGTTATCCGAGGTGACAAAAAAGAATGCGACCGCTGTGGTGACATTAGCATTGACATTGTTAACATTCCAGCTCAAATTCACAAAAGCAGAACACAGCTTTCCCCGTAACATGAGCTACAATTTTCTTACCTCTACATAGGCATTTTCTGAGTCATGTCGGGGGCAGCGAGCGCAGGAGGGACCATGCAGTGACTTCACACTAGGCTATATAAGCTTTCATATTTATTATTTGGCATTGGTCCTCCAATGAATTGCAATTTACCAAGATCACATTTGATACCTCATATTTCTTACATCTGTAGCCTACATTTTTTCAATCGTATAAAAATGAAAACATTAGCTATATTTGTCTTTGGGCTTACATCTGTGCTTTTATGTTTTTTGTCGCTGCAAAAATATGTCCAGCACGAACTACGAGTAGTAGTGAACGATGTATCGTATTCCGATCACTGTTCCGCAATATCATACCACCAAAGTTTGCGATGAAAGTCTATAGCAACGCTCGACGCTGGGCATGTTTTGTCTTACATTTGTTTTCCACTCATTTACCAAAATCACATCCCAGACTCAGTCCCAGTTCAAGCAAGCATTAATCTCGGATGCGTTTGAAAATGCAATGCCTTACGAGAAAAACTCTGAAAGGCACAACGGTGAAAGAAACAGTAGGACAGCTGTGTTCATTCAGTAATGAGATTAAGAAGTTCAACAGAAACAGTTGAATCTTTTTTTTACATTTCAGTAGGTTAAGTTAATATTGGGAAAAGGGTATTTTTTGGGCTCCCTTAATTGGGTTCCCTTAATTCACTTTTTTCAATTTTCCACCCATGTGTTTTGTTACATCGCGTGCTATATCGCAATTGACCCTTCGCTAAACCACGCCCCAAAACGCAGACTGGCCAATCACAGCGCAGCATAGGACAGGCTCCGACAGAGGTCCGACAGTTTATGGCGGAGCTCCGTTGACTCTGACGGAAAAGTTTGAGATTTTCTTCATTTTCGAGCTGGTTTTGTGGACTTTTAGCTAGTTATGGTTAAACGTTGTGCCTGGGGCACTTGTAACAGTGACACTCGTTACCCGGAGAGGTTGGAAGGAAAAGTTTTTTTCCCTTTCCAAAACCAAAATCAAATCCTGAAAAGTGTTAGCCAGCTAAGCTAATGTGGCTATGGTCTGGATATACAGCTCCGGGTTGCAACGTTGGTAAAGTTAGACTAAATGTTAGCTTTGTTATTCGTGATCCAGCCAGCTTGCTAACGTTAAGATGTTACAGTCAAGCTCTAGAAAACCAAGTGGGTAACGTTACCTTGATGTCAAAATGTAATACAATTTTTTCATTACTATTTCAGCACTTTGTCAATGGGAAGCCCAGTCCCAGTACCCAAATCTTGTGGAAGACTGGGCTGACACACTGCTGATATTTTTGCTTTACAGAGGTCCAGGGTATGGATAAGTCCGATGAGATGGGTGCAGAAACCTGTGGAGCTAACCAGAGTAATGTCGTTACAGCACACTATAGGCTACTAATGTTACGTTAGTTAGCTAATGCTAGCTAACTTACTACTGAATGTAACGTTATATAGGCCTACTGCTTTTGCTTTTTAATGATTGTAATAGTGAATAGAGACCTACCCAGCTTTACAGGAACAGTGTTGCTCCTTAATGTCGTTGTCCTCTGTCTCAATCGCCAGGTGATGTGGTGGTTCACTTTTACTCTGTGATCTGTAGGCTTTCGCTTCTATCTTATTTTTTTTAACGTCATTTTGTTGCTGAGTCAGTGTGATATCTTGAATATAACCTTCAAATGCATATTGTAGACCCTTCTGTCTGCTTCTATCTGAAATCGCTTTTTCCAGGGAGTGCAGTTAGCGACAGTGGGAGCACCATGCTGGCTCCAAAAGCTTGACGGACTTAGCAACAGTAACTAAGGGGGGCGTGGCTTAGTGAAGGGTCAATTGCAGTATGTAGCAACATTATTGCAATATGAGATTTTGCAGATATCATGCAGCCCTAGCTACGAGCTAAAACATTTTTAATGCGAGTGTCCATTTATGAAGGTGCAAGATTGTTCAAACACTTTGTCATTTGACACTGTCCACTTTAGATCCTTTTGTTTCAAAGGCCTGGCTTTAGCTCAAGCATCGGAATGCATCGAAGCCATTTTGATATCTTTCTAAAAATCTATTTATGTGAGAAATGAAAATGTTGTACTATGAAAATATATATTCTAATTGCGTGAATGAAAATGACAATACTATACTTTGTCCTTTCAAAGAAAATGTGTTTACTTCAGTTTTGGTAACACCAACCTAACTCGTAGAATCACGCAAACCTGACAATAATGCCAAAACTCGATATAATACTCTTCGAATAATAGCCGACCAATAATCGTAGTGAAGCTAAAGAAAAACATGGCGGTTGTGTCTGAGCCTGTCTAAGATTTAGCGTGACGATTCTGTGACGATTGCGCTTGACCAATCAATGGTCTGCAGTATTGCTAGCTCCACCCTTAGGTCCCTGTTCGGCTCGGTAGTACCTAAACAGAGCGGTAGCTAAATTCAGCACGGGTACTTGGGTTCGGTACGGGTCGCTTAGCGGTGGAAAAAGTGACAAAGCGTGGGAACACTATAAGTGTGTCATATTCCTGCTTCCACCTTGTGCACATTGAGCAGTAACTGTACCCACTATGAGCAACATTAGGAGAATGGACCCTGTTATTTGAACCTGTGTGGGTTAGTTCTCCCTGAACAGGAGCTTTCAGCAGCCACCTCAGGTTCTGGATCTTCACTTACCGGCTGCTCTGCCACTGCCAGGCACACACACACACACACACACGCACATGCACACTCACTCATATCCACACACACACACACGCACGCACATGCACGCTCACTCATCCACACACACAGACACACACACACACATGCACACTCACTCATATCCACACACAGATGCGCACACACACACACACACACGCACATGCACGCTCACTCATATCCTGTAACATGGCTACACAGCACACACATATACACTATGCAGGGCCCTGTAACATGGCTACACAGCACACACATATACACTATGCAGGGCCCTGTAACATGGCTACACAGCACGCACATATACACTATGCAGGGCCCTGTGACATGGCTACACAGCACATACATATACAGCATGCAGGGCCCTGTAACATGGCTACACAGCACACACATATACACTATGCAGGGCCATGTAACATGGCTACACAGCACACACATATACACTATGCAGGGCCCTGTAACATGGCTACACAGCACACACATATACAGTATGCAGGGCCCTGTAACATGACTGCACAGCACACACATATACACTCTGCAGGGCCCTGTAACATGGCTGCACAGCATACATCCCTAACCCAAGATGTAGGGCGTCTGGACTGGTCTTTAATCCACTGCAGTCATTTAGAATCCAAGGCCATTGTCTGCGTATAATGCAGTCTGAACATGGGTGTTTCTCGGGTGGTTATTGGATCGCGGGCAGCTTTTCTGAGCAGATTCACACATTCAGCTGAAGGGTTGGGCACGGCGGTTTCCTGCACAGCTCGAGTTACAGTGTCAGCTTTGCTCATAGCGCCGAGATATCCATTTAGTAACGTGAGCTGCCTCCTAAAGTACATTGATTAGTATTGATAAAGTATTTTTTTGTTGAGAACATTTCCCAAGATTGTGTGCCTCAATGAGACAGAGAGAGACAGATGGACAGAGAGAGAGAGTTGGAGAGAGACAGAGAGAGAGAGAGAGACAGACAGAGAGAGAGAGAGAGAGAGAGAGAGAGAGAGAGACAGAGAGAGAGACAGAGAGAGTTGGAGAGAGACAGAGAGAGAGAGAGATGGAGATCAAACTCCGGTGGTGACCAGTAGTCCGATAACCCCCCACCCCTGCCGGGCAGTGCAGCACGGAGCATAGTGTTGACGCCCGCCCCCTCCACCACCACCCCCCCTTTCCTCAACTGTTTTATTGCTCTGCATCTGCTGTGTTTTATTCCCTGTCTGGTGAGAAACACCCTCACTGCACCCTCAGTGCCAGCCAGGAAAATTACACCTAGAGGAGAGGAGAGGAGAGAGCAGTAGAGAGGAGAGGAGGAGGAGAACAGTAGAGAGGAGAGGAGAGGAGGAAGGAGAGCAGTAGAGAGAAGAGGAGAGGAGAAGAGAGCAGTAGAGAGAAGGAGAGGGGAGAGGAGAGGAGAGGAGAAGGAGAGAGCAGTAGAGAGGAGAGGAGGAGGAGAACAGTAGAGAGGAGAGGAGAGGAGGGAAGGAGAGCAGTAGAGAGGAGAGGAGAGGAGAAGAGAGCAGTAGAGAGAAGGAGAGGAGAGGAGGAGGGAACAGTAGAGAGAGCAGGAGAGAGGGAAGGAGGCAGTAGAGAGAGAGGAGAGAGAAGAAGAGAGGAGAGAGGAGAGGAGAGAGAAGTAAAGAGGAGGAGAGGAGAGGAGGAGGAGGAGAGCAGTAGAGAGAAGGAGAGGGGAGAGAGAGGGAGAGAGAAGAGAGAGAGGAGGGGAGGTAGAGAGGAGAGGAGGAGGAGGAGGAGGAGAGGAGAGGAGAGGAGGAGAAAGGAGAAGAGGCCATGGGGAGAATGGCCAGCCCGTGGGGCTTAGTGGGCACTAAACGGCAGGCTCGCACAGGAGAGTGATGTGAGTGGTGAAAGTGTGGAGTGAGTGGAGGCTCAAGCTGGCACGTGTAGGTGTTATTGCACTGGGGCCACGTCTTACCGCGTCTTACCGCATTGCTGCAGTGCTGCTCTCTTCCACAGGCAGCGAGCTCTGCGTTTCCAACAGCACAGCACTGATATCCGTCTGACTGAGCAGAAATTGGACAGTGTAGTAATTTAAGCTCGGCGAGGCCAGAGAGCGTACAGCAGGCCGTCTACCCGACTGCCCATAGAGACGACACCATTTGTGCCTCAGGAGCACAGTTTACGGCCATTTTTATACGGTTAGAGAAACAGCTGACGAATACATCGCAATCGACATTTACATTTGACGTTTTAGGCATTTAGCAGACGCTCTTATCCAGAGCCACTTGCAAAAAGTGCATTTATACATGGTAAGATTAAACGTGGTTAGCGCAAGAGATCAGTGTGGTAACTCTGTAATAGACATCATTGTTGGCAGCTGCCCATTGTACCTGTAACACAGGGAATTAATTAATTAGCCTACTTTTTTAATCGCTAAAGTGGATAGTGAGCGCCTGCAGCTTGCTAGATGGGCAATAGGCCGAGTTCAGCTATTTAGAAATTTAAATTGAAAAAATGCATTTCTTGTTTAGAAATGTACCTGTCGCTTGTTGTTCTGTTTATAACGAAGGAGAACATTTATGAGCATAACTACTTATTAAGAATGAGCTGAAGAGACAATGAATAATCAGATAGTATGGGGTAGTAAATAGCCATGGCAATAAGATTTACACTTTGAATGTAGGCATACAAATATGTGTCAGGAAGTCACTCAAACTATTTCACTGTAAATATTGATGTTGGTACCCAACAGTAGATAACTAGTGTGACAAAAAATATTGAGATTAATATTTTTAAATGTAAACATATACAGTCTGGGCCAGAATTATTGGCACCCTTGATGAAAAACAAATAATTTGCTGAAATGTTTTTTTGCCCCTAATCTTCATTTACCGGCTGCTCTTGTGTGCTAATAATTTTAATTTTAATGAATTTTTTTAGAGAAATTGTATTAGAATAAAAGCATAGTTTTCCCATATGTTCGAATGTTAAAATATAGCTCATTATCTGTGTTGTTTATTTTATAAAGCCTTTTTTGCTCATTCTCCATCAAGGGTGCCGGCAATTATGTACCTGACTATAAATGAGCATACGATACAGAAACTACTTTAAGATTCAGAAGGAAAAGGAAGGATCGTAATTTAGCGTTCCCTGCCTGGCGTCTTTGAATGTGGCTGGCGTACTTCGTCTCTGTACCATACCAATCAAAGGAAATCATCCACAGGAACGTTATTCAGTGTGACTGGCATAGGATAACGTGTCAATGGAAAACATCACTGCAGCGATGTGTGTTTTCTGTTCAGATTAGCGTGGTGCGATATGTCATAGCAGTGCGCAGCCGATGTGGCGAAGGTGTTGTGTGGGATGTGCGTTTGTGCGCGGATGCAGATAGCGTCTCGGGGAGGTCAGAGCTCTGCAGGGTTTTATTCATGCGACGCTGCTGGAACCGCTAATTATACAACTCCGTCAGTGGGCAGGGAAATAAGTTAACCGAAAGAACTGGAGTCTGTAAACATCCGTCATTTATCGTCTGTGCATAGCCATAGATTTCACACTCAATTGTTTGTGGGAACATTTCCAAACATGCGAAGTGCAATGTTTATCAGCGTAGACGGTTGCTTGAGATCGAGAATTTACGCACACCCATGACTGTGTTTACCCACAATGCCAGGCGGTAGAATAAGGTAACTGCTCATCAGACGCAACAGAGGACAAGTCAGCTGACAGGGCTTATGTAAATGTATAAATATGTCAAATGTGGGAAGTAATATATAACATAACACTAATATTTTAGGATTGTTTCTAAGCAATGATGATAAGTTGATAAGTGACCCCCCCCAGCAGTACTTATGAATGCTTGTGTTTTTGATATGTGCCTGTGAGACAAATCGCCTTGGACATTAATGTACATATTGTCTGTTGTGGGACAATTTCTGTCATTTTGTTAGTTGATCGTCTGCCAGCAGCATTCTTTTTGTAATGTATGAAAACGTTCATTTTAGAAACTCCTGATGTTAACACTTTGCACTTGAAATAATAAGCGTGACCCGTTGGCCTGGGCCTAGCATTACACCTTAAGCTTTGTTGTGTTCCCCTATGTAGCCCTAGCTGAGTTGCGATTGGATTGAAGCTCGGGCCTGGGATCCAATAGGGACCTAAACCTGCGCTGGAGGAAACATCCAAGGCTGTTTGTGGCGTTCAGCATCATCTCACCGTTTCTTCAGAGCCAAGAAGCACCTTGCTCCTGGCGGGGGGGGGCATGTTAGCGTGAAATTACGCCCGCCCCCACACACACGCACACTGAATGTGATTCAGACGGAGGAGCAGAGACTCAGTCCTTGAGAAGAGCAAAGACGTTCCGGCTGATCGCCGGCCTCCGCTCTGCATCCAGAGTGTTTGGGGGAGAAAGTCACCCTCACGCGCGCCCCGCCGCTCACCCCCGCGCAACGTGGCTCACGCGGGGCTTAACGAGCTGTAAAATCGACGCGCCTGAAATAAGCCCCCAAACAATGCCCTCCCCGACGCGGGAGAGCACGCCGGGACAGTGGCCCTCCGTCCGTCCCCCCGAGATGGGAGGGCTGCGTGACCTTCCCGTGTCATTGCCCGCTGCGCTCGCGGCGCCGTGCGGGCCTGGATTCTGCTGCTGCGCCGGTGACTCAGGGGTGCGGCGGAGTCCGCGCGCGGCCCTCCCGGTCAGATCGGCTCACGCTCGTCCACCGGGCTCCCATCGCACCACGTCCGCGTGGCGAAGCCTGGGACGGACCCCCGCTGACGGGCTGGGAGATTTACAGCGCATCTAACATCATCCGTGTCATATAGGAGCCGCGGCCCTGACGCCGGGAGGTTTACGGCGCAGCGGATTAGACGAGTTGCACCGTGAGAATGTGTCTAGATTTACTACAGATCTAACATCATCCTCGTCATACAGGAACTGTAATCCTGACGCGTGGAGATTTACAGTACGTTTACCGTCAGCCTTGTTATGGCCTCGCTATACTCTGACACACCTTGTTATTTACAGTAGATTTACACATGCCATTTTTTTTAAATACATGCCATTTAGCAGACGCTTTTATCCAAAGCGACTTACGGTAGTGAACGCATACATTTTTCACTATATGTGGTCCCGTTGGAAATCGAACCCGCAACCTAAGCGTTATCGGCGCCGTGCTCTACCTACCGAGCAACACAGAACCGCCATCAGCGTTGTTATTCTGGAGCTGCACCCTTGCGTATGTTGAGTTACCATCAGCCAGACACGCGTGTTGATTTACACTCGTGTCTCAGTTTGCTCGTCTCCCCTGCGTGCCTACTGTGCTGCTGCCTCTTCCCTCACGCCGCACACAGGGGTGAAGTCCTTCGCTGCCAGAGTCTTGCAGCACATTTAGCACCCTCGCAACATCAGCGCTCTTTCACCGTCTGACTCCATAAGTGCCTCTCTCCCGCGGTAAAGCGGCGCTTTTCTTAATCGTTGATGGATGACACGTTCCTCCGTGGCAAAGGCGGGGCAAAGTTGAGTGAACTTGCCCTGTTCTTTCAAGGACTTGTGTTTTGCTTCTTGGGGGAAAGAATGTGGTGTGCTGCTCTTCTCTGTACAGGACCTACTGTGTCCGTGTGTGTGAGTGTGCATTTTCGTGCGTGTCAGTGTGTGTGTCTGTGTGTGTGCGTGCATGTGTGTGTGAGTGCGTGTGGGGGGGGGAGCAGCTGTATCCCCCTCTGCCAACATCTCCATCAGACCAAACCAGTTAGCACTGGGAGATGTGCCTCTCCTGCTATCTCTGGGTTTACTGTAAGCCTTATTCATTTTTAACTACCGGAAAGCATCTTCCCTGTAAAGTATTCGGTCTCCTCCAGTAGACCAGGCTACAGGAGTGTGTTACCGGCCACATTTATCAGCCTGTGTCGAGAGTCCAGCGCCCCGGGGCATGGCCCAGAATGTTCCATTACAGAGGGAAGAACTCTGATTTACCATGGGCTTTCATGAGCAGCTAGCACTGATGTATTCTCAAGCTTTTGGGACAGTAACGCATCAGTGTTGTGTCTGCATTGAGGACAGTCAGAGAGAGATGGAAAGATTGAGCCCGATGGAAATGCATCATTAGCTGTGACATGATAACATCTATATTTATGATAATTGGTGGTTTTGAAGCAGTTTCCAGTCTAAAACACTATCTGCATAAAGTGACTACCTGTAGCTGGGTATACGGTTTGCAGTATGGCACTATGAGTGAGCAGAGAAGAAGGTACTCTAGTGTGAGGCAATTCCGCCATCTACTGGTGAGAATGTGATACGACAACCTTTTCTTGTTTCCTACTGTGTTTTATCACCACTAACAATGATGGGGGTTTTTTCTGCTCATTGACACTTCCAAAAATTCTGCGAACAAGTTGACTCCTTTATGAAAAGCCCGATTTTAAGTTTATTCCTTTCATGTATCTGAATTATTTATTTTTGTATTTTACTTAACCTTTATTTAACCAGGTTAGTCCCTTTGAGATCAGAAGATGATCTTTTGCAAGGGCCACCTGGCCAAGAAGGCAGCAGCATATTAAATCACAGACAATACAAACAAGACGGTGTATTACAGCGTATCACGATATATGGCAGGTGTGAAGAAAAAGTGTACGAAACTTAGCGGCATAGTATTAGACCTTTTGAAGTGAAGTGATTAAATCCCATGATTTATTTCAAAGATTTTCTAAGGGGTTGGAAGTTCTGGCTTTGGAATCCGGCCCTGCCCGTCTGTAGATCCTCCGGTCTCCTCCCACAGTCCAAAGACACGCTGTCTGTCTAAACGACTCCTCTGTGATATACCGGGGTTCACACAGCCCCCCCCTGCGCTCAAATTGACCCGGGGGGGAGGGCTGCGGAGTGTGACGTCGATCAGCTAAAGCAGTTACGTACACCGTTAACTCGCCTCACCTGTTTGTTTTCCGTCTGAAATGGATGCTTGAGGTAAAAACTTGCACCAGCTGCGGTCCCTCCAGGAGTCGGCGAGTCTTGTTCTGAGGCATAATGAGGTTTCAGTGAATGGGTGGGCGGAGCCTAAGAATACCAGGAACAGGGTGTAGACTGATCCCTGTGTCCTCTCCAGACGCCCTGCGAGGTGAGCGAGAGACCCCACGGCAGGCTGTCCACACCAGCACCCCCGCGGCTCCATGTATCCCGAATCCACCGCTGACTCGCCCGCCCGCCTCTCACTCCGACAGACTGGGTCCCCCGGCATGATCTACAGGTGAGTTCCTGCGCCCGGCACCGCCCCGCTGACACATTACTCTGTATCGATGCGTGACGTGCATGCTGCATCAGTGCATGCTGCATCAGTGCTGTCTGCACTCAGGAGTACGCTTGTTTAAGGATTTTATTTCACGCAAAACCACGGTAAATAATGCAAGTGTGGTACTTAGATCAGAGGAATTCTTTCTCTGATGTCTAAGCAGTCCAGTTCACATGCACACATTTACTGTAAGGTGGTGCTGGA
The DNA here is from genome assembly GCA_029706075.1 of Aldrovandia affinis. NCBI lineage: Eukaryota > Metazoa > Chordata > Actinopteri > Notacanthiformes > Halosauridae > Aldrovandia > Aldrovandia affinis. The sequence goes on from JAINUG010000188.1 coordinate 1,827,503, forward strand.
TTTAGATGCGAATGGTTTTCTGCATGTGTTGCATGTGCTCGTGGGTTTTGTGCCGTCTTGGTCTCGTGTTTCATTCAATAGATCTTATCATACACTCTGAAGTGCTGTGTGTGAGAGTACATTCATAGGATGGTCATTCGAGTTGATTCTATGGGTCGGGTAGTGATTGGGTGTGTGAAGCAAGTGAGTCAGTGGCTATGTTTCCATTCACGTGTCGAAAGAATTTCGAGCGGACAATTTAAATGCGACTTTGACAAATGCACGAACGTCAAAAAAGGCCGCAAAAATAATGTATGCGAATTTTTGCCGGTGAAGGTGCGTTTCCATTAAAGCGGCTTTTGGCAAACAAAAACCTTAGAAAAGCTGTTCTTCCACGATGATAATGGAAACAGCTGACTAAAATATTGTCACATGACTTCAAATTTATGCGCAACATCAGCAATTATTCGCACCTTCACCAGCAAGAATTTGCATACATTTTTGCGGTGCTTAGCTCGAAATTCGTTCGACAAGTTAATGGAAACATAGCTTCCATAGCTATTGGTTGCTCAACGTATTTTATCGACAACAGAATTATACCACCATGTCGAACGTATAAACTTTGTGTCGATATTGCGCATTTTTTACCGACGTTTGTTGTTTCCATCACGACTGCCGACAAACCTTTTATAGATTTTATTTGCATAAAAACGACCTAATGGAAACATAGCTAGTAACTCATCAAGATATTTAGTAAGATATATATTAAGAAATTCTCAGTAGCATTTAGGTTAAATGTTTATAAAATATCATACCAATCCACGTGGATTAGAAATAAATTATGGAGATGGTTACTTCCATTTAAGCAATCAATGCCACTTCAAAAGTATTTTAATAATATTGTAAGCAGTTTGACATAATTCACTTGTTTCTGTCTTGGGTTTGTTACTCCCACACTAACATTTAATTGGAAAAATGCGTGAAACAAGGTGGCAAATAAGAGAACAGGGACTTCCATTCATTTGAGCTGGCTTTCATTTCCTGTGTAAAATCATCTTCATCTGTATCTTTGGCGTAGTCTACCTTCCTGCTATTAGGAGAAGCACCACTAGATGGTGCCCTAACCACACAAATGAAACGGCTTTATTTATTAGACACGTAGATTAATTTTTTTTTATTCAACTGCTTTCAGATCCTGAAAAATAATGTATTTTTCGATTTAAAAAAAACGCTTTCAGTTGCATCTTCAACCTGGCAGTAAAAAAAACAGGGTGGAACAGCAACAGTGTCTAAAGTGGCTCCAAGTATTTATTCTTCTCATTTTTCAAGTTTGTATGCTTTTTTTTTTAATGTACCGCAGGTCATTCTTTATGTTCCAGTGAAGAATGCTGAAAGCATGCTTTCTCTTTGTGGACTGCCTTCCTCTCTCCCATTACTGTGATGCCTGCAGATTGTCCCCTAACCCATTTCGTCTCCTCCTTTGCCACACGCAGCACTAAGCTCTCCTCTCTCCTCTCTTCTCTCTCTCTCACGCTGGCCGCAGTGCCCGGTACGGGAGCCCCAAGCGGCAGCTGCAGTTCTACAGGTACCCCCTCGCTGCTCACCGCTCGGGCCCCGGGCTGCTGTGTGCGGCTGTGTGCCGCTACTTTACCACGTGGACGTCCTCTTGCCTGTACGCCGTGCGGCGTGGCTAATGTCCCAACCGCGCCCCGGTGGCGCGTAAATCTCACGGAGTGTTCTTGCTGTGTTTACGAGCCCCCTCGCTGCGGCGGTCTTCGTTGTTAAAGAGCGGCCTGTGGGTTTACGAGCTCTTCGGCCCTTTCTCAGGGTAGAGCGTCGGAGCCCGCTGCGGTGCCTTTGTTTTACAGACTCTCTCCGTGTTCCACTTTCTCTGTTTGGAGTTCGGTAAGCTTCGATCTTGGCCCCCGGATCTCAGAACTACCTGTTTTTTTTACGCCTACCCGTTCTGGGCGGCCATTGCCCGACACTCATGTACGAGGTCGCGTTGTTGGGACCCCTGGCGATTCAGATGAATGTCAAATGTAATGGCTGTCCTTTACAGTATCAATGTGCAGATGCTTTGAGATGCTGTCCAAGGCCCCTCTCAGTGTGCGCGGAGGGAAGGACGGAGGCTTGGTCTACCACTGCTCTTGGGAAAGTGAGTCCACATCGACTGAGGCGACGCAGAGGGCTAATGGTCATTTTGAGCTGTCGTGCGCCTGCGGTCTGTCCTTAATGCGTGGAACCGTGAGATTTAAAACAGGCATCATGATTTTTGTTATCAATGGTCTGTGGGTCTCTAATATTTCATCTCTCTCAGTATTTTGTCTCTCTATATTTGTCATATTTAAGTTTAAATTGAGGTTAGTCTCGGTGATGCTAAATGCTGGTTTTGTAGAGTGGTAAATGTGGAATGTTAAAACCTTTAAAAGCAGCTTTTGTTGTGTGAAGGGCCTGGATTTCCAATGTTTCTGAGGTTACCTCCACAGGATAAAAAACCCCCACACCTTTTCAAAATGAGTTCCTGTCTGAGATGGGGGGGGGAACAAGTAAGACCAGCAAGTCTGATTATGTGCAGTTTTGTGAGCCGCGAGTGGGCTAGAGGGATGGATGGGGGGCAGGTTGCAGGTAAATGATACTTTGGTCGCTCACTCCACATCCGTCAGGCTTCCACACTGTGGCAGAGGCACTGTTTGTGCCAGTTCAGAGCGGGATTATGTTTTCTTTTTTATCTCCCGGGGAAAGAAATGGGTCTGCTTTCTGCTGATACAGTTGTAAAAGCCCTGACAGTGTCAGACCATGGTAATGAGTGTGCTATTGAATTTTTATTTCCTTACCTTGCAACCGTTCTCTCCTTTTAAGAGGAAAGCTCTTCATCTCCCCAAAGAGTTTGGCCGGTATTGATTACCATCCTCGGGAACGTCCGGCTTCCCTGGCCAGTGGGAGGAGGGGGGAGAAAAAGAAACCAAAACAGAAAAACCGCTCCCCCTCCCCTTTTCATTTTTGCTGTGTGGTTGACGGAAATATGACGTGACTCTGTGCGTAATTAATCACTGGAATTCTCAGCTGTGTTTGCTGTCAGAGGTATTCACAGCTATGACACACACGCCACTGCGGCATTAGTATTTATGAGGTAATAAAGAGCACAAATCTGCCGCTTTGAGGGTTACTCCTCTCACAAGCTGTAACAGTTGTTACTTTTATTCTTTGTGCCGGAATTTGATTGGTTCGCTGGCATTTCATTGGCGTGGTTTACGCTTTGTGATTGGTGTGCACTAATGCTCAGCGGTGGTGTTCTCGGTGCGAAACCTGCACATTTACCCTCCCGGTCGGCCCAGCAGGGTATGGGGATAAAACGTTTTCTATCTGAGGGAGACGGTGACATCACTGTCGAACGGTCGTTCCACGGTAATCGATGATGACGGTCTGCCCTGACGCTCAGGCCTGCGGGTCACAGTCCAGTACAGCAGAGCAAATGAACATTTTACAGCTGGCTCATTATCACTCCTCCTGGTATTTTCTCGTTGCTATGGAACAGAGTGGGCACGCGCATTGATCACAGCTCTTGGTTCTGCGCTCTCCCTGTCTACGCGGCGGTCTTTCCATTACACTGGCAAAACGGCACGCTCTATCAAACCGTTTCTGCATCCGGGTTCGTGGGTTGAGTTGACATTTGCTCCACAGGTGTGTGTGTTCACTGTTTTCTGTCCTTTTAAATCACAGTGTTCTGCTGTTGATTGGATAGCTGCATTAACAGCACACAAGTGCAGGGCCTGGAAGCCGGGGGATAGTTTGCTCACAACCCCTAGGGCTCGTGTGACGTGAAAGCCCTTCTGTGAGAGATGCATTTTGGCTCGGGGCACCAGTCCCCAGCAGACGTCCGCTTGACGTCTTTCTGAGAACAGATGTGACGTTGCATCCATCTGTATGTGGAACTGGTCTGTCTTTGAAGAATCCATTTGAATTGTAATCTCAGAAACACTTAAAGACCATCATCTATATTGTTCTAGAAAGTGAGGATATGACTGTGTGTGTGTGTGTGTGTGTGTGTGTGTGTGTGTGTGTGTGTGTGCTGCAGTGGGTTTTGTCCCAGTTAGAGAGAGTGTGTGTGTGTGTGTGTGCTGCATGTGTGTGTGTGTATGGATGTGTGTGTGTGTGTGTGTGTGTGTGTGTGTGTGTGTGTGTGTGTGTGTGTGCTGCAGTGGGTTTTGTCCCAGTTAGAGAGTGTGTGTGTGTGTGTGTATGGATGGATGTGTGTGTGTGGGTGCTGTAGTGTGTGTACGTGTGTCCGTGTGTGTATGTGTGTGTGCTGCAGTGGGTTCTGTCCCAGTTAGAGAGTGTGTGTGTGCTGTGTGTGTGTGTGTGTGTGTGTGTGTGTACGTGTGTGTGTGTGTGTGTGTGTGTGTGTGTGCTGTAGTGTGTGTACGTGTGTCCGTGTCCGTGTGTGTATGGGTGTGTGCTGCAGTGGGTTCTGTCCCAGTTAGACAGTGGGGCTAGCCAGGGTCTTTTGTACCCTGCATACAAGGCCAGCCCCAGAGACACAACTGGAATGAGATCAGTTGAGATACCCTTCAGTGGAAAATTGCTGCAACGGGAAAGCACTGTATTCACCTGAAGTACTCTATACTCCATTAACCTTCTATAGATTTGCTTCTGTAAGACAGTAGGGAGGAGAGACATTCGGTTATTAAGGGAAGAGCTACAGTATGAAAATGATGCAACATCAGTTATTGGTCATGATTTTGTACAACTCGTTAGTGAGACTGTGTGTGTTCTGCTTGGTGTCCTCGTGCTTTGATCCGTGGTTTTCGGTATACAGGCAGCTTTTCCGCTCACTCTCACATGCTGTTCAATACTGCTTTTTTGTATTGAGGTAAAGAGCTTTTTTTGTGTGTGTGCTTCAGTTTTTGTCCTGCAGTCTTACCAGATGGCTATGGCTCTATATGCTAAAGGAGTCAAAGTTTGGGGATATTTTTCGTGGTCATACTGGGTGATTTTTATCCAGGTATTCTCTGTTTTGGCTCTCACTCACTGCTTCACCCCACGAAGGGTCATGCCTCCTGTGGTACATCACAATGCAGCCCTGATTTAGACGCCATGAGAATTGGCATGGTTCACAATTCATCAATATTTTAAATCATAATTGTTGTTAAAAAATTTTTCCCTCAATGTCATTGCCTTAAAAAGTGTTTGAGCTCTTGGAGTCGTTGTTCTGCCAATCCTTTTTCGGACTGATTATAAAATTTCCCCCTGTTACACCCAAATGCGCATGCTAACCTTACGCTCGTATAAACTCTCCCGTCACCGAAAGTTGTAAGTTAGCTAAAATAAAATTGCATTCAAATGTCTCAGGGATGTGCACAATAATTTGTTTTTGTCATACCTTCTCACCGTGTTTATGTTCAACTCACTTTGTCACTGTGTGTTTGAGGCAGTCTCCTCCGGGCAGAGATGTCTGTGTCAACTCACAACGCTTAAAAAAAGAGAGCCAACGCTGTTCTGCTCATATAAAAAAAAGTTTCTTCCCCATAGTCACATGTATATTTGTCTGACTGACGCACCGAAGCACCAACCATGCGTCTGCATCCCGTCACTGAACGTGGGCTCTGGGGTTTATCATCTGAATAGCTATTGGTTGGTTGTACATGGAAGCCATTGGTTAGGTTGGTCAGGTGGTAAGCTTTCAAACGAGCTCTCACTGGCTTCTCACAGCCACTGTTGGTCTGAGATAAGTTAACGTGTATCTGACCAGTTCAGTTCCACTGAAAATCATGGAAGCCCTGCGCACACATGTGAAAACTGTCCCACTTCTGGGATCTGGGTTATTTAAACAAAAATAAAACAAGTAATCGTTTATACTTCACATAGTCACCATCGTTTTAGTGTCTTAGAGGAAGGTTTTTTTAAGACGCGTATGAAGACCTTGGCTTGTTTTCGGAGGGTGATTTGTCTGCCCTGAGTGTCGACTCGGATGACGCATATGGCAACGCTACCTATGTTATTGTTACCATGACGATCTGTTTGGATCCAATTGTAAAGCATTCTGGCTAACAGAGCTCTGGTTGAATAGATTTGTACAACAGAACTGATTTATAGTTTCTGGACACTTGGATACACAATTATCTGATGCAGAAACCACAAAAAAAGTACAATTTATAATCATCTTAGAATTCATTTTCCTCCCATGTCCGCACAAGGAGTGTGACTTGTAGTAAAACATGCTATACATACATGGCGTGTGGCTGCATGAAAACATGGAGAGATTTTGGGACACCAGAGGATGCCCAGGTTCTGTTTTTAGAAACAACACTAGAATTTGATAATTTGACAACAATTAATTGTCTGGAATTTATTTATCAGGAAAATCATCATATTAGTAGGGTGTAAATTGTTTCGTCTTTATTTTACATAAAGTGCAAAAAGTTACAAAAATTGACACATTTTGTAGATGTTGACACTTGATTCAGGTCCTATGAGCAATCATAATTTATCTTGCAAACATCTTACAAGTTGAATAAGTTAAAAGTTCAGTCATTCGTACATTTGATAATGTAATGTACCAAATAAGGTGTTTTTTTCTGTAAGCTGTTTGTGTTTTGTGTAAACCCACAGCGAAAGGCAGTGAGAGCACTGTGGGATTGATGGAAACACAAAAAGTTTATGTTTAAAACACAAGCTGGACGGAAGCAGAGGATGAAGGGTTTATTAAGGTGGTGAGAGCAGGATCATTTATTTAATCCTACCACTAGTAGCTTACTAGTAAGTAGCTACCGCTGTGATCAACGGAAGCACCATGAGTGAAAAGATTTATCTGGACAGATCAATGACAGATCCTTCCTGTAATTGCCTTAGGTTTTATAAGGCAGCCTTACTGAAGGGGCAGCGCCGTATGTCTCTGAAATCAATTGGAATTGGGGTTTTTTGCTCATTTTTTCAACTGCACTGTCTGTCACAAAGATGTACTGAAGGAAATGGGGGGGGGACCCCAAAGCCAGTTGGAGGGAAAAATTGTAAAATGATTCCCTGGCCCCAGGAAAAAAGGTGGTTTACAATGGTGATGTACACAAACGGCAGAATAAAAACACATTAAGTACCTGTGGATGAAAGAGTCCAGCAGCTCACTGCATAAATCCCAGAGGCTGTTCAGCCCAAAGAGGGGATTGCTTCCAGCCATGGTGACCAAAACTAGGTCCTGACCCCCTAGGCACAGGTTTATTTGTGTGCAATCCTTACTACACACAAGTGCTGACACTAGGCAGTTGGTCCTCTGCTGTGCGCCACATACCGGACCTCCCTCCGCACTGCCTCGGGCCTCGAATCCTCCTCACCGATCCTGCTCACGTGAGGCCATGAGCTGAGCTGAGCTGAGCTGAGCTGAGCTGATTTTACCCTGTGGATAAATGGTTCACGTTCTTGATATGTTTCAGTGCTCTATGTAAAGGAAATTACAGACGCAGTTTGTGCACTGTGTGGTCGGATGTGTGGCTGTAGAGCAGGGGTGGGCACTCTTACCCTGTGTGGGCCGGTGTGGGTGCAGGCTTTTGTTCCAGCCGAGCAGTAGCTCACCTGATTTGACTAATCGGCGAATCAAAGTCTTCAATCAGGGCTTTGATTAGTGGAATCAGGTGTGTCACTGTTCAGTTGGAACAAAAGCCTGCACCCACACCGGCCCACACAGGGTAAGATCGCCCACCCCTGCTTTAGAGGGATGCTTTGTTCTTTGTGGGGTTAAGCAGCTACCCTGTTGGCAGCTCGTACTGTGACAATGAGCTCCTGCTCCCGTTGTCTTGTCTTGTGCCTCCTGACACGCCTGGCACGGCGCATGCGTGAAGAACGCGTATGTTCATGTGTAGGCCCGCACCTGCAGACTCATGCGTGAAGCACAGGTATGTTCACGTGTAGGCCCGCACATGCAGACGCAGAGCTCACCGCAGGTCACAACGTCTCTTAGCATTCCTACCCAACCCTCCCAACAATCAGAAGCTTTTAGTGCGAAAGCTTCTCTGAATAATTTAGAGACGGTGTTATTTGCTGGGGTTTGCAAAACATGCTTGTACTGTGATAGGCATAAATGGATTTCCTCTATGAAATCTAATGAGCGTGGTGGTGGGAGGGAGGAGGGAGGAGGGAGGAGGGATGGGCGGGCCAGAAGAGCGCTCTCATTCGCTAATTGGTTTAGACTCGTCCTCGCGAGCCACTCCCAGTTTGGATGGAGGAAGGAGAAGGGGAAGAAGAAAAAAAAAGTTATCCCCATCATCGCTCACCGCAGTCCATTTGTAAATAAGCACCGTGGTGCAAAATCCGTCATACATGAGCCGGCCCCCGAGAAAACGGGTGAGTTTGAGCGTTGATCAGTGTGGTGATGTTCCTGCAGTGGGGTGGGGGAGAAGGGAGCGGGTGTTGTTTGGGGAAGCTGCATGGAGATGCTGCCCACGTCCTCTCCCGTCCCGTCCCGTCCCGGACCCCTCTCCTTTCCCCGAGTGGATGTGTGGCAAACGGGCCTGGGCCGAGCGAGCCGGGCCAGCCGAGGCTCTGTGGAGCTCTCCCTGCAAAGCACACAGCGTCAGAGCGCACCAGACCTCTCAAACCCACCGCTCTGGTTGATTTGAGTCATTAAGAAAAGGAGGGGGGAGGCTTTTTAAAAGATTTAGCTTGTATCTTCGTTTTGGATTCTCCCTGGTCCTGAAGACGGTTGCCGCTGTAGAAAGGAGGGGCAGAGAAGGCTTGGTTTTCCGGGAGATTATCGTTAAGTCAGTTTTTTTGTTTGTTTTGCGTTTCTTGTTTTTTTGCGGCTGGGCTGCTCGGAGCTGTTGGCAGGATGTGCGTGGGTGGCAGGGTGTGAGGTGCCGGCTCTCTTTGGACTGAATGCGGCAGACAGGCACCTCGGGGGATCCGACTGCAAGGGTGTCCCGACAGAGAGCTTATGAGAAAAGTGCACCGTCCATAAGGGCAACCCCGATACGACACTGGAGGAGATTTGAGTGCATATGCACGTATGTCTGTCAGTGTAAATATTGAATTTACTGGAGCATTTTTATGCTGTTTATGTTGATATTTTTCCGCCAGCTGGTCGCCTTTAGCCATACTGCAGAGGGAGAACAGTCACAAGTGTAGTTAATCTTCCCATCTTTCATTTTATTGTGCCATACACTGTACTGTGTTAGAGGCGTTTGATGAATGTAACTGGCCCTTACAGCCACGGAAATATGTTCAACATGAACGATGCCTGTTCAGGACTTAGTTTCTGCCATCAGTTAATTTGAACAAGTTGTCATTTTTCAAAATGACCGCTGTCAAAATATTACTAGAAATTGAAAGTGTCAGCATTTAAAACAGGTTAAATTGATCAGGAGAAGCTTGGGCAGTTTCCACCTAAAGGTTCTCTAAAAGAATGTGAATTTCTCATCTATGGTGGCTTTGAATACTCAATGTGAGTTTGGTTGTGCAAATCACTTTCTCTTAATGTTTTGGTCAGCCCAAACATCATAATGTTTAAGGAGTGAACGTGGCATAATTACTCATGGGCGACCAAAAGCCGCAATAGCACCGTATCTGATCTCTGATAGCACTTCGTTGCAGCATAGTGGTTTCTCAGCCTTTTTGCTTCACGCTCGGGGGGAAGTTAACGTAGGTGTAAATGAATGCTGCAATCTTACCACAGTTGAACCTGTTGTTGTCTCTTTCACCCTGAGCTGTACAGTACAGTGTAACCGGCCCTATGTTAGCCAGTCGGAGACCTGCGAAACAAGATGTTCAGAAGATGTATTTATGTCACTCAGAGAGGTACTTTTGAACTGTCATACTGTCTGTTGCAAAAAACTGCTTATTATGGGGGCCTCGGATAGCGTAGCGGTCTAACGCACTCGCATTGACTGGTGTTTTGCGAGTGTGAGCTGCCAATTGCAGTCCCGGTTCGAAACCCGACTGTGCCAGACCGACCCTGGCTGGGAACCCCGATCGGGGGCGGCATTTGGTTGTCCGCCCCAGGGAGTGGGGAGGGTGAGCTGCCACAAACTCACAGAGAAGCGCAAAGGGTGTCTCCAGAAAGTAGGTGGGCGAGTTCTGTCTCGGAGGAGGTGGATCATCGCTGGCCTCATGGAATTGGCTTTGGGGACGGGCGGTAAGTTTGTGTGGGGAGGGCGAATCTAAATAAATAGGGTGTAATTGGCTACTAAATTGGGAAAAAAAATGGGAAAAGAAAACCACTGCGCTTATTATTCAGTCATTAAAAGTCAATTTGCAAGAAATGTATGTACAGAACATAAAATAAAATAAAACAAAATACAAAACATTGCATTGAAGAGTTACTATAGTGCTTTGGGCAGAATTGTTATTGAACTTTTTTATATTATGTTGCATCTGTCTGTCTGTCTATAGTAGGGGTGTCAAACTCATACCATGGAGAGCTGCAGTATCTGCAGGTTTTCTGTGGTTTCCTCTCAATCAACTTCCGATTTGGGCGTGGGAAACAAGGTGTGTTTAGCCCTTTAGCCAATCAATGGCTTTGCCTTAATACGTCAGGTCTAAGCAAAGGCTGGCAGTGTGCAGTATGCTGTGTACAATTGATTGAGGGGAAGTGATTACATCATCATTACATCACCATGTATCATTACTGTGCATATGATGATTTGAAATGCATCCAATTTAGCCAAGCCAAATCAATAAACCGAAAACTGCATCTTAACTACATAATGTCCTTGTGTTTCATTTAATAAAGACGTTTTCAAACGCAAAATGTTTATTTAGACTTTTATTTCATTTCGCTGTCCTTTTAAAAACATCCTTGATTAAAATGGTATTCTGTCACCATTAAATTGTGGCTAATACTGTTATTAATCTGTATTCGATTTCTATTAATTTAGGTTAATCACAATTTTTTCAAAGGTCACATCATGTATGTGTTAAGGAACATAGTCAGAGCCAGAGATTTTTTTTATTATACTGATATATTATACAAATAACACCAGCATTCATCAGCTTACAACAAATATTTTCTGTGTACATACTGTCTGCATACAGTAAAGTAGGGCTAATAACTCGCTTACAGATTCCTGTAAAAAACAGGAGACTAGCACTCAGCCTGCAAAGTAGTTGAAGTAGTTGGACTTCATTGTACCTGTACATTCATTATACTTAACACATGCTAAGTAGCCTAAATATAATTTTAAGGAAGCCATGGGAGCCTAACCAACTCATTTAATTTGTTTATTTTTCATAAAAGTATGTATGTATTTATTTATTTAATAAAAATTTTAAACTTTTAAAACATTTTTCTACCAACTTGGAATGTCCAATCATATTCTTTGCTCGCTCCCAGTTCGGGAAACTCCTCTGAAACATAACGCCAGTCGCCAGTTCTTTTTCACACCGAGGTTCACTAGTTTAAGCTTGCACAGAAACCTCCTCCAAGCCGGCACCCACCAAGCAGTCACCATAACACACAGGACCACTCCTATACGCAGCGATCTCATGTCGGCTTCCCTCCCCCCTCCCTGGGGCGGATTGCCAATCGCCGCCCCCTAGTGGCACTCCAGGCCAGAGCCGAGCTGGCGCGACCTGGCAGAATAAAACCCTGGTCGCAGAGGGAAACCCATTTGTACAGTACACCAGCTGAGCTGCCCACACAGGAGAACTCTTCATGTACAGCTGGCTTCGGCAGACTGCAGGAGCCGCACATGGACCAGGGTAATCGCTCTTGTACGTTGAGACAGGGATAATCCTGCTGTCTGCAGCCATGTAACTACACTAAACGAGTGCTGTAGCAGGAAGACACACTCCGTAGCGTCCTTATTTTGCCCTTTTATTTGAAATGGTTTAGCCACTAGCCAACTTTTTTTTTTTTTTTTTTTTCAAAACTGAATAACAATGGAACGATGTAAATAAACAGGTGTTGTTTTGACGTAACGTGCACTGGATGCATTAAGAGTTGCGCAAGGGAGTTAACTTCAATCCGTCTGTCATGTTCTCGTTGAGGAAGGGGTGGGAATGCGCCCCATGGTAGGCCCGGTTTCTGGCGTGCGCTTCTCTGTGTGCTGATCTATTTTTTGACAATCACAAGTTAGCGGGCAGCTTCGGTGGGGTTAAAGCTGATTGGGCGCTGGCCAGTTCACAGCTCAACTCTCCCCTCCCACCGCTGCTGAAATCACAATTAAAAATACCCACCCCCCCCTCCTCCCCCCCCCCCCCCTCTTGCAAAACAATTCCTGTAGCATGCCTGAACGCAAGCTCCCCCCACCCTTGCCGTTGCCAGTGGAAAGAAGGTCCTTTTGCATGCCTCCCGGGTCCGGCTTTCTCCTCGCGCCGCACCTTACGTCCACGGCCGGTCACCTGAGCCCACGCGGAGGAGCCCCCTCTGTCTGGGCCCGCCTTCGTGCCCCCCGTCATCGGCGGTGCGGGGCGGGGCGGCTCCGGTTACGCGATGCACGGCCACGCGCTCCCTTTTTTCTCTCACCACTGGCCAGAGCGGGAGGGCTGCCTTTTTCTCCCCCTCCCGAAAGCAGGTGCTATTTAAAGAGACGGCCGTGCCCATGCGGCCGCCGGCTCTGCCCCGGTGCCAGTCCTGCCTCGGCGCGTCCGCCGTCTGACACGCCGCAGCGACAAGGGGAGCGAGCGAGCGAGCGCCCGGGGGCAGGCAGGGCCGGCGGGGGAGAATGTTCGCCGCGCAGAGGGGCGGCATGTGCGAGGTGCGGGGCGGACACCTCGGACGCCACCTCAGCCGCCAACAGAGTCTCCCTTCCGACAACCCGCAGATCCCCAAACCGCCCGCGCCAGGCATCGCCGTCCGGCGGAGCAGCAGCGTGAGCAGCAGCAAGATGCTGTCCATGTCGTACAGCGAGAGCGTGCGCAGCGGCATCAACCGCTACCACTCGGAGCAGGGCCTCAACCAGCCGCGGCACGCCGACCAGGCCGAGCTGCAGAGGCTCCGGGAGGTGCGCGCCGCCGCCCAGGTCAAGAACATGGAGGACTTCCTGAGGATGAACGGCCTGTCTCTGGAGGAGTGCGTGTCCTCCCGCACCGGCATGAAGTACAGGTAAGGGAGGGGGAGGGGGGGGGGGCACACTGAGGGACAGGGTGCTCTCTCAGGACCGACTCGGAACCACGGACGCGCCGCGGTTGCGGAACAATCGATATAACCTTAAAGACCGACCGCTGTCTTGCTTGGCAGCTGAATGAATGTCGGCTCTTCCTCCTCCCCCCCCCCGCCTGAAACTTTGTGACTCGCTTGTCGGAGTAGCAGAGGGTGTTTTGGGCGATGCTTCGTGCTTAAGGCGTGTCGTCGGTCCCCTAAGTTTGCTTTTCTTTTTCTCTCCTCGGTGTGACGTACGCATAAATATATGTATTTGGATGTTTTATGATGCTCGTCGTGTCCGGCTTGCTTGTTTGGGTTGGAGGTCAGAGTGCCGTGGTTCTCAGCTGTGAACGTTGGCGTTTTCAGTGTCGTGTCTGTCACGGCGGCCCAGCGTCTTACTGCAGTAAGGCATTCTGTTCCTTTCGGACCCCTGCGGTCATCCCGTTCCTCCGCCTCCTGTTTTATTTTTACCCATCTAGGTCGCGGGTACTTCCACCCAAAAAATGACATCTCACCAAGGACACATGTATTGGTGTGCCGGAATAGCGGGCGGCGTTTCCGTCCGAGCGTAGAGCGATTAGTGCTGGAGGAAAATGGATCGGCCTCATGGCACTTCACTGAAGGAAATGTTCACTTTTCAGCCCGTGGAGGCGATCTAACACACACACCAATACACACACACACACACACACACACACACACACACACACACACACACACACCAATACACACAAAACACACACACTCACCAATCCACACAAAAACACACACACATATCCACACACATTTACACACACACACACACACACACACACACACATACACAAGGCACCAATCCACACAAACACATATACACACACACACACATACACACACACACACACATACACACACACACACACACACACCAATCCATGCAAACACACACAAACACACACACCAATCCACATACACACACACATATACACACACACCAACCCATACAAACACATACACACGCACATTAAAACACGCACACAGCACAGCAACATGTATCGGTTGCCGTGTGGTGGAAGAATGCTGTGGTGTTTGTGTTGGGGGGTGTGGATGGCAGCGGCCCTTAATTGGGAGCCTGGCTTCAGAGCGGCGCAGGCCAGCTCTCTGTACCCGGGATTAAGGGCTTTCCTTCTATCGGTCATCGATGGGGCATTCTCCCCATCGCTGTCTGATTGGACGCGCGCCCCCACACCGTGACCGCGACAGCGACGCAAGGGGCCTGCGCGCTCTTTACAGAACTCCCTTAACATACGGAGGGCCAGGTGGTGCTCTGAATCTGACATAGCCTGTACTAATCATATCACCACTTACCTGCTTTTTTTATTGCATTTATTTAACCATTAGTTTTCCCTCATTGAGGTCCGATCTAATTTCCTGGAAACCTGGTCTATCACAGCAGTATCAGCAGTGGAGTTACACACTGTTGCATATACAGAATGGATAATAGCACAATGCAGACAAAATTCACACTTTACAGTATACATGAGGATTTGAATTACAGCGGCGATTCCCAAACAGTGGGTCAGTGGCCCACTGGTCACTGGTGGTCACGAGATGTATGCAAAAAAAAAAAAAAAAAAACATACTTTATATTACATGTTCTGTTGACTTTATCACGCCATTACATGAAACACTGCACTCGGTAACATGCACTGCACTAGAGCACACGTTGTACATGCAGGTGTTTCGTGTTTTTTACAAACATTGTAATTCCGTATTTTAACATGCGTAAGGGTGTGTTTTATGAAGGGGTGGGGGTCACAGAAAATGCGCTCACTCATTAAGTGGGTCTTGGGCTGCTATGCATTAGAATATAAAAACGCTCTGTTCAAAGTACAGTACGCAAAAATGAAGACGGGATTGTTAGTGGGCTAATAATGGCCCCGAGTCAAATTCTTAACACAGTGGTCTGCTGCTGCCGCTTCCTTTTTTGGGAGCTGAATTATAGTTTGGGTCTGAGTATTTGGGTTGACAGGTGATCTTCGTGCCGGAGATGAAAGATGGGTGCTGTTTTGACCGGGGCGGTGTAGCGTGTCACGGCGCGGCAGTTTGTTGCCGTGCCGATGGTACCTTTATTATAAAGCTCAGCCGCTCTTCCGTGAAGGAGCGAGCGCTGGAGCGTCGCAGGTCACGGCCGTATCAGGTTACGGTCGCAGCGCGTGGCGGCGGAACCCAGAGGGACGTTTTAACCGCACCCACGCGCCCGCGCGACGACGTGTGTGCTCATACAGGTATCCGCAGCTGTAATTCATTACGGAGCGTAATGAAATATTGCCCACGTAACCCGAGTTTCGGTCTCCGAGGCGGGACGACCCGTGTGCAGGTATCCGCAGCTGTAATTCATTACCGGAGCGTAATGAGCAGCTTTTTAAAATGTTGCAGATTTTTAAAAATGTAAAATATTTTAATCAGGTTTGACACTTGTCCTGGCCCGGAGTCGCTGCGTTAACTGGGCCACCGACTGTGTCTCGTCTCTGTGAAAATATCACGTCTTTCCATTTAAAGTCCACAATGTGTTTGGTTGTGATGTATAACTCTGCGTTAAAAAACGTTAAAAAAAACACCATATAAATTGATATTTCGTAGCAGGTGGCAGGTTTTTACAGTCTTGCTTCCCTGTGACCTAGAAAACGTGCCGTGTGAATATTGACATCAGAAACATTCACTACTGAGTTGAAATGGATTGGTAGTAATTATTGACACGCCACAAATCGTAATAAAATGTTGCCCCCCAAGGGCCGTTTAGTGAGCGCTCATAACCTACAGGGTTTATAGACCTGTCTATCAGGAGAAGTCAACTGGTCAGGAAAAATGTAGCTCCTCTGATGTTTGGTCAGTGTGCAGCACACAGTGTCCATAGTAATTTGTGATTGGATCTGTGTTTTTTTACATTTCCACCAGAGGTGGGCTTTGTCCTTGCCCTTTGGGTGTAAACAGGAGTTAGTGTTGGGTGACCGCTGAAGATTAAAAGAACAAATGTTTTGTTGGAATAAATACAACAAAGGAAGACCTGTTCAAATTCCTTAAAGTTAAGTATGAAGCACATTGGGGTTGAGTTTTTATCAGTGCTTACTGCAATGCTTGCCTCCCAAACCGTAGCTGGCTTGTGGATATTCCTTTATGATAGGCACCCTTCCTACTTTGACTCTCCTGCAACCGAATGGCACATCTAACACTGACTGTGCCCAGCTCTAGCGGGCATGCCTACCCTGGTAGGGTAGAAATCACCAAGCGGCAAACAAGATGAATGAAAGTCACATGCTTCGAGAGGGGGAAACGGTCATGTGCGGAGAGTGGAGTGGAGGGGTGGCGGTGCGGTAGACGTCGCTGACTGCAGTGAAACGGGGCCCGTTTGTGTGGAAGACGTGTCATTATAAATGGGGGGTCAGGTGGCCCACGGTGTCCCCCGCTCTCCTGCTGTTAGACGTGGGCCTGGTCAGCGACCGCATGGAGGTGGCAGGGCGAAACACACACGCGTCACTGTAACACTACCTGCCAGGAGTGTGAGACGGCACGCTGCACCTGTGTGCGTCACGCCGCTGTGCTCCGCGAGCCAACAACAGCCGAACATCGCTTAACAGAGAGCCGGTACTACGACCTGAAAACACTTAGTTTGGGTTCTGTGAGAAAAATAAAAAAAATGAAGACAGCAAATGTTTGTTTGTTGGTACCAGCTACTAAATGAAGCCCCTTTTCTCTTCCGTTTTTACCCCACTTTAGAAGTCGCGATTGAGCCTGTAGGGCCCGTTCGTTCGCTGCGACATCCTCTGTCATTTGGGGAGGGTGCATACTAAGAGACACTCGTCCTCTGCTTCTTCTCCACCATGACGTCTGCCAGCTGGGCTAACCTGTGTTGTTATCGTGCTGGTCACTTTCAATTCTCACTGCTGTGGGGTTTTTTCTGTCCCGTGACCCTGTTCAAATGGGTGATTTAAGGGCGCCAGGGCGTCGTCCGGGGGGAAATACTAACGCTGTTCTGAAGTACAGCCTGCACCAAGGGTGTCATGTTCAGCTCCTGGTGCACAGTTACCATAGTTTGTGAGCTCTTGCTTTAGCCTCTACTCAGTAATCTTAGTAAAAAGTTAGACAAATAATTTCTGGAGTTTGGCATTTTTTAAACGAAATGATACGTTCCAGCTGACTATTTCACACGTGCCCTTATACTCTGAGCAGCAGTGTAAATGTATACGGCCAGTTAGCAGATGGGTAATTGGCTGTATTGAAAGCCAGCGTTGCACAAACTGGCCCTCCAGGAGTTTGGGATCTCTGCCCTGTATGCGGCGGATACTGTTCCCAGCCTTCACTAAGATGAACGGCGTGCTGTCGAAGTAAAAAAAAAATCACATGAATCCATACATTTTTATGTTCTTCCTACAAGGCCTGTGAGCGTCTACATGCAGGCGGAGTTTCCTCAGGGCCACTGTGGTAATTCTATACAGCTGTTATATAAGCACTATGAAAGCTAAATCTGTTCCTACAGTTTCACGTGACACACGTGTGTGTGTGTGTGTGTGTCTGTATGTGTGGTGGAAATGGAGAGGCAGTTTGTTTCTTCTGAATGGATGTGTGGGACACTTTGTAGACGTTGTGCTCTCCCGGCGTTGAGCGTGCCTGTGCGTGTTCAGGAAGGAGCCGTTACGCCTCCGGGTGGTGGAGACGTCGCACAGCGGAGTGAAGGACAATATGTGATTGGTTAGTGCTTTCGCGCCGGTCGTCGCGGGGACGTCTAGGGTCACCTTCGAGAACGTCTCGGGCGGACGCTCGACGGCTCTGCCCAGCGCGTTGCACATCGCCCCAGAGACGTGATGATCGGTCCTCCCGCAGTGGCAGTGTGTGTACAGGCTCAGCTAATGGATGGTGTCAGCTGGATTATCGCGCACACAGAGCGTGCCGCCGGCTCCCAAACGCAGCTTACCCACGGAAAGGGGAACATTGTCTTCCTCTCTTCCCGGATCTTTAAGGTCCTTTAACGCTCTGCTGCCGGGAGACCCTCGCCGCGCTCTCTCTTTGGGGGATTCAGATGCCCTTATTGTGCGGCGATAACGCGGAGCCTTGTTACACCTGAGGGGGTTAGCGCCCTGCAGGGAGGGCTCGTGTGGCTGGCCTGTCACGCTGTATTCTCTCACTGTAAGCCCCGTGTTTATTCTTCGAGGGATTGCCCTGACAGGCTGTCACTTATCGGCGCGCAGGCTCACGGCCCAGCGCTCCGTGGAGATCGCGCTTAACGCGCGGCAGACACACAGGGTCCGGGGGTAAGTGCGCGTGCGCCGTGGTGTGGGGAGGCGGGGAGTCAAAACTGGGGGCATCGAGGTTTTGAGGCAGTGGTCTCAAAATAGTGAAGTGGTGCCACCTAGTGGAACAATGAAGCCACGCTGAAGCGAGCCTTCACTAAAACAGACTAAACGACAAGGGCAGCACACTTCCGTGGTTACAATGTACCTACGATTCACGTCAGTGATATTTGCTCTATTGAAACACAATTATTTTTCCTTTCCAAAAAAAGCCCACATTTGAATGAGAATTGAGAATTGTTTTTGCAGCTACCGTCATTAAATGTTTTTTGTTGTTTTAAGAATGGCAGATTTTGCTATATATTTACAATCATTTGGTATCAAAGGGTTTAACTTTGGCACTGCGTTTCCCTTAATTATCAGATGTCATACTGTTGTCTCAGTGTTCAGGACCAGTGCTAATATTAATCTGCTGCTCGCTTTATCCCTTTTTTGGTCACAAGGGGGTGCAGAAGATCTAAACCAAACAGCATAACAAGACAGCTTTAAGTAACTCTCTAATGTAATTGGACTTATCCATAATGGTGCACTATGATGCAAGAAGTAGGTCTGCAAGAAATCATATTGAGATTATTTTTGCCAGATATTGTGATTTAGTTTGCGATATGATAAACATCCGGTTCAACACTTCACATTTCCTTATGACGTGGTTAAAAGCACACGTTCAGTTGGCTTACTTCTACTTCTACTTCTAACCGTGGGAATGAATATACCAGTGTCATAATAACTGAAACCAAATAGGCTATTTTCAACAGGATTTTAGCCTATTTAACTGATTGAACCAATTAAAACAGTCACTGGAGCCGAACAATACAGCTGTCACAATAGCTGGCATTGTCTGGATTGAACATGTTGTAAAATAAACAAAACATTAAATGACTCAAATATTTTCCACAGAGTTATCACTCATCAACATAATTCACAATGCTGCACACGCTGCCTTTCCCTCTGTTCCTTCAGAGAATAAACCTGCAGCCCTCAGAGAGATAGTGACGCCATCGCCAGGTATTAAACAAATTGTCCCGGATCAGTATGAGTTAGCAGCTCAAATTTAAGGGAACCACTAGCCTGATGGATTATTTACTAACAGAGTTCACAATGACGACGATCAAATGTAAATTCCGTCGGTGTCCAATCAGCGTCTGTTGTGTCGAGCGCACCTTTCTAGCAGACGCTCGTACGCGCTATTTTGTTTACTCGGTTGCGTGTGAAAAATAAAAGAATAAAAAGCCGAAATCGCAGCGTTCTGTGGTTGCGAAATGACACGCGTTCAATTTCAACTTAAGTTTCAATTTCATTAATCCTGCAGCCCTAGCAAGACGTCTCCACAATGCCTCCATCTACAGTACACAAAGACGTGTAGAAACTGCGTTGCGTCACCCTTAACTGAATAGTCCGTCAACAATGCCGTGTGAATAATTCACACATTTAGCCCGAATCACTGATCGCAAAGTTCAACACTTTTTACTTGCGCATGTCTGTTTACTTTGTTCACTCGAAGGTACAATGTAGTTTGTTCCTTGTTAGTCTTTTATTATATCAGAAATCAAAGAACGTAATGTTAGACCCACACACATACTTTAAACAATGACACCTGACTGCCTGATAACAGTCTGTAGATACGGCTAAACGTACATTTTTGCTTTGGTTAAGAGTACATCTAGAGTCAATATTTGAGAAATGTGTCAAATATGTGTGGGGCCATCAATTATGAACTCTGGTGTGTGCAGGTACAGAGAGTACCCTGCCTGTCAACTATATCATGTTAATGATTAAATGCTGGCAAAGGTGTTTGATGTGTGATTAAGTTGTTTGCTGCGCGCAAAGCTTGTGGCTTGTGACGTAGGGGTACACACTCATCTTGGTACTATGAGCGATAGCTGTGCTGAATGTGAGAGGGAACGCGAGCTCGGGGTGTGGCGTGTTGACTGCGAGAGATGTCGTGAGCGGTGTGCCTCGCTGTGATCTGGGAGTTAGCTAGATCTGGTGATACCACCAAAATGTAAGCAGCAAAATAAAACCAACCGGAAAGGCAGACTGGGGGGGGGCTTACAGTAAAATACTATTATCCGTAAAGTGTCATTAAAATGTCAGGGTGACTTGTATGTTTATGGAAATTCCAGGAGTGTTGGGCATTCATGGTGTTGGGCATTCCGTCCGACTGCAGCCAAGCCAGTTACGACAAAGCCTGCGTTCGACCACACAGGGCCACAGCACTTGGGGTAAGGCAGTGCTGCTGTTATAGCTGCAGTTCTATATGTGTCCATTAGGGGGCAGTGGGCCTTTTCATGTGACTCAATAGCAGACCCCTATTTTAAAATCACTACTGCAAGTGAATTCAATGAGAGTTCCGTGGAGCCGCACGCTGCTGGTCATTCCCACTGAAACGCACGCAGCATCTCTCGTGTGCATGTTTGATTTGATCATCTGCTGCTGTCCGATGCGTCCAGTGATTTCACACCGGGCGGTTTGTCAGAGCCAGCTCTTCCCTGCCGGGGACTGTGCCCTTACGAAACGCCGATCCGGCGTGAGAGGCCTGTCGTTCTGCCCGACGGTCGCTTGAGCGATGACACGCGTCCACACCCCCCCCACCGTGCTCACCATGTGGCCCGGGTCACGGCCCCTCCCTGCACCATGGTGCTGCGGTATTATCCCCTCCCCCCTCCCGCTAGCTATCTCACAGGAACACCCCTGTCCCCTGCGCTTCTGCCAGGGGGAAGGGAAGAGGAAGAGGGCCTTTTAATAAATAAATGTATAGTTTCTCATTTTTCCTTGTTTTTTCCCCCCAATTTGGTTGCCAGTTATACCCTCTTTATCTGGCACTAAGACCCTTTTCATCCCAAACTCTGGATCGGATCTTTGATGGGGGGGTGACATTAGTGACGGGTTCTTCCAGGGCCTCTGCTCCACAAACACAGCAGCCCGCTACACTTTGTGCCGTTACTCACTGTGTCAAGACGCACCACGAGCTCCTACCTCACTGCCCCGTGCCTTCATGAGTGCAGAACGTGCACACGGGGGCACGAGAAGCCCTCTGTTCAGGCAATCGGCAACTCCAGCAGCATTGTTCATGCCTCTGCTCCTGAACCACAGACCAGATAATTAGGCAGCCTTGTCTTTGGTTCTGGCACTGCCGCACTTACCGATTGTCTGTCTCAAGTGAAGCATGTCCACAATGAAAAGTCAAAAATGGTTGGACTGATTGAACATTGATCCACATTTGCCACATCAGTAACCCCCAATCCTGATGGTCCCAGACAGACCGCGCTCCCTGGCGCTTTGTCACGGCCGGCCGTGTCCGAGAGCTCTCACATCGAGAGGCAGAATCAGGGCGAGGTCACGCTCTCACACTGTGCCGAAGCACGAGGGAGAGTCACCGTTGTCATCCTTCCGGACAGGATGCATCTCAAGCCACACTTCAAGTATCCTTGTAGCACACGGGAGTGCTCTAAAGTAGTGGTCCTCAGCCCCGGTCCTGGAAACCCACAGGGTCTCGGGTTTTGTTTTAACTTTCGAATCGGCAACCGACCCCGACCCAAGTAATCGAGCGAGGGCGACGGCGTGCAATCGGCCGCCTTAACCGATCAGTTACGTGCCGATTGCACGCCGCCAGGTTTTAGGACCGCCATCCTGAGGAGTCGTCGACAGTAAGCCAGACAGGGCGGCGTGGGAGTGGACTCCCAGAGACGCAGGGAGAAAGCGTGCGTGTGTCTATGTGCCGCGTTAATCCCTTAAGCTCCACTTTAGCCTGGGATTGGGTGCGAGGGCCAGTGTAGCAGCTGCTGTGCGGATCATTAATGTTGCATAGCTGATAAGGCCGAGCATGGCAGTGTTGAGTGGAGTGGCTGAATAATGCAGGGGGTGGGGGGGGGGGGAGCGGGGTCAGGCTGGGGAGAGTGGGTCACTGCGGGCCAGATAGGGGTGCTGGGTGTGGCCTCCACACTGCCACTGTGTTCTGTTAAAGACTGCAAATCGGAATACTGGAGTTCATGCATGTCAGCGTGTCTTGAGCCTGACCTTTTTTTCTGTGTCTTCTTTTCTCTTTCCCTTCCCCTCTCTCTCATCCCGTGCATCTGTCACCCCTTTTCCCCCCTTTTTTCCATTTTCTCTCTCTCTCTCTCTCTCTCTCTCTCTCTCTCTCTCTCTCTCTCTCTCTCTCTCTCTCTCTCTCTCTCTCTCTCTCTCTCTCTCTCTCTCCTCTCTCTCTCTCTCTCTCTCTCTCTCTCTCTGTCTCTCTGTCCCCATCTGCAGTGGCTAATAATGCAGTCTCTGCTCTTCTGCTCCAGTTGCTCCTGAGTTAAAGGCCTTGTGTTTTTCCCCTTGTGTCTAATGGCGGATCTCCCTTCAGGGAAGCATTTTGGATTAAATCTGGCAGCAGCCCGCTCGGTGGCCTTACGTAATATTGGTTAAAGCACGAGGCCACATGCCTCGCTGTCTCGTGAAGTCCCCGTATACGAGAGCGTGCTCTAAGCCCACGCCTCGTCGGTCTCCTGCAGTATCGGGTCCGGTTTGTTTTTGGTCCTAGTCCTTTTCTCCAGAGCTGTTTGCCCGCTTTATTGTTCACTTGGTTTGAAGCACCTTTAAGGCTGTTGGACTCTTGTAAACGACAAGAAGAGCTGTTGGCACCTCTGCTTTAATGCCCGCTGGAAGACGTGGCCAGGTGAAGGCCAATCATTTCTTGTCATGTGGCAGTCACGATATAGCGTGTCATTCGGTACTGCCAGTGCCTTTATGAACCGGCACGTGGAGTGCTCCTGTGTCACATGCACTTTAACGAGGTGTTTCGCTTCCAGACCAGCCTCCTGTAAAGTGTGTGCATGTGTGTGTGTGTGTGTGCGTGTGTGTGTGTGCGCGTGCGTGTGTGTCAGCGTGACTCTCGGAATGCTCTGCTCTTCTATTTGTGTCCCAGTCTCTCTCAGATCAGTTGGAGGACTCCCACATTGGGGTGTTAATGAGTACGACCCCCTCAGCTCCCACGGGATTTAAAGGGAATGTTTCCTCTCATTCACGCACCACTAACTGTGTCCTCGCCCCAGCCGCCTCGCACTTGGAGTCCTTGTGAGAATTCAATTTAAATTAAAGCTTGACAGCCAGCTGAAAATCTAAGTTGTTTTTTTGTGTGTGTGTGTGTGTGTGTGTGTGTGTGTGTGTGTGTGTGTGTGTGTGTGTGTGTGTGTGTGTGTGTGTGTGTGTGTGTGTGTGTGTGTGTGTGTGTGTGTGTGTGTGTGTGTGTGTGTGTGTGTGTGTGTGTGTGTTGTTTTTGCTGCCGGTTGCCAGGGGCTGTCGTGATGATGGCATGTGTGTTTTTGTTTTTGTCAGTCGCCCCCGTTTCCCTGGAGAGCGCGAGGCGTGCCTGTGAGGACTGTGGTTCCCTGCGTGTGCGAGAATGTAGAAAACGGGAATGC
Source organism: Aldrovandia affinis (assembly GCA_029706075.1). Classification (NCBI taxonomy): domain Eukaryota; kingdom Metazoa; phylum Chordata; class Actinopteri; order Notacanthiformes; family Halosauridae; genus Aldrovandia; species Aldrovandia affinis. The sequence goes on from JAINUG010000188.1 coordinate 1,851,283, forward strand.
CCAGAACGGGTCCAGAAGAAGCACCCATTCGCCCTGGGAGGGCTGAGCCGTGGCCCCCTGCTGGTGCTGGCAGTGTAATGCGGGCCGTTGAGTGAAGCATTCTGTCACCTTCCTCACATGAGCGGCCCTGCTGAGAGACACGCACGTCTGGCCACTGTGATATCCACCCACCTGCAGCCTCCCTCCTGCATTGTGCTTGTCAGCCGTCGCTGTTCCCACAAATAGGACTGCAGCTACATTGCTGTGCACTTTGTACGAGTTTCCTGCAAACCTGCATCAGGACTACAGGGCCAAGCGCCATAGATGGCTGGCTGTGCACTGTATTAATGATTAATTAGAGCACAAGAGAGCCTTTACCAAAAAAGGGAGACTATATATACAGTACCAGTCAAAAGTTTGAGTACACCTGCTGGAAACTAGGTTTATCTCATAATTGACAATGCTTTACACCATATACGTTTCTGTAAAAACTTTAAAATGACAAAAAACACATGTAACAATGAACAAAATAAACATTAAAGAAATGTTGAAGAAAATTATATATAAGAAAATTATATTGAAAATTGAATCTTGGATTAAAATAGCCACCCTTTGCCGTGATGACAGCCTCACAACGGGCCATTCGGCTAATAAGTTTCAGCAGGAAATCACCCGATATGTCTTCCCAGCTCTCCTGCAGCAATTCCCAGAGAAACTTGTGGGTTGCTTTGCTTTGACTCTTCTGTCCAGTTCGTCCCATACAATTTCTATGGGATTGAGGTCCACTGGGCAGGCCAGGTCAACAACCACGTTCCTCCTTCACCAGGTAGTTCTTGCAAGTCTTTATCTTGCTGAAGAATGAAGGAGTGCCCTTCACAGATGGAAGGTGTACTCAAACTTTTGACTGGTACTGTATATATTCTGCTTTTATAGAGAATTGCATTTTTCTTTGTGGCCCCAGTGAATCGAGCCCACAAAAAGGCCATGAACTGAAAGGCAGTTCACTGTTAACTCTGTAGTTCCTTTGTAAAAGGCTGAACTAAAGGGTTCCTGTTGTAGTGTAAAAAACTGAACTACCACAGCCACAGTGAGTATCAGATTTCACTCACGGTTAGGAGTGGCCAGGTACAGGGTAATGTGAATTTGATGTTTAATTTATTAATTAATTCATTTATTATTAACATATTTTTTTTTGTGTGTGTGTGTGTGTTGATTTGGCTGGGGCTACAATGAACTTTGTTCGCATTTGACCCGGATGCTCACCATAGATAGTACGTACTGAAACGTGATAGACTGCGCAACTGCGTGCCTTTACCTGGAATATTTCCCAAACCGTAGCTCACAAGCTCTGCTGACCATGGTGGCTGTTTGTGTAAATCACTCCAGCGACATCTCCACGTGAACTCTTGATTTGTCAATGAGGCCTTCGGGGTTTACAGCGATTTGACGCGGCGGTTATCATATGGAAAATTACATGCCATAAATCGGCCGAGGTGGTCAGCTGTGGAGCGCCGATATGACGAACGCCTTCGGTTTGTCAGAGATGCGAGTGACGTCGCTTCATGAAACGGTGTTCGGCCTGGCCTTTTCGTTCAGCGCATCGGTCATTACATTTACATTACATTTACATTTTAAGCATTTAGCAGACGCTCTTATCCAGAGCGACTTACAAGATGTGCATTAATACATGGTAGGAACAATCATAGTTTGTGCAAGAGATCAGGTCAGTAATACAGCGATAGACATCATTGCAGGCAGCTGTGTACCATACCTGTAACACTGGGAAGGAAAAGGTTAGTAATTATTGTTTTATTTTTTTTAAATGAGGAGTAAGCAGGGATACATAGTGTTGAGCAAGTGGTGATGACAATTGGGTAGACAGAATTCAGTGGTAGTGAAGTCTGAAAAGGTGTGTTTTGAGTCTCTTGCGGAAGATCACAAGTGATTCCGCGGTCTTGACTGATTGCGGAAGGTCGTTCCACCACCGAGGGGTCAGGACAGAGAAGAGACGAGACCGCGAGGAGCGGCTGCCACTGTGTGGCACACTGTGTGTGTGTGTGTGTCTGTGTGTGTGTGTGTGTGTGTGTGTGTGTGTGTGTGTGTGTGTGTGTGTGTGTGTGTGTGTGTGTGTCTGTGTGTGTGTGTGTCTCTGTGTGTGTGTGTGTGTGTGTGTCTCTGTGTCTCTGTGTCTGTGTGTCTGTCTCCAGGGTTGAGTGATGGCACACAGTCGCTCGCCTGAAGCTCCTGCAATGACGGCACATTCAACCCTCTGCCAAGACCGCGATACATCCCTGCAGCCGGCTCGCTGGCACAGGTGTCGGGGGGCCAGAGGTTACAAGTGTTTACGGCCCAGAAGAGGAGGTCGTATTTTTACTTGGCTCGTTTCGGATTTTATGACACCTGTTTATGACACCTCTGATAACCCCCTTCCCCATTATTCATGAGAACAGGAGAAATGGTTACAGGTCACCCGCACCAGAGCGTTTCTTAAAAAAATATAAAGAATTAATGGCCTCCAGGGTGGTCTAGCGGTTACAATGTTTGACGCTGGCCACTGCGACCATGGTTCGATAATTTTTTTAATTAAAAAAAGGAATTAATGCCATTGCGTTCAGTTACAGCCAATCGTGTCTCCCACACGGCCACCCCTTCAGCCATGTGACTGTCTCCATGTCTCAGGATCGCCCAGCTAACTGACTCTGCTGCATACGGCCATCCCCGCGTCCGTTTTGCTTCACCTCGCCCTCAGCGGGCTGCGCCACGGCCCAAGCTGGGCTGGCATTCGGCGAGGGGTAACCCAAGTCAAATAACACACATGAAAGAGAGGCTTCTCTTAACCCGCCGCCGTAGGCCCCGCTTATTTATGGGCCTCCGATGAATACAGTGTCAACAGCCCCCCTCTGGCGCGGCCACCCTGACATTTTAGGAGAATCGGAGAAGCGTCAATTATTTTAAGGCTGTTTTAAGGTTGCGATTGACAGTGAGCCTCAAAAGTGCAATCCCCAATGCGTGGCTCACAGGGGGAGGCTAGCTTTCGTAGCCAAGGCTTTTCGAGGAGAGGAAACCTTTGCGTCGTCTCCCGTAAGCGAGTTGCTAGAACCGCTATGGGGGCCTCCCGCGTGGTCTAGTTGTTTCAGCGTATGACGCTGTGCCACGGCGACCGGGGTTCGATTCCCCGTCGCGCCAGAGTCGGCTCTGACTGCGAGTGCCACCGGGGCAGCCATTGGCACAGGAGTGGTTCTGGGGTGCCGGAATTGTGGTCGACAGCACGACGAGTGCTGTCTCGGAGGAGGCAGCGCTTCGCCATTGTCACTGCTGGTCACAGGGCTACGGCAGCGAACTATGAGGGAGGGGATTGAACTAAGCACAGCGGGAGTAATTGGCTACTAAATTGTGAGAAAAACGGGGTAAAATCTGAAAAATAAATACAAATGTTAAAAAAAGAACAGTGCGATTCCAGCTTTGCGTTCATCTGCCACGGCGTTGCGTCATTATGCAACAGGAGTGATAGTGCGGGTGTAAAAACGGTCTCTTCTCTTACAGGTAAGGGCAGGGAAGCGCCAGTAGAGGGTGTTGATTGTAGGCTTTTGCGAGATGTGCGTGGATCGGCGGAGGACAGACGGTGTGACTGCTGAGATGATCTTAATTTGTGTCAGGCCCATCCTTGTGGTGTTCTGTGTGTGATATCTGGCTCACTGTTACAGTGTGGTGTGCCTGCAGCAGTGGTGCAAGCCTGTGTGTGAAACACTCAGGCACAGCCTGGGTACGTCTACCCAATTGTCATCCCCACTGCCTGCCTGCTCAACACTTCTTGTATATGTATCCCCGCTGACTCCTCATTTATTAAAAAAAAAATATATATAATAATTACTAACCTTTTCCTTCCCAGTGTTACAGGTATGGTATGCAGCTGCCTGCACCGATGTCTATCGATGTATTACTGCACTGATCTCTTGCGCAAACTTGCGCAAACTATGATTGTTCCTACCATGTATTTATGCACATCTTGTAAGTCGCTCAGGATAAGAGCGTCTGCTAAATGCTTAAAATTTAAATGTAATGTAATGGGACCCTGCCCTTCAGCTGCTCGGCTTGACTGAGGTGGAGTTTCTGTGGCCTGAAGGATCACTAAGGATGCTGTGTATTTATGTGTGTGTTGTGTGTGTGTGTGTGTGTGTGTGTACAGTATATGTATTAGGGTGTGTGAGTGCGAGGATTGCACTACAAAGAAAGCGAGAGAGAAACCAAACGATGCGTGCCGGGCATAATTAGACCCATATCTGCTATTGATCAGCATCCAAAAAAGGGCAGTTAAGTTTTGTATCCACCTTGCAGTATGAAGAGCGACCCCCACATCACGTGGCCCTAAAATACTAAGAGATGATATGCAGAGGAGTGTTCAATATCCCATCAGTATGGCAGGTTATCTCTTTTAAAAGGTTTTAAAATTGAAGTCTGATTGTGATGAGTCATCCTGTACCATACCTATTTTGTCTCAAGCGCCTGTCTAAGCCAATTTTCCAAAGAAAGGTAATTTTCTAAATTTCATTGGGAGGCATTCCTGCTCCAAACTGCAATTGAATTATACCGCCCTAAAGGCTGCAGAATATATATATATTCTTTTGTTTGTTTGTTTCAGATTTTTTCCAGTTTTTCTCCAAATTTAGTGGCCATTTACACCCTTTATTTATTTAGATTTTCCCTCCCCGCACGAGTCTGCCACTCGTCTCTACGAGGCAAGCTAATTCTCCGTGGGCAGCGAACACCGCCTTCTTTGAGACGGAATTTGCCCACCTACATTCTGGAGACACCCTTACGTGTTTCACGGCTGAACTCGAGCCGGCTCACCCTCACCTTCCCCCTTCCCCTGGGGCGGACAGCCAAATGCCACCCCCGATCGTGGCTTAACGACCAGGGCCGGTCTGGTAGAGATGCGGGTTTCGAATTGTGTCCCTGACAAGCAGCGCACACCGTATCGGACCAGCCAAAATACGGTGCGTTAGACCGCTACGCTATCCGCCACCCCTGCAGATTAGGTTTTTGATGGAGTTTTTGATGTAACAATTTCCCTGCCTTGTTAAATTCTAGAGCAGATCGCGTATTTCTGACAAGATATAAATTTTCATTACAACTTAACGAAGACAAATGTATAGATTTTGCTGTCTACTGTTACAGTTTTCATACAAATACTGTAAATAATAGCTTGCCGGAAAAGAATCTGAACTCTCTGTGGCTCGCAGACAGTTGGCAGTTAGTTGTTTGTGAGTAGTCTGAATTTCTAATGGAATAATAGTTGTAATATCAGTCTCAACCGTAGTGGTAGTAAATTAACGAACTCATGAATTAATAATTCATGAATTCATTCCCCTTGTTATTTTGTCATACTCAAAGCTTATGCAAATGCATTCCTGTCTTTTATGTAAAGTTCTCTACAGTTCCAAGTTACCTGCTAAGAAAGATTAGGCTACTCTTGTCATGCCAATAAAAGCATGTGAATTTAGCAGAGGAGAGGAAGGAGAGAGAAACTTCTGGTGAACATAGTGCAGGGGAGAGAGAGACTGGTGGTAAGTGGAGAGAGAGAGAGAGAGATAGACAGAGGGAAAGAGGGAAAGAGGGAGAGGCGCTTTGGATAAGAGAGGAGAATGGTTCAGCGGATTAGGTTCCCTCTTCTCCGTCTTGGGTTGGAGGATTTCCTCCAAGGCCCCCAGTACTCCGCAGTGCAGTCGCTCATAATGAATTCTGTGGATTAAGTGCCGCAATGAGCGTTAGTGTTAGCACCATTTATCTTCCAGAGTGCTGGCACGACATGTTCAAAACTCCGGTGACTTTAACCAGAGAGGGATCAATGTGGATTGCAGTGTGTGTGTGAGAGTGTTTTTGTGTGTTGCTGTTTTGTTTGTGTGTGTGTGTGTGTGTGTGTGTTGTGTGTGTGTGTTTGTGTTTTTTCTGTGATAGTTTCTGAATGTGTGCTTGTGTTCCTGTCTGTGTACGTGTGTGTGTGTGTGTGTGGATGTGGGTGTGTGTGTGTGGGTGGGTGTGTGTGTGTGTGTGAGACATTGCTGACCTTGAAAGTGCAGCACTCCAGCTGGTGTGAGTGTCAGACCATTACAGGCTGGGAGAGTCCTACTGAACTGACCAGTGTGTGCCCCTGGTCATCTCCAGGGCCTAATTATATCACTAACCGTAGTTTGTCACTGTAGTCTCACATCACATGATGCACACAGACAGCCCAGGAGCTGGTACAGTACTGTCAGTGCCTCAGTCACCCTCTCTCGTATATACACACACACTTCATACATTTTCTCCACAACTTTGGAGGATTTAAGTTAACTGGATATGATGTGTCCATGTTGCCTTTTAGGTAGTTGTACAGGCAACTATGTATGCTGTAGGCATTGCATAGTGCATGGCAATATGTTATTTGCATCTTATTGGTATTCGGTAAGGTGACTTACTGAAAAACAGCATCTGCCAAGTTAAAAAAAATGCATACAACACTGCAGAAAAATGTTACACCTTTTTCCAGCCCCTGCACAATGCTGAGAAATTAGAGTAATAAAATATAGAAATAAAAAAAGCGTGCGAAACCTCGGCATGACTCCTCCGTTCGGGCTGGAGCTGGTGGGTAATAAAAGCTAGCGCGCGGCATTAGTCACGCCGAGTTTGTGTGGAGGGATTTCTGCCTTGGTGCGAAAGTGGGGGAAATACCGCGCGGTTTCACTAACGCTGGCGTTTCTCAGGGTGATTTCAGCAGCTTATTCAGCCAGGGGCATCGGTCCGTGCCGGCCTGGCAATCAAAGGGAGAAGAGAGGGGGAGAGAGAAGGAAAGAGTGAAAGAGAGAGAGAGCCCCAGCAGATTAAACCTGGCAGAATCGTTTGAAGTAGGGACGGGGAAAACGGAGCGAACAATCGCAGTGATTAATGCTCGGGAGAAAGACTGGCGGACCTGCCGTCAGGAGCGAGTAACAATCAAAGTGTAATTATCTGGAGCTGGAGCCGCGCACCCGACACAGTACCACACGGCAGCACGGAACACGCAAGCACGGCCGATACCAGATTCAATTATCGCTTTTAATTCTCCTGGAAGACACCTGAGATGAGATGGGACGACTGGAGACGGTTTTATTATGTTTTCCCCCCAAAGAAGGGCTGACAGAGTAAAAGAGATGGGTGAAAAGAATAGATGCACATCGCCATGGCGTTTGAGCAGTGTTTTAACTGGGAACGACACAGCGCAACAGCGGCCGAAAGACCTAATTAAAACGTTATCGCACGACGTCTGTTACCTAATGTTCTCTATTGGTTTGACATAGCCGGCCCTGCATGGGTTTGCCGTGTTAACCCTTTGAGCAGATAGAACTATTTTACCTCGCTCAACATTACAGGGACAGTGCGCTGGCTTTGAAGTCAACGCCGGCTCTCTTAACACTGCGGAAATACTGCGCAGTGCGTTGGTATCTGTCGTCCTATGTGCAGTAAGAGGGCAGGGAGAGCCGTTCCTGATGCGTTAGCAGTAGCATTTATTGGCATACTTTGCATATATAAGAACCGTTACAAATGTCCATCATAAAAATGTAAGAAACTTAAGTTTCTTAAAAAGGAATAGACATGCATTTTTACCTTGGTTCGAGATGATTTATAAAGCATTGTGTTCGCAATATTAAAAACATTAGCTAATTCTCGGTGTTGGAGCCATTTTCGTTCAATTGTGTTGTCGAGAATTACATATATTATAATTGTTATTCGATATGAAATGAATGTTTTGAGGTTCATGTTGTTTACAAAAAATGTTGACACATTATTGTGGTCTATTTAAGGAAATGTGGTTTTGCCCAATGCGTTGCTATGGCACATGCCCCTCAGGTCAAGGGGGAAACTAATGGCGGCATACATTGTTTTGAACCACATCACCACACCACACCACACTACACTACACGTGGATTTTGGATTACCTTGGATGTTCAAATGTAAAACTCTTCTTTCGGTACAGTTTTTGAACCTCTGCTTTTTATCGTACCTTTTCATTATCGAGCCGTAAAGAATAAATATATGTTTATTGAACATACGCTATCGTTTGGACTGCAGTTCATTTGTATGTGCGTATCAAAACCTTGCCTGGGTTCCCCCGCAGGGGCTTATGTGGATACTCGCTACGCTAGATACCAGAGAACAAGTGTGTATGTTGACGCATTTGTAGCCTTGTTAGCCTTCTTTGTACCACTGCTCACGACTCTTCTCAGTATCGTGATGTTGGCAGAGATCGTACCTTTGCCTTGCCTTTCCTAGAATTCCCTTGCGAGCAGGGAGCTGTGTGCGGCGAGTCGGGGGCAGGTTGTGCAAGGCGATGTGATTCTCGCTGCTAGGCCACACACCTGGGGGGTTGGGTTAGGGCTGGGGGGTGTGGCACCCCTGCTGCAGTAGCTTTGTTTTGCTGCAGTAGCTTCAGCGCACTACAACTTACCGCTAATCATAGCCGCTGTCAGTTCACTCCACGGCCCGGCCGATCAATTCACTTTAAATCTTGTTCACCGGGTCTCGTCTGTGGCGTCAAACCCGATTGAGCCGAGAGCGCTGTCAGATGCAGTGATTTTGATTGGGTCTCGAGAAAGCTAGAATGGATTTGGGCTGGCTTTCGGTAATGTTTTTAATGAATCGTGATGGTAATAGGAGTGACTGACAACGTGGCTATTACAAACATGCATACACATACACATGTGCACACACACACACACACACACACGTGCGCACATACATACACACACACACACATACACATGTGCACACATACACACACAATTCTGCTCTTTCTGTGTCTGCTGCTTACACACACACACACACACACACACATCTGAGTCATCTGCAGCAGCAGTGAAAAGAGAAGATGCGTTTATGAAAATAAATAAAACCATAGCACGCAATAATCCCGTTGACAAGGTTTTTCCACGTTCAAGGTGTCCAGGCCTCTTTCATATCCACACACTGTTTGCTGTGCCTCGGGGGGTGCAAGAATGTGAATAAATCAACAACACATAATCAATTCTCATGTTTTTGAAAGCGTTCCTCATGTGACGGCTTGGTTTAGCATAATCGCCACCGTTTGCATAATTGCGTTTTTGTGTGTTGTGACCTGGTGTGTGGCGGGCCTTTGATTCCTTTGATTCTCAGTGAGAGGGTGGAAAACGTGCGGATCGGTGAGAGGGTGGAAAGCGTGTGGGTCCAGCTAAGCGAAGACACAGATCTCCACCCGGCACACTGCCATTCAACCCACACAGCACTGGCTCAGACGAGCTCCAGATCCTGCTGTGTGTGTGTGTCTCTGTGTGTGTGTGTGTGAGAGAGAGAGAGAGAGAGAGAGTGTGTGTGTGTGTATTGTGCACAGAATGGTGTGCACAATGCACACTTCAGAATAAATACTTCACAATACAAACTTCAGAATATAGTAGTATAAAGAAACAAATTTAAATCATTTCTGGTGGGTCGCTGCTTTCATCACCAAGGTTTTTTTCTTTTCTTTTTCTATTTCTATTTTGTCATTAATAACAGGCTTATAAAGTGTTTATGAATAGTTAATAAACATCTGTAGCTTGATTCATGAACTGATAATGGACTTTTGCCAAGGATCGCTTTTGCGTTCATAAAAACTATGTTTTGGATGCTAGTTTGGGGTTTTTAGAGCTGAAACCACCGGGTCTTTTTTTTTATCAAGCGCTCATTAATCACAGCAGGAGGACACCGTCTGACAGGTTGTGAAACTCTGCCTTTACAAATGACACCTTAAGTGTTACTGGAGCTTGAAGGAAAATTGTTATCCTCCTAAAATACATTTATTCAGAGACCGCTTTTGACCGAGATGAGATGACAAATGAAAAACTGAAATTGCAAAATACATTATAAGTACTCTGGGTGGCAAAACAACAGTGACCATTAGATGGGGGAGATATGCAACGCTCCTGGCTCACCTGGGGCAGACAGGTTACCTGCCCCCACTCAATCTGAGTAACAGGGAGCGGGGCTCCCGTCACTTTGAAAAGCAGCGTACAATAATAGTCTGTCGTGCCTCCGGGCCCACTCGAGCGTGGCGTATTGCGTGTCATGTTTAGAGCATGTGCCAGCGGCCGTCTCCTTCCTCGTCGCTCAAGCCAGCGTGCGTTTTAACAGCGCCGCTCGCTCCCACTAACCGCTTTCATCTCGGCCGCGCTGTCGCGCGTTTGAATAATCCCGGTGCTCTGGGAAGGGCAGAACTGACAGGGCCCTGCAAGATGTGTGTGAGATGTGTGTGAGATGTGTGTGAGAATGTGTGAGATTGTGTGTGAGAACATGTGAGATTGTGTGTGAGAACGTGTGAGATTGTGTGTGAGAACGTGTGAGATTGTGTGTGAGAACGTGTGAGATTGTGTGTGAGAACGTGTGAGATTGTGTGTGAAAACGTGTGAGATTGTGTGTGAAAACGTGTGAGATTGTGTGTGAGATTGCGGGGGTGTTTTATTTACGTGCGTTAACGCAGCGGGGGAAACGGCGTGGGGGTGTAGACCGTGCAGGTGGCGGAGGGGCCTGCGAGCACGTTGTAGCCGGTGACTGTCCGTGTCCCATGCCAGGCTGTCTCCAAGTGGCCCGCAGCCTCATGGTGGGAGGAGTGGGAGGCCTTTCAGCTGGCCGGCCTCCTACCAGGTAAGGCACCACTGAGACTGTAGACCTCACAGGGGCTTACAGGAAAGTACACCATGAACCTCACGGCACAGTACAGTCTAATGATGTGGAGGAGCAGGAATGTTCTCAAGAGAGATTTTTTTTTAGAGAGGGGTGAGGGGGTGAGCTTAATGTGAATTCAAATTGTATTATTTTGATAAAATACTGTATATCCTTGGCAAGATTAAATCCAACTAACATATCACCTCAGATAATTTGTGAAGATTTTTTTCCAACAAGCCAAAAAATGTCCGTTCACGCGCACAAATTTAGTGGACTCTTAATCTCACGTTGTGAGGACCCCATTATGCTTATGTTAAGAGACAAAGTCTCTGTCCCCTGCCTTTCTCTGGTTTGCATCTTTTATCCTCAGTAGATCATCTTGATCAGATCATTACGCTGGTGTGGCCCCAGGTTGACTTTAGTAGATGTTTTGTGACCGTACCATGAAATGTATTAAAACCTGATGTCGTTCCAGAATCTCGCCTGTTATTGCAGGCGCTCACGTTCACTGCCGCTTGCAGCTTTAGTCATATTAATATTGCATTACATTGTTTTTCACTGCTCTAATATAAAACGTAAGAATTCCGCTAAAATATATATTTGACGTTAATGCCGTGTACACGTGAAATTAAAAGCAAGTTTCGCTCTACTGACCTGAAGTTGAGGACTAAAAATGAAAGAAAGTACGTAGGACCTTTTAAGGATTTTAGCTGTTGCGTATGCAGTGAATAAACTTCAGTTTTCATACCGTGTACACAAACATTTGTCAATGCCTATTTTTATTATTAAGGAACGCAGTGTTTTATTTGCACTTATATTTATATTATCACCACACTATTTGAGGAAAATACAGTATAATTACAGTATTGTGAAAATCGTTTCCTAATACTAAAATGAGCATGTGATTTTCTGTTTATGGAAATATACGGAATTCAATCGTAACCGTAGTGCTAATCACCAGGGCCACACTTTAGTAAGGTGAAATAGCTGGGTTTCAGAAATACATTTTTGACGGAATAAATTCACATCTTGGCTGTGAAAGCAGGTGTAAAATGCACCGTGGCAGTGCTGAGCGCCGTGCTGATTTAAGACGCGTCGATAAGGCCGCTGTGAGAAGCGGCTTTGGACACAGGAAGCCCGTATCGCTCTTTCACCTGTGACATATCACGGCAGTCCAGGGCACATGACGGAAACTCATTCCAACGGAGTCTGGGGACAGATGGAAAGCGCCATTCACTCTTAATGAGTGCCGTTTTTTTTTTGCCGTCACTTTCTTTACCGATTCGCATGAGAAAGGTGTACCTGCTCTGGCTCACTGGTCAGATAATTGACGACGGTGCGCAGGATTATGGTGAGCAAGGTGAGCTCTCTCAGAAATACACAGGCTGCTCTGGTGACAGCAGCTGGGGACGCAACTGAAAGCTTCTCTCTCCCCCACCCCTCTTCTAGTTTCCCTCCTCCCTCATTCCCTTCGTCCCTCCTCTCTCTCTCTCTCTCTCTCTCTCTCTCTCTCGTGTGCACACACACACACTGCCTCTATCTTATGTGAGAGGCATGGACATGTACGCTTAATCTAAGGATGAGGATGAGGAGGAGGAGGAGGGAAGCACGCGTGCTCTGATCAATGCGGACATTCTCTTGGGCATGCCGTAAAGAACCTTGGCAGGAATCACAGACAGAAGTCCTGCAACAGTGGGATCTCTCTTTTTCTCTCTCTGTCTCTCTCTCTCTCTGACTCGCTCTCTTTCTCTCTCTACTTCTCTCTCTCTCTCTCTCTCTCTCTCTCTGTCCCTCCTCTCCCTTTCTCTCTCTCCCTCTTTCTCTCTGTCTCTTGCTCTCTCTCTCTCTCTCTCTCGCTCTCTCTCTGACTCGCTCTCTGCTCACTCTCTTTATCTCTCTCTCTCTCTCTCTTCTCTCTCTCTCCCTCCCTCTCTCTGTCTCTCTCCGTATATGCATGTGAACTGTGCACTACGCCACCACTGCACGTTCGCTCCATCGCCACGCTCAGTAACGGGGAGACCTCGGGCTGAATCTCTGCCTGTCGGGGAGAGGAACAGAGAGAGAAGAGGATCAGCGGAAGAGAGGGGGGGAAAAAGAACGGACTCCCGGTGAAGAGGGAGAGGGGACCGTTGGGCTCCTGCTCACCGCCGGAGCGCAGGCTTCCCCCTCGCAGTGTGAGCCCGGGGACCTCGCCGCTCTCTCAGCGCACACGGCCAGCCCCCTCCCTCCCCCCGCTCAGCCCCCTCCCGCCTCTCTCTCTCTCTCTCTCTCTCTCTCTCTCTCTCTCTCTCTCTCTCTCTCTCTCTCTCTCTCTCTCTCTCTCTCTCCCGACCCTGGGAATGACTCGCTCGCCCTGCGCTGGAGACGCCAGCCCAGAGGCATCGCCAGGACAGTGAGTGAGGCGCGCGCTCCTTTTCGTTCCTCTCTCTCTCGCGCGACGCTCCGAGGCTTGCGTGCGGGGGGAACCCCTCTCGGCTGGACGCGTGTCGGGGTCTCTTGTGCGACTGAGCGGGTGCGGCGCCGCCCCGCGGCCGCGGCCAGGATGCAGGTGTCGTTCGTGTGCACGGACCACCGGGCGGTGAACCGCAGCACCGAGGACCGGCTCAACCGGCAGAACGCCAACAGCCCTGGCACGGCGACGCGCAGCAAGTTCCGGGCCGTGGCCATGGTGGCCCGCAGCCTGGGCCAGCTCTCCGTGCAGAACGCGCCCTCCTGCAGTGACCAGAGCATGAGGACTGGCATGAAGTACAGGTAGGGCAAGGAATGGAGCGGGATATAACTGTTAGCCACCCGGACAGCAAGCGGAAATACACCTTAGGCTTCTACCATCATAGATTGAATTGAAAAGAAACTATAATTCATACACACATAGCTACATGTATACTATACATATGTGTATAGACATGCATAACATGTACGTATGTACTCTGTCAATATTGCACTTTGTATCTGGAAACACGGTCAGGCCCGTTTACTTCCCTGTCTGAGCGAACTCTTTACACCCCCCTCACACCAGCTTGTCGTCTTGTGGCATTTGGCGCAGGGTGCGTCTTGGACGTGTATCTGCAACGTTCAGCTGCGTGGCACTGTAATGTGTCCTTTCTGCAGCACCTGTACGGCCCTGTGGTCCTTTTAAAGGCCGCTGATTATGGTCAGTAAAGCGTAGTCTGTGTTTGGGATGGAGAGGGACGATGGAGAAGTGTGTGTGTAATGGACGATGGAGAGCTGTGTGTGTAATGGACGATGGAGAAGCTGTGTGTGTAATGGACGATGGAGAACTGTGTGTGTAATGGACGATGGAGAGCTGTGTGTGTAATGGATGATGGAGAGTGTGTAATGGACGATGGAGAGCTGTGTGTGTAATGGACGATGGAGAACTGTGTGTGTAATGGACGATGGAGAGCAGTGTGTGTAATGGACGATGGAGAGCTGTGTGTGTAATGGACGATGGAGAAGTGTGTGTGTGTAATGGATGATGGAGTGTGTGTAATGGACGATGGAGAGCTGTGTGTGTAATGGACGATGGAGAGCTGTGTGTGTAATGGACGATGGAGAGCTGTGTGTGTAATGGACGATGGAGAAGTGTGTGTGTGTAATGGACGATGGAGAAGTGTGTGTGTAATGGACGATGGAGAACTGTGTGTGTGTAATGGACGATGGAGAAGTGTGTGTGTGTAATGGACGATGTGTGTGTAATGGACGATGGAGAAGTGTGTGTGTAATGGACGATGGAGAAGTGTGTGTGTGTAATGGATGATGGAGAACTGTGTAATGGAAAAAGCCCACACTGCTCTTACAGTGAAGTGTTCTCTGATTCTCTGTTTGACATCAGTCAAGATCATTTTGGATTGAGTTCTGATCAGACCTTCAAATATGTACATGAAATACTTCTAATTCTTCAGATGCTGGTAACATTTTACTGCTGCATATCCCTGAGAATTTTGAATGTTGCAAACTTAAATGTACAATTGTGAAAGAATATGTTTCTTCTGGAAATTGATATTTCTTTTAAAATTGTCAATCATCTGCAGGTAGTGTACTGGTGTCTGAAGGGTTAAAGTGTGTCACTGTTTGAGCCAGGTGTGGCGCTGATGCATGTCCTGTGTACGTACAGTATGTGTGTGTATTGCAGGATGAAAACATCACAATTAATCATTTTTGTAGTTCCTTCTCACCCAAGAATAAAGAGCATTAGGGGCCAATTCCAATGATCCGTCACCAATGTACAATGTTTGTAATAAAAACTTTCTGTGCATTTAAAGAACGACGTGTCCTTTAACGATGACTCAGTCACTTTTGACTTGCTGACTCGCCGCTGTCTGAGTGTGAGAGGGGCAACGCTCTCGGGTGTCACACCAAAACGAGAATACCACCAAAACGAGCACGTGAGCTCAATCACCAAAGCACGTCGGCTGCGGTGTGTTTTGTGTAGACGACGTTTCCAGAGCGCTCTGCGTCTCTTTTAACAGGTCGGCGGGGAGAATGTTTTTAAACCCAGTCTCCACTTCACAGATGAGTCCAGTCTTCCCTTGAGCTGCCTCTGAATCGAACCCGTCTTGAGTGACGACCGAGAGCCCAGAGTGAGCTGTCTGTCCCCATTTCAGCTCCAGAGTAAAGCACGTGGCTTAAATGATCCATCTTTCCCCACAATCTCTCTCTCTCTCTCTCCCCATACCTTCTTTGCCTTGGTTTTGGCTCCCTGCTCAGATATGATATGATATACGCCATTCAGCAAACACTTTTATCCAAAGCGACTCACAGTAGTGAGTGCATACATTTTCAGTATATGTGGCCCCAGTGGGGATTGAACCCACCACCTAAGCGTTGCCAACGCCGTGCTCTACCAACTGAGCCACACAGAACCGCCAGACAGGAGAGAGACGCACACTAGCCATTCAGGCGTGTATTTACAATGCACACCTACTTCCCCAGTGATGTAAACCTACTCTTTTTTCCCCTTGTTATTTATTTTATTTTATTTTTCCACAGTACTTTTTTGAATAATAAAAGCACATCAAAGCCCCCCCTGGCCACTGTGTTTGGATCTCTGGGATACGATGCATTGAGCGCTCCACCCGCCTCTCAGTCTAACCCGAAACTCGACACCTTCCCACTGCTAATGTCCACAGATGAGCCCTGCCTGTGGGTACCACTTTTCCGTCTAATTGGTCTCTGTGTAATTAAGTCACGGTTCACGGTGTGCTCCCCGAGTCGCAGTTTGTTTGTTAGCGTGCGCGTTAGTGCCTGTTACCGAGGAGGTGGTGTACTTGTTGTGTACCTCACACAAAACAAAAATGTTCCACTAAACAGTACTGCCCATAGAAGGCCAAAGTAGATTCTGTTATCAGCACAATCGTATATGTTTAGGCTGGGGAGCATGCTCTCTTTGCGAGGGTTCACTCGGAAGGCCACCCGTTTCTTTCACGTGAACCGTGACCGCAAATACATTTTCTCTTCGGCACTGCGAATGTAACCAAAAACAAAAACGCGATATGATATTGGGCCCTGTTCCTCGGCGGATCGAAATTCGGCAAGCGCCTTCTGGCTCGTTGAGGTTTGCTTATGTAATGAAGACGGATGGAACAGAATGGGTTTTTAATTTTTTTTTTTTTTTTAAGTAGTATGAAAAAGAGTGCAAATATGTTTCTCCTAATTAAGGCATGTGAGATGAGTGCATGTGGGTAGTAGTGCTTTCATACACGGTGTTATTTAACTGTAATACCCACGTACGCTGGGGGAATCAAGGAGCCTGGAGTTTCCACGATATAAGGATTTGCTTTAACCGCGGTGCCTGTTTAGTAATATAATATAATATAATGCTACTGAGCCACACAGAACCTGTTTAGTTTCATAATACTCAATACCACCTATGCATTCCTCTGGGAGAGTCATATTTGATATGCCTCAACAAATACTCACATGCGTGAATTGATAAAAATGTTCAATGATAAAAATCGCTTTGTCTTGAAATCCGTAACATACAGGCACAGCCTGTTACCTGAAAATACAGAGCTGTAAAAAAAAGCGTGCTTCAGCTCAGAGCAGCTGAGTGACTTAAATGTCGCATTTTAAAACCTGGCATGATTTTCTGTGGCTGTAGGCTTGATGCCGTAACTGAAGGAAAGTAGAAATGTTATTCATGATCGCCTTTTCTCCTGCAAAACGGCTCACTGTGGCACCAAAAGGCGTGCGCTGCCACATTCCTGTCAGTGTTGCGCACCCCCATCAAACACGGAACTGACCACACCATCGCCCCCCCAAACATGCATGCTTTTCTTCTGGAGGGTCATAAAATGCTGCTTGTATAGCATGACGACTACAACTACGATCGTGATGATGACAGTCTTAATCGAACCTGTCGCAGTTACATAACACATAATATGGGTTTGTTCATCTTCCGATGCAAGCCTAAATTGTCATTGTCAGGATCAGGGCAGGAAGCTGCTCTTGGGCCTTCCTATTGGTCCAGGGCTCTGAGTGACCTCTTGACCCCATCGAGGCAGAAACGCTCAGAGTGTAGCCTACCCCTGACCAGCTTCCCACACTGTGGACTCTGCATTCTTGGGTTTCTGTTTTGGATTGTGCACGTTTGCCCGTCGAATGTTATTTTTGTCGTCTTGGAAAAGCCATCGAGGGTAGTGTTGAAGAACTAATATAGAGGCCCAGTATAGCAGATTTTATTTTGTTTACTTTATTTGTTTTAATTGGAACAAACCTGGAAGAGTCACAGAGGACAGCGGGATAGTCTGTCATAGCGGGATAGCGAAGTATTTTTAATGACTGTCGCTTATGTGTCTTAATAGGAGCTTCACGTGTCATTAAATGGTATTTCATTGTGGGAGAGACTGTCCTTCAGCATCAGTGGAAGCGCGGGATTGTGGGAGAAGTCCTCCGCATGCACTGAAGTTGATGTGACGGTGGTGGCTGCGCTGCTCTCTGAGTGTATTGTTCGGCTGTATGATGCTGTGAGTCAGAGCACGCTGAGCTGAGCCGAACTGATCTGTTTACTGCGTGTTTGTGTTTGTGTGAGAGAGAGACAGAAAGTGTGTGTGTGAGAGAGAAAGTGTGTGTGTGTGTGTGTGTGTCTGTCTGTGTCTGTGAGAGATAGAGAGGCCGAATGTGTGTGCCTGTGTGTGTGTGTGTGTGTGTGTGTGTGTGTGTGTGTCTGTCTGTGTCTGTGAGAGATAGAGAGACCGAATGTATGTATGCATGCATGTGTGTTTGTGTGTGTGTGAGAGAGAGAAAGTGTGTGTGTGTGTGTGTATGTGTATGTATGCATGCATGTGCGTTTGTGTGTGAGAGAGAGAAAGTGTGTGTGTGTGTGTGTGTGTGTGTATGTGTGTGTGAGAAATCGAGAGAGAGTCCCTGGACTTGAACAGTAGGGGGTGGGTGGAGGGGGCAGACTGCACTAATCTCTCCTCTTGTCAGAGTGAATCTCTCTCAAAGCCGCCCGGGGAAGAGGAGGAATGTCGCACAGTCGCCCAGATAAACAGTGCGGCCGTGAAAGAGGAAACGGGGCGCTGCGCACAAACTTTCCCGCTCAGTCTTAGCGCAGCCCTGAACCTAAGGCGTGTTGTAACGGAAAGCCTGCACCCATCGTATCAGATTTTCTCAAACAACGGCGCCCGAAGGTGTACACTGTACGTGCGATGTGCAGCGATCGCCCCGTCTCACTCCACGGCGATCAATTCTTTACATAAGATCGCGTCGCAGTGCAGTCCGTCAGACCCGCTGGTTACGGCCACACCGTGCCGTCTCTGCGCCGCGGCTATGCGGAATTAGATGGGGAGAATGTTGATAGTGACGAGGTGCAGCCCTCTGTCTAAAGCGCCGGCAAGGTCTGCTTTGTATCTGGAGAGCCGTGTCCTCGCACTTAAACGCGTTTCTTTAAGATGAAAGGAGCTGTGCAGCGTGGAGGAGGTCATGTGACCGGAGGCATGGCTTGTCAGCTCGCAGTGTTGTGAAGCGACACGCTAAAAATAGCCACGCCACGTACTATCGCGCATATCGAGAGTCTCTCCCATAAGTGAGACGTACTAATAAATGCACGCGTCTCTCTGCATGTCTCCCGTTCAGTCCACGCCGTTTAGTTTATGGATTTTTCCACGTCGTACGGCTGCATATGAAAATGCACATACTCTGCAATGTTCATTTGAATCTGGCATCCTGAAATTCAGAAATTCTACTATTAACACTCTAGTTTAGAGGTGGAAACGGTGCAGCATTGACATATTTTGTGTACAGTGTAACTAGCAAGGCTCTTTAGATGTTGGCTTTCGTATGCAGTTGAGTTGTCGTACAGGCTCACACTTTGACCCTAAAATTTGTTTGCAGACACTGAACATAATAATAATATACACCATTTAGCAGACGCTTTTATCCAAAGCGACTTACAGTAGTGAATGCATACATTTGTTTCAGTATATGTGGCCCCAGTGGGGACTGAACCCACAACCTAAGCGTTGCCAACGCTGTGCTCTACCAACTGAGCCATAGAGAACATACGACAGTGGCATGCATTTAATCTGTCCAACAAGATGTTGGCTGCCTCGAAATTGTGTACTTATTTTTTTTGTCATTGTAGAATGTGGAAATGTGTACAAAATATAAAATAGAGGTTTTTTTGGTTATGGAAAAACATTAGACTTTGTGACTGATATTCAAGCAGAAATTGTTATTATGTAGATGCAGAATTTGACAGCTGTGTGGAATTAAAGAACTAAAGTTCCATAGACAGACAGACTTGTGGTTCTGTGTGGCTCAGTAGGTAGCGCATGGCGCTGACAACGCTTAGGTTACGGGTTCGAGCCCCATTGGGGCCACACATGAGCCCCATTGGGGCCACTAAGAAATGTATGCATTCACTACTGTAAGTCGCTTTGGATAAAAGTGTCTGTTAAATGGCATGTAATATAATGATATAATACTTGGCCTGGATGATGATCCAAACAGTGCCTCTTTGTAGGGCTGTCCCCGACTAAAACAAATCTTGGTCGACCAACAGTCGTCCGTTTTTTCTGATTGGTTGAAACTTTTAAAAAAATATATATGACACACCCTATTTGTTTTAATAAATACAACTATATGCACACTGCGCTTGTCTTATATGTTTTATAACTTTCTAAAGTGAATGGCACAAATCACTAACAATAGGCTAATAACTTTATGGAGCCGTAGTTCAAGATTACTTGAAAGGAAAAAAAACCTCTTCATGCTGCCCTTGCAGATTCTGCCATTGCGCTTGTGCAGTTGTGGTATGGCCACATAATAGGCTGATGCTTTTATTTGACCACAACCATAACACATTCTAATGCGTAGGCTATGCTTTATTTAATTAACCAGGTTGGTCTCATTGGGATTTAAAATCTCTTTTGCAAAAAAATAGGCTAACAAACGAATGAACACACATAGCCTAATGTCTTAAATTGTAGCCTAAAGCTGAACATAAAGTGGCTATAGCCTATCGAAAATAACTTACTCGAGTCGGAGACCATCCGACTTCCGCAGTCGTTTCATGTTATGGCACAGGAACACTAGCTTGTCCACATTTTTTGGCAAAAGGCTGCTCCTCGTTTTACTAACGATAAACCCTTACATTCCACTTTTTTTGGATCGTCCGTGATTAAAACAAAGTGCTGCCATACTCCAGATTTTTTCTTTGACATTATGTTCTTAGGTTATATTGAAATGAGTAATTAAGGTATGCCTATATCACTAATCTTAACTGTAGGCAAATCTTAGGCTACAATTAAAATGCACATCCGCGTGCCTAAAACAAGAAGGATACAATATAGGCTACATGAAAGGGGTGCTACGCATGTTAGTTATAAATATATAAACCATACAATTAGCAAAACACATTTATTATAAAATGTTACTTTTATTAGTGTTGCAGAATTATTCACAACATTACTATTACCTTAACTGCCTAATATAATTTAAAGAGAACATACTGTATATGGGCCTAGCTATGTTAAGAGTGAAGGACTGTCATTGCCATACCCGCAGCATCCAGAATGGATTATTCTACTGACAAGCGCGCCGAACTGTGGCGCGAATCTAGGTGTCTCATGCTGCGTGGAGAATTTCTTTAATGTATTTTTTTTTTTTTTTTTTTTGCGCGAATGCTCGACCAAAGCAAATCTCGGTCCACCAACAGCCCATCGACCAGTCGACTAAACGGGGTCAGCTCTACCTCTTTGCTGAGGTACACATCTCTAAGAATTTCAGGCAAGGTGCATTTCTCCATCCTGCTCGCCGTCTTCTGACAGGAAGATCGTCCGTCCTTACAAACTCTCCCATAAGTGAGACGTACTAATAAATGCATGCGTCTCTCTGCATGTCTCCCGTTTAGTCCACGCCGTTTAGTTTATGGATTTTTCCACGTCGTACGGCTGCATATGAAAATGCACATACTCTGCAATGTTCATTTGAATCTGGCATCCTGAAATGCAGAAATTCTACTATTAACACTCTAGTTTAGAGGTGGAAACGGTGCAGCATTGACATATTTTGTGTACAGTGTAACTAGCAAGGCTCTTTAGATGTTGGCTTTCGTATGCAGTTGAGTTGTCATACAGGCTCAACTCTGTGAGCTGTAATCCAAACTCTTTAACCGGGCTGTCGACAGAGATGTTGAATAGATGTACACCCGGATGTGTTTGGGTATGCCCGGTTTGAAACGTTTGCAGTTTTAATTCCCCAGAGGTAAAGTAGAAGTGATGCTGGGGTGGGTTGGCCGAGAGAGCGATATCCAGTCGTAAGTGATCTCAGGCATCGCCCCCCTCCCACCACAGGTTGCTGTCCAGGCTGTCAAACAAAGGGAAAATGGAGGGGTGAATAATGCACTGTTGCACAGTTTTGCTATCGATCTTCTCCTCGCCGGCAGAGACTGCGGTAAAGAGTAATGGCCTGTCGCTCTGATGAATCACCGGTATCAGGTGGATGGGCCTCGGCCCACTTGGGTTCAGAGAGGAGAGGCCCGCGCTTTGAGCCCACACCGTCGGCGCTGATACCACGAGCCCCATCACCGCCCCCTGACATCATGGACCCCTGTAGCCTGCTTTTGCTCTTAAAGTAATGTTATTTGTGCTTTGCCAGTAGTTTGTTTCACTGGTGTGCGGAAGAAGCGACACGCAGCCGATGCGGGAGAGTATTTTTGCTTGAAACTAATCGCCTCAAAGATTAACAAGGGCCGTTCTTTCATTTCGTTTGTCTGGGTTTATGATTCAGCGACAGAGGCTGGCTTTCGCCGCCTGCGTCGCAAATGGTTTTGGAAGTGCGCGTGTGTGTGTGTGTGTGTGCGCACGCGCGCTTCGATCTGACTCTTAATTAAATTATAGATTGAATTATATATATATATATGTCACTAAATTATAGCGGTTGGCACAGTGCTGCGTAAGACTGGGGTGCTGTATTGCTTGGCTGTTGCAGCAGGATCCCCGTGTGTGCTCAGCCTCTGTCCCCTTTGACTCACACTGTACCATAACATGTGTTAATAAATCTGCAGGCCTTCGTTGTGCTCGCTGTGGTTCTCGCGGGGCGCGCCGTAGCAGGGGAGCCGCCCAGAGCGCCGCCTTTCAACACCACGGCGACTGAGGAAAGGAGCCCCAAAGTGAAAATGATGTTTATTTGTTTAAGCATTGGATTTTGGGTGGGGGAGGGTCAAACAGGACAGGCTTTTCTAACAGCAGTGGGATGGGGCTTTGATTTTGGGGAACTCTGGTCCCAGGTGGCGTCAATGCCTTTGCGATGGTGCGAATCCCCCCCCCCCTCCTTTGGCTGGCATATCTCTCTCACGGCTGGTCTCCAGTGTGTCCCCTGCCCGCCCCTCTGACCAGTCTGGGCGTTTACTCACTCTCATCTCATGATACGGAGGGCCAGAGAGACCGCTTCCGTCCCTCAAAGAGGGTAGCGTGTCCCATCTCACGGCAAAACCTTCCCCTGGGTCTGAACTTTTCCCCTTTTATCTCCCCCCCCCCCCCCCATAGAAACACCCACCATTTACTCACTGACCAAGGCCCAACACAAATATCTGTGGTTGGTTTTTTCCTCTTGCAGAGATTCATAACTTGGAATAAACTTAGAGAAAAGTTTCCAAACTTATGATTTTTTTGGGCCCTGGCCTTCTCATCATCTTTATTTTGTGGTAAAAAAATAAAAGCAACTCTATTTCCATGGGTCACCCGACCAAAACATCTAGGCCTAATTGTGTGTGTGAGAGAAAGTGTGTGTGTGTGTGTGTGTTTGTGTTTCTGTAAATGTGTATACATTTGTAAGATAGGGAGGAGGGAGGGAGGGAGATAGAGATAGAGAGCGTGAGTGAGTGAGAGATGGATTGCATTGTGATCCTTTTAGAGCAGTAAGAAGTGGCATTACACGTGTTCCGCACTGTATCCATGCCCTGAGGTGTTGAGTCGAGTGAGTCCTGCTTTCAGAGACGGTGTTAGTGGGCGCAGAGTGTGGGTTTGAGTGTCTGCACTGCGCGTGTTCCACGGTATGGGGGTGTGTGCTGGCCTCGCCACAAGGCTCGGGACAAAAATAGTGCTACTTTACATCAATAACAAAATTTCTATCAAATATTCAAATATTTTAAATTGTTATATCTAAAACATTTGTAGAAAAGTTTGTATTCACAGTAGCTACATGCTTTGCACCCTTTAAAAAGTGCTAATTCTTCTAGAGTGGTTGTGGTTAGTGTAGGTCGAGGGTGTGTGGAAGTTTATGCCATTGGTTGTCATGTGTTGTGGCTGTGTGATGACAGTTAATGTAGACTGCTGTCTGTCAGTGTGGATTGGCGGTGTAGATCAGTGTGCATTGGTGGCATACAGGTAGTGAACATAAAAATGGAAACACTGATGTCACTTAACAGGACGTTTGGCCCCACTGTGTGTATGCTCCGTGACATAGGGTCTGTCAGGGTCTGGAATTCTGAATTCCGCAGCAGGAATATAACACCACTCTTCTCTGAGAAATGTAATCAAATCGGGCTTAGTTGATGGAAGTTTGAAACGCAGTCTCAGGCATCATTCCAGAATATTCCACAAATGCTGGATTGGGTTCAGAACCGGTGACTGAGAAGGCCGTGACACATAACATTATCACATTTGTGACTACTCATGCTCTGTGGGTGGGGGCATTGTCATCTTGAAAGACACCCCTCTCTACAGCAGGTAAATGCTTTAACACGGGCAGAAGATGATCACTCCGTGCCATTAAGTAACGATCGATCTTGCCGGTATGAGTGCACCCAAAACCATGCTGGGAAAATGCACCCCACGCCGTCACAGAACTCACCAGAACCCTTCACTGTCGGAACATCATTTTTGTCCGCTGCCAAATTCACAGCGGTGAATTTTTTTTATCCTTTATTTAAACTTTATATAACATTTTTAATCATCGAGATTTAAACGCGTACGGTCCGTTTTCAGCGAACGTGCACAGAGAGGCTTTTAAAAGACCAGGCAGTGTGATTAACATCGGGGATTAAAAACATAAGCAGACAGTGGGATATCTGAGCTCCATCTTCTTAACCTCCACTTTAAAATCATCTGCGCCACTAAGTCGGACAAGCTTTCGTTCTGTCCCACGTTCCACGATAGGGGTGCCAAGTGGCTGTTCAAGTATTTGTGCTCTTGAGCAATATACTATCTTGAGAGCGTAAACTGTAGTTACTTTGAACTTGTAGCATAAGGAAAATGCATTAATGTGAAGGAAGTCGATTTAAAATGCCTCTGTGTATGAACCGATGCCAGTGAGGCTGTCTACGCTGGGATGAAGAGGGCCAACCCACTCTCTGATCAAGAGTGTAGCGATGCGTTTGAGCCCTCTCGAAAATAATGGCTGCCCTCGCCGATTCGGTTGACGTGTGCTGAGCGTTCCTGCACAAAATGGCCGCCGTGCGTCACCCAGGTGGGAGACGGTCGGCGTGAGTCACCCCTCGACATGGCGCGCTTCGAGGTCTGTGGCAGGCATCGTATAAACGCGGTTGATTGTGGCGATTTATTGGGGTCGAGCTCCCAACGGTCAGCCTGCTCTGGTCACGCGGGCCAGCAGCAGCAGCAGCAGCAGCAGCTTGCGATCTGCCATATTAATGAGAACATGTGGTGGGGAATGTTTTAATTAAGACAGATGCTTGCTGACGGCTAGATTAAAGCACCCACAAGCTTACCGGGCCCATCTGCCCGGGAACTCTGTGTTTGTTTGGTTAGCTTTTTCAAAACCCGCCCTTATGGGAAAGCCGCCGTTTCGAAAGACGGTTCTGCGGAAGGTTTGAACGCGGCGCTCGCGAATGACATCGCTATGGCGATTCGGCAACCGTCGCCGCCTGCTTCAGACCTGTGCTTCCCCCGGTGTCGACCGTTGGAAACGCTCGTTGTTTGTGTTTATTCCCCATTTAGGAAAAGTACAAACAGTACAAGCTGAAAGAGCCAAATGAGAGCGTGTCATTAATTCTCCAAGAAATGTGCGAATCGTCTTCGTGAAATACGCCAACCGGGCACGGGCACTGAAGATCCTAAATCGCAGCGTGGCGCGATGCTGCCAATGCTCCGGAGTGGGAGAGCTGTGCTGCGGTCTCTGGAGAGCTGGCACACTCCGGGTCGTGAAGAAGTACAGGACGCGGGCCTAGGACCACGGCCGCCACGTCGGGAGGAGAATCGCGCTGACGGGCTTCGATCTCCACACGAAGACCGCGTACGTACGGCTTGGCGGCTCCTCGTCGGGCCTGTCAGACGTCCATTAGCGATTGGCAGGCGTTAGTGAGCCAGACGAGGCCCTGACGACAGGCTGCCAGGCTCGGCTCCCTCTGAGAGGGCTGCGTTAATGCTGAGCCGAGCGTGGCCTCCCCGCGTCCGGCTGTCTCCGTCCGCATCGAACCCGATACCGCGCTGATAAGCCCCGTGCCAGCCCACTGTCGTGCTGTGCCCGTTGTTCTGTACGAGCCAGATCTCAAGTATACGAGATCGGTTGCGGCGCGCTTGTAGATAAGCCCTTGTTATTCCTGGTCGTGGAAAATAATTCATGTGCGAATATTACGTTTCTCTTCTGCAGTGGTCTCATTTGAAGTGTGGCTGATTAGCCATGGCTTTGAAAAGAGGGGTCTTACCACACATTCACTGTAAACGATGGCAAAGACTGCTGCGCGCGGGTCTTGGGTAGCCCAGACTTTGAGCGATCAAGTTTTTAATGACTATTTGGGGAAACATCCAACGCTGTACCGATCGACATCTCAATTTTTCTCCAGATCTTTTGGTTACTTGATTGGCAACTATTTTAAAGTATTCAATCAAAGTGTCACTACCTCGGCCAATGATTAACATGCAGTCGATGCGTGAGTTTGATGGCTAATCGCTTAGCGATCGGCCTGCTTTTCAAAGTCGCATACAGTAACCTGCTAGTGGGGAGATTTCAAAATGGGGAACGTTCAATGAGCAACTGTTACTGTCTAGCTTGGAAAAGATGGGAAAAATTGAAAAGGTGGGAAAAGAGAGACTTCATTTATTACATTTATTTTCATTGGTTCATGTGGTGCTTTTCCGAGCCTGCTTTCGGCAAAGGCCAATCAAAGCGCCACAGAGCCCTGTGTTTAGTCCCAGCAGAACCCTGTGTTTAGTGTCAGCAGAGCCCTGTGTTTAGTCCCAGTAGAGCCCTGTGTTTAGTGTCACAGAGCCGTGTTTAGTCCCAGTAGAGCCCTGTGTAGCTCTGTGTTTAGTCCCAGTAGAGCCCTGTGTTTAGTCCCAGCAGAGCCCTGTGTTTAGTCCCAGTAGAGCCCTGTGTTTAGTCCCAGTAGAGCCCTGTGTTTAGTGCCAGTAGAGCCCTGTGTTTAGTCCCAGAGCCCTGTGTTTAGTGCCAGCAGAGCCCTGTGTTTAGTCCCAGTAGAGCCCTGTGTTTAGTCCCAGTAGAACCCTGTGTTTAGTCCCAGTAGAGCCCTGTGTTTAGTCCCAGTAGAGCCCTGTGTTTAGTCCCAGCAGAGCCCTGTGTTTAGTGCCACAGAGCCCTGTGTTTAGTGCCAGTAGAGCCCTGTGTTTAGTGCCAGTAGAGCCCTGTGTTTAGTGCCAGTAGATCCCTGTGTTTAGTGTCAGCAGAGCCCTGTGTTTAGTCCCAGTAGAGCCCTGTGTTTAGTCCCAGCAGAGCCCTGTGTTTAGTGTCAGCAGAGCCCTGTGTTTAGTCCCAGCAGAACCCTGTGTTTAGTGTCAGCAGAGCGCTGTGTTTAGTGAGAAGGCCTCTGCTGGAGAACGCACAGCATTGTCGATGAGCAGCGTGGGCGTCGCAGTGACACGGTCAAACGCCATCTCCATTTCGCAACTCTGGGCTTAGCTTTTAGAGCCCTCCTCGGAGCCGGCCTCGAACAGTTAATAACAGGATTTCACCCGGTAATTAACCGTATTCATGTTACAGCTATTAAATATGCGTCGGAGGCGTGGAGGGCCTCTGCGTTTGCATTGTTCAGCGCACATGGAGTGCCGAGCGTAGGCACTTTCTCGTCTCCCTGCAATGCGCTCACGGCTGTTCCCGCTGCTCAGGTGGATCGCCGTAGCTCGTGTGCCGACAGTGACAAATAGCCAGCTTTTGTTTTGGTCTCTGACCGGCCTTTTGAAGCACCCCCGTTGCATAATCGAGCCCGCAAATTACCGCAGTGGCTTTTCGGTCCGTCCTGACGAATGAGAGCCGCAGCTGAAGGCAGAGATTTGCAATTATGATCCGAATTGCAAAAAAAAAAAAAGGGAGATTCTCCTGCGGATGGGAACTCTTAATTATGCTTCTTAAGCTTGCAGGGCGTGAGTGAGTGGGGCGCCCGAAGGGGCCTGTGGATATCGGCGCTGGTAGGAGAGATTAAAGGGATGAAGTCATTTGAACTTGGCACCTCTGTGTCCGTTTGGATCGCGGTTGCTCCAGCCGGGGTGAGGTGTGTGTTTCCGTACGGTAGATCGCTCAGACAGAGCTTTCATAGGGCCAGAGAGTGGGGTACAGGCGGTGATACCCGGGGCTTGCGTGTGGGTCACTGCCAGTCGGGTAGTCCCTGATGAACCCCTGGATAGAGGATAGAGGGTGGGGGGGTGGGCAGGGGCAGGGGTGCTGGTAAATGTTTTTTTCAGTGGGCTTTTAGAAAGGATGACACTTTCTATGTTTGTTGCATTTCTTGATGCTGTGTGGGTTTTTTCTTTCTTTGTTTAGTTTTTTTACATTACTTTACATTACAGGCATTTAGCAGATGCTCTTATCCAGAGCGACTTACAGTTTACATTTCTTTACATACAATCCATTTATACAGCTGGATATTTTACTGAAGCAATCCAGGTTAAGTACCTTGCTCAAGGGTACAACAGCAGTGCCCCACCTGGGATCGAACCTGCAACCTTACAAGCCCAGTTCCTTAACCATTATGCTAACACTGCCGCCCCTGTCGCTAGTTTTTCTTTCATCACTTATTGAACCGGGCCGACATTGGGCCCTGTCCCAACCCAGGGGGGTGCTGACTCAGACCGGTCAGGGGGGTCTGGATTGTCTGAAACCGGATCAGCAGTGGAGGGGAAATGAAATGGCCTTGCTGCATGTCTCATGTTCCCCCCCCCTCCGCCCCCGTCAAGGTCTGGGACCTGCTGAGAGAGGCTCTCCCGCCTCCGGAGCACCGGACACCCAATACCCCCGGCCCGGGCACTCACGTCCTGCACCGTCTGTCCAACGTGAAAGCACTTCCCAGAACAACGCAGGCCAAATGCAGGGCTGGCCTTGGGAAAAGCCTCTTCTCTGTGCTCCCTCGAGAGCCGGCATTATCCATTACATTTTACATTAGGGCTGCCATTAAGGATTCGCTTCGACGATCTATAATCGTGTGTTAAAAAAAAAAAAGAATTTAAAAAAAGTATTGGCAATCCAGAAATGTGTGAGTGTGTGTGTGTGTCTGTGTGTGCGCGCATTGTGTGGGTGGGTGAGTGGGTGTGTGTGCATGTCTATGCTAGTGTCTGTATGGGGGTGTGTGTGTGTGTATATGTGTGTGTCTCATCTGTGTGTGTGCATGTCTCTGTGCTAGTGTATGTGTGTGTGTGTGTGTGTGTGTGTGTGTGTGTGTGTGTGTATGTGTGTGTTAGTGTGTCTCTGTCTCTGTGTTAGTGTCTGTATGGGTGTGTGTATTGACAGGCATGCAGATGGCTGATTTATTCCCACAGATTCTTCAGCACAACAATAGGATCCGTACCAGTTCTGCTGCTCGTTCATCATGGCGGGAAATTCCCACAACGGCCACTGACAGCCTAGTATCTTCATCGCTAGCGCCCATGCTTGCACCTAAACACAGAACACAGGGTTAGATCTGCAGCAGCACTGGAGTAAAGCAGGCTAGGGCCACATTCAGGGGTTAGCTGTGCGTGTTAGCTCTCTCTGTTAGCTCTGTGTTAGCTCTATGGCAGTGATGAGGATGCAAGGAAATCTGCCTGCGAGGAACCAGAGAGCCACGATGTAGAATCCATGTAGAACTACTGCACTGTGGAGGGATTATGTCCTCAATGCACAGTGTGGTATGTATGTTTGTGTCGTCTGTCACCGCCCTGCTCTTGTGTGCATGCGCCCTGGCCCATGTGTGCCCTCCCCTTGACTGTGAGTGGTGTCACCGGGCGCGCACATTCCCGCCCTCGCCCCTCCACCCCTGCAGCTGTGCGCGAGCGTTAACGCGTTCGCCACCCTGCCCTCTGCCACTGTCCTGTCCCGCTCCCCTGCCCGACCTCCACTGGCACATGAGCTCCCCGTTACCCCACCCCTCCAAACGTCTCCCACACACGAAACACAACGAAACACCCTGGTGATCGAGCCCTCCGGTCCCCCCGCTCCTGATCTGACCGCCCCCGCGAGGCGGTGCATCACAGTGGTGCGGTCTCCCCCGCTCCTCCCTCTGAGCTGTGTCCCCTTCACTGCCCTGGCACCCGCAGGCCTAAGCCTGTATTAATTCAGTGTGTGTGAGTTGTCAGCACGCGCACACACAGTGCTGGCACGGGAAGCAAACCAGCAAAGCATCCAGCAGCGCACTTTTTAGAGCATCGGGGATCAGATGCGGGCGGCGTACTTACAGTCAGCAAGTACTAGTGCTGGTGGGACAGAACAGAAGTCACACCTCAGCAGGAATGAAGCAGTGTGTGTGCGTGTCTCCGTGTGAGTGTGAGTGTGGGGGGGGTGGATGAGACATGGATTCGGTTCTGTGATGGTATTTACAGTGAAGCTTGCGAAGCGATTACTCCAGCTCCCCCCACCCGTTGTGTTTCAGGGTTTCTGCAGATCTTGTGTTAGTGGTTGTCACACGATGAGGGAGACTGTCCGTACTGTCTCTGTATGGAGGGGAGCACCGTGATCTCTGATCTCCTCAATAGTTACAAATATTAGTTTAAGTCACTCATGTGACTTCTTCAAACCCAGGACCCAGGTCCTGGCCCCTCATTCCCAAGTCCTCGCGTCACTGTGTGTTTTCTAGGTTTTGGAAATCCAGATTTTTGTCGTCTTTGTAAACAAAATGTCCTGATTTCCTTTTTTGCAGTAAAAAAAACTGGAAGAAAATTGTGATTTAGACATTTTTATAAAAATGCTTAAGTATACATATTAACAATGTGATGTGAAAATTGAACAAGGGCAAACAAGCTGAATTATTGCTAAGCTTTTTTTGTGGCTTTTCCTGCAGTCATTTGTGGGGGTTTCTTTGACATGTTGGTGAAATGGCGCACTGTCACGAGTTAGCCAGCCCTGAGAACTTGGCTACGTGATATGATGCCAAAAGGCCGTTGGTAATTTAGCGGGTTCACGTTCAGGAACTCGGTGCAGAGGAGGATCTGTAACTTAAGAGAAAAAGCATCCGTACGTCCGACAAGGCTTTTGCCCTGGTGCAGCAAAGATAAAAACGTAGCATTTCTGGATAAAAGGGGGTTGATTACAAACCTCTGAGGTTTCCTTTTGTTCAAGATCTCACATTCTCCACAGGATGATATGGAATGTTGTTGATATGAAACGTTTGCATATTTCCCCGTAGAAGTGTGTATTATTTTGTAACAGTTCCTGGGATTACCAAATTCCCGTGATTCCGTCAGTGGTCTCCATAGCGCAGAAATCATTGGGCCCTAAAAAACAGAGCAGCTGACAGTTGTATTGTTGCCTTGATGATAGTTGTTCTACTCAGATTTACTGATGGGGTCAAATATGTACGATTTATTTATTTTTATATATTTTTTTAATTCATATTCAGAAATTGTGAGGGTTTTTTTTTGTTTTTCTCTCTCCTCTCTCTCCACTCTGAAGTTGTAGGGTAAAATGTGCAAATAAAAGTAGAAGAGGTCTGATTAAAT
Organism: Aldrovandia affinis; assembly: GCA_029706075.1. Taxonomy (NCBI): domain Eukaryota; kingdom Metazoa; phylum Chordata; class Actinopteri; order Notacanthiformes; family Halosauridae; genus Aldrovandia; species Aldrovandia affinis. The sequence goes on from JAINUG010000188.1 coordinate 1,882,272, forward strand.
CCGTTTTCATTTCAGGCCGGAAGGCCACAAAAGGTGGCATGTTTGAGACACGGTGCAGGTTTTAAACGGGCACTGAGAGTTTGCAGTATGTGGAGCTGTGTGATCGATTAAAGTCCAGTCAGCAGTCGCCACGGCGACAAGAGTTGGCCCCTCGGTCCTGTCGTATGGAGTTCCTCCCTGTAACCCAATCCAGCCAAACGGGTCCTGTGGGGCCGCTGAGTATCGCCGGAATTAAATTTGATTGGACAAGCTCCTTCGGCCACGCTTATAAGGTCATTTGGAGGTCACAACAACGATACCGCAAGTGTCCTGTCAGCACCTTGGTCTCTACAGGGGCTTTTTTTCTGCTCGTCAATCATGTCCTCTTTTTCTATCCGGTTCATGGAAAATGACTTACTTTCTGAAAGCATTACTCTCAAACAACTTTTGGCACTGAGCTTCAACTTTGCGTTTTATATATATATTTCCCCCAACATTTCCCCCCGGGGAGGGTAAATCCTAGCCGAAGCAATGAAAAAAACAGTTAATTAGAAGGTCAATGGCTTCAATTAACTTGAAGGAACTCTGTTAGCCTTGTCACCAGTGCTA
>JAINUG010000188.1:1892859-1905359 GCA_029706075.1 Aldrovandia affinis
TATATATAACACTATATAATGTCATATGCTATGTATTAGTGTAAAAGTGTATATGTTATATAATTGTTATTAAGTTGGGAAGTGATTAAGTTATTTCTCTCAACTGCAGCACCAGGTCTTAGGTGCAGTGAGTCGCAGTTCGCCCCAGTGCCTACTGGATATCCGTCTGTGCTGATTTGCTGCGTGATTGGTGGGTGAAACGAGGCCGCCTTGGTTACGCAGTGACATTTTGGACGTTTTGTTGTTGTGTTCCAGAGCAGAGACTGAAAGGGGCTTGTCCAGAAAGCATATCATAGAAGGTAAGCAACTCGAGTGGGGCGACAGTGTCATGCGGACGACGAGTGTGTGTGTGTGTGTGTGTGTGTGTGTGTGTGTGTGTGTGTGTCCGAGTCCAAGCCCGGACATTTTAATGAGCTCTGTCATCCAAAAGTGTAACTCACTCAGCTCAGCGACAAAACACACTACGGATCTGAAATGGGATTATGTCACAATATAACTTGTATAAATGTATAACGTATCTTTAGGGGGAATAAAGCCAACGTTCATAAGGAAGCGGAGTTCGCTGCACTCTGAGAATTAGCCTGCCTCATAGAGACAAGCGGCAGACCCGTGTGCGGAGGGTAAATGGAAACAAACAGAGGATGTAATTGGCTACTAAATTGGGAGAAAAATGGGAAAAAATCTGAAACAATTTTTTAAATAATTATTATTTTTTTTAAGTGGATGAGTATTACCGATGAATGGAAGTAAAATATCCAGCTGTATAAATGGATTGTATGTAAAGAAATGTAAACTGTGTAAGTCGCTCTGGATAAGAGTGTCTGCTAAATACCTAAAAAATATTTTTTTTAAATTGTAAAAATGATTGTAGGAATGGTTTTTCAGTGAATAACGAGCACGATCCTCACACCTAGGTCTAAAAGCCTCACTGGAGCGCCTGCAGTTAGAGTATGTGGACGTGGTGTTTGCCAACAGACCGGACCCCAACACGCCCATGGAAGGTAAGCCCCCCCCACCCTGCCCGTGTCCGCTACACTCCCTCTCCTCTGCGCGTCTCTCTCTTTCTCTCTGGCCGTACCTCTCTCGCACTCTGTGCAGCTCTTCTACACCTCTCCACTTTGTCTGTCTTCCTCTCGTCCTCTGTCTGTCTGCATCGCCTAAGCTGACTGTGCTGTGTCCGCCACTGTGCTCGTTGGCTCGCTGCGGCCCGCTTTGGGCTACGATGGGAGCCGTGCACCCTGCACCGTCACATTGGGGAGCTCGTTCACATTTCGGACAGGGCCGTGCAACCCCCCATCGTCCCGTCTGCCCAGCCGCAGTCTCCCAGCTTATACCCGGTTGCCCCGGCACCCTACTATTTCGAAGAAGCTGCTCGGTCACTGCTGGCAAAGTTGCAAGGCGCGATTTATCCAAAGTGTAACTGCACCATGGCCAAGGTTTTCCCTTCTGGAAAGGTTAACTGTGATGGTGTATGTTTTTGTTATTATTATTACCACATGACCATAAGAGCATGCCGTACAGTATTTATGCCCATATAAGCAGCACTAGCTTTCACCCTCCCTCCACCCCTCTCTCAAAACAGACGTGCGTCTGGTGAAAACGTTACAGCACTCCACACTCTCAAACGGTGCAGCGGTGCAGTCACAAGTTTGAAATAAGTGAACAATTCCCAGCATTCTTCAGAGACAGGGATGCACATGCACTTTGCTGTGTGTCGAGACTATGGCTTCGCCGTGGGCCGGCCCTGAGTTTGTAGGGAATGGGAGTAGCTTGCCAAAGATACTCTATATCTGCAAGACGTTGGAATGTAGATATTTCACACTGAAAATTCCCTGTTCTTGCCACTCAGACTAAATTTTCCATCACTGGAATCCCATTTTTATAGATTATATGCTCTTGCTTTCCTTCCTGTCTTATTTCCTTACCATACCATTCTTACCCAGTTGGTAACAGGAGTTTCTGGTGCTATATTACAGTCTATGAATGTTCATGAAGTGGCATGTCCAAGGACAGAACATCCATTGCCACGTTTATTGTCCTTGGTCGCGCCGCTTCGCAAATATTCATAAGATGCATACAATTGTAAAATGTCAGCTTCCAACAGTAGAGAGGGGGAACCACAGAGCTGACCGTCTGGGTTATTCTCTAGAATCTTTGCTCCTTATCACCGTAACAACTTGAACCTGAGTGTGTCATCTCCCTCATTAAAGGCCCTGCACGTGAGTGAGTGTGTGTGTGTGTGTGTGTGTGTGTGTGTGTGTGTGTGTGTGTGTGTGTGTGTGTGTGTGTGTGTGTGTGTGTGTGTGTGTGTGTGTGTGTGTGTGTGTGTGTGTGTGTGTGTGTGTGTGTGTGTGTGTGTGTTTGTGTGTGTGCATGAGTGAGGAGTCCTACTGCTGGGCGCTTCTGAGCTGGGCTGCTCTCTGCCGGAGGTGCTGCGTGCTCAGCTTGCTTCGCCCGTAGCCCAAACGAGCTGCGCTCGCTGAGGCGTGAGATTCAGGAGGAGTTCAGCCAAACGCTCGTTCGGAGCGCACCCTGCAGCACCCAGACGAGAGCCCGTCCGCCCTCTTCGGCGCGCGTGTACAGTAGAGCGCATGCTTACGAGGCAGAGGGCTCCTCTCACAGATACCGGGAGACACACAACCTTGTGCGTGACAGGAAGATCAAGGAGCAGAAAGATGGGGGTGTAGCCGAGGTGTGCAGATGCGTGCGTGGTGAACAGGGCTCCCCAAAGCGAGCTCCAAGACGCGGTTGGGCGGGCGCACGGGGGCCCGCTGCTCTCCCTCACCCCGCCCCCCCCGCCCCGCCCCGCCCCGCCCCTGGTGATGTCATTCCATTCGCAGATGTAAACTCTTGGTATTTTTTTCACAATCATTTGTTGTTTTGTTTTCTTTTGTTTTGTTGTTTTTTGTTTTTTTGCCACCAGGAGACCCATTTAACACCTCAAAGTCGAGAACGTTCATCATAGAAGGTACACGGTGCCGTCAGTGCCGCCGCTGACCCGCCCGTCTCCAGAGGCATTTTATGGCCGCGGCTTATTGTTGAGCTCCGCTCCCGGCCCCCTCTCCCCGACGTGGAAAGCACGGAATCCATAAAATGCTGGAAATTCTTTTTTTTTGTTTGTTTAGTTTTAGAGATGACCGTCGTCATGCTGTAGGTTGTGGTAGATCTTAACCTTCAAATGCATCTTGCAAGTAAAATTTAGAGGGGGAAAAGAGGTCACTCCATTTAGGCCTGATCATTCATTCGTTTCCCTGTTGGTTTTTCTTTCTCTCCACTGTTCATTATATTCCGTTTCGCCCCTCCCACTGCCCTCTTCTCAGTTGGATTCTGACTACAATAGTTTAGGGTATTGCAGATTAGCCTCCCAGTAGTGATTTGCTCTTATCCTGAAAGCTGTCCCAGCAAGGGGCATGTATGTGTTTTACTACACAAGGTGAGGGGCTCAGAGCCGTAATCTCAGTCTCAGTTTCTTCAGATTGGTCTGGGTAGCATTTACAAAGGAAGCTGGCACATATTGTATGTTTTTAGCCAGCTTCGATGCCTATTTAGTGCAGTTTTCATGTATTTCTTGAGACAGAGGTCTAGAGAGTTGTGGCCTTGTGTGTTCAATAGGTGGATGGAAGGGGGTGTTTGAGGATCTTGTAGGACCTCTGTTTCTCTCTCTCTCTCTCTCTCTCTCTCTCTCTCTCTCTCTCTCTCTCTCTCTCTCTCTCTCTCTCTCTCTCTCTCTCTCTCTCTCTCTCTCTCTCTCTCTCTCTCTCTCTCTCTCTCTCTCTCTCTCTCTCTCTCTCTTTCAGCTCTCTCTCTCACTGGCCTGTCCTCATGTCTCAAGTTTAGCTCTCTCTCTCTGTAATTCTCTCTTTCTGTAACATTCCTAATTTGTCAAGTTTAGCTTCCTAAATAATTATTATAATTAACATTATAATTTGTAATTATGCTTGAATTTTTAAAAGCCAGTATATTTATATATTTATCAATGGTCCACTCAATAAAATAAAACATGAATTAAACGTAATGCGAACAAGAGTAAATGCATGTAGTTTAGTGAATGTAAGTACTGATGAACTGGAGCCATTGACCACTCAGCAACATACATACTTATACGCACTCAGGCACACACATGCACGCACACACACACGCACAGCACGCACATGTACACATGCACGCACATATGCACACACCCACCTGCACACACACACACACACACACACACACACTCACATATACATATACAGACATACACATTCATGCAATTCATTCATACGCACACACACACCACGTCACACCATTAAACAGCTGCCGAGTGTTGCAGATGGTGAACCCAGTGGAGTCCCTCGATTCTGTCTCCTCACTCCTCCCTTTCAGTTCGGCAGAAGGCTGGCCTTGTTCACACGCTACAATTTTTTTTGCAAGATGACGGCTGACTGTACAGCACCCCTGTCCCTGTGATTTTGCCTTTGTGCTGTGCTGTGCTTTCTTTCTGTGTGTGTATGTGTGTGTGTGTGTGTGTGTGTGTGTGTGTGTGTGTGTGTGTGTGTGTGTGTGTGTGTGTGTGTGTGTGTGTGTGTGTGTGTGTGTGAGAGAGAGAGAGTTCCTCACTGCAGCACACTGCTTCTCTTCCTCGATACTCCACCCTTGACGGTGCTGTTCCTTGGCCTTTAAATGTTGTCGTGTTTCCATGGCTTTGCTTCTGTGATGCCTGCAGAAAAAGGAATGCGACTCTGAAGTGTTATTCACAAACAAATCTTTGTCCCTAACTCTGCCGCTCACATAAGCAGAGTACAAATGTCTGCCGTTTAGACCCCAAACACTTTTTCATCTTCTTCGCTTTTTTTTGTTGTTAAACTATTTTTCAATGAACAAATTGACAAATTGTATTCATATAATTCGCTATGAATTTGATGAAAGAAGGTTTGTGAATAAGTCTTTGAGAATGCATGCTCGATCGGCATTGATGTTCTGCACGTGACTACTGGTGAATGAATGTATTGCGATGCATTCATTGCCTGATGTAAAGTGGTCGTTTTTAATGGTGTGATGTTAACCTTGCAAGGCAGTTACTGCGCCCATACTCTTCTTGTTTTTGTGTTTTTATTTTTGCCTCTGCTCTTTTTCAAATGTCCATTTTCAAGCTTTGCTGGATGATTTGCCAAACCTTATAGAAATATGATGCCTAATTTTCTATAAGCAATGTCCAAAATGTTTGTAGTCCCATACATTACAACATCTTGTAAGCTTGAGTTTAGTATGTAAAAAAAGGTAGGCTGTTTCAGTAAAGAAGTATACCTTACATCAGGCAAACAGGTAGCATGTCTCATGCTAATGCCAATCGACCACACCTCCTGGGAGAGGAAGCCATGCTGCTGTGGGATTTTTAACTCTTATTTCCTCGCCACTGAACATGGATCAATAGAGTAAGTGGTGACCTTCAGGCCAGAGTTTTAGTGTTGGACTGTGAAACCTTTGTGGATCCATAGCCCTCTGTGATCCTTCTCCTCCCCCCCACACCTCACCCCAGAACCTGATTTCTCTTTCATTATTTTACTCTTATTTTTTCCTCGCTGGTTCCATTCAGTTCTTCTCACTTTCCTCACCCACCATATCTCTCTGTCTCTCTGTCTCCCTCTCTCTATCTTGCATAAATACCAGGTTTCTCCTCCCTCTCCTGGCTTTTCTCTCCGTTAACCCCCCAGCACTCTGTCTGAGCCACATGCCCGTGTGTCTCCGCCCATCCTCGGATCTCTTGTGTTTCGATTGGCAGAGACGGTGCGGGCGATGACCCACGTGATCAACCAGGGGATGGCCATGTACTGGGGCACGTCCCGGTGGAGCTCGATGGAGATCATGGTGAGTCCGGCGCCGTGGTGTCTCTCCCCTAAAGCAGCGCAGGTCAGCTCACACACAACACAAAGATGTCCTCTAACTTCCCTCTGCATTTGTGTGGAGTCAGTCAACATTTATTTAATTCATTTAAATTGTGAGCTCACGGTTAAGGACTGTGGTTGATTAAATCGTTTTTTGCCCAGTGTAGTTTTATTTACACTAGCCTGGGACCACACTATCGTTGCCAGCGTTTTACTGTAACTCTACTGTATAGTCTGCTGTCAGTCCCGTTGAAACCCATTCAAAAGCAAAATCTTTGCGGGCACACTGATTGGTTTGCTTACATGAAATGTGCTGCAGCTAGCTAGCTATATTACATAAGAACATAAGAATACATAATGCCGTTCGGCCCATCTAGGCTCGTCATGTCCTAATCTAAAGAGTATCTAGTACTGCATCTAGCCTGGACTTGAATAGCCCAAGTGTTTCTGCCTCAACTACCTGACCTGGCAAGCTGTTCCAGGCATTGACAACTCTCTGTGTAAAGAAAAACTTCCTAATATCTGTGCGGAATTTGCCTTTAACTAATTTCCACCTGTGGCCTCTTGTTCTGCTGACCCCACTTATCTTAAAAAATCTTTGGTATTTCATTTTGTTAATCCCTTTTAGGAATTTAAAAACCTCAATCAAACCCCCCTAAGTCTCAGTTTTCTAAGCTTAAATAGATTGAGTGCCTTAAGTCTATCATCATAACTTTTACCTTTCATACCAGGTTTAGTTGAAACTTCTTTGAACTTCTTTCTTTGAACTTTTTCAAGAGCTTCTATATCTTTCTTGTAGTGCAGTGCCCAGAACTGCACACAGAATTTTAAGTGAGGTTTCTAGCTAGTTTCTAGCTAGCACCTAGCTAGCGCAGAGTAGGTAGCCGGCAAGCTTTATTGTGTGCTGTAATGTGCACTCACCTGCTCACCCAGTCATTGTGTTCTAAAGTCAAACTGTCAATAATGAGGCTCAGAGGCCTGGTTAGATCCTGTTTACCGCCTCACTGTGCCCGCGATTGTGGGATAGCCGATAAAGCAGGTGCTTATGGGGCCAATTGCTTTGTTTTAAAACTCCAATGATATGGAGGCTGGAAATGTTTGTAACAGCGGAGTAAAGGTGCATTTGTGTACGCTAGCGTCGCTGTGAAAGACTGGAGACCAAAGGATAATGAAATAAAGGCAGCGAAATTGGTGCAGTGAAATTGTTTGCCAAGTCACTTCAATATAACATCTGTGGAAAAGTGAGGTGTGACTTGACCCCGTGCTGCTTTTCATCAGACAGAGAAGACCGTTCATTTCCCCAGTGGGAATGAGCTTAATTTAGCACAAAGTGGGGACTGTATGTGGCTGTGACAGACCCCAGATGAGACCGGATCAGGAGCTAAATTACATCTCCGGTTTCTGAGCCAAATGTGTTATCCAGTTTTAGATCAGGGCTCGTCCGGACCCCTGATGTGCCCTCTAAAGATGACCAAATGCATACAGTGGACGTGTGACCTTCTCAGCACTCACTTTGTGCTTAGTGGTTGTCCCAAGGAAGGTTTGATTCTCATTGGGGCCACTTTTTTTTTTTTTTTTTTTTTAACAAAATATGTACTTTTGTACTCGTAATTGGCCAGATTTCCTAAAAAGCATTTAAATTCACGTGGCTATGTCTATATAAGGATGCAGTTAGGAATTATTAACTTGTAGCTGTTTTCATTTATTAATTCATTAATTTTTTGCAAACTGAACATTCAGGAACAATGTGAGCCAAGTTCTGAAAAATATGCTGGGAGGAGGAATTCAATAAGAAAATGAGGGAAAATGATGAATGAGGGAAAATGATGTCAAGTACACCACAGCTGAGCCACTTTTCCAACACTGTTCCACGTGTGTCCTGCAGGAGGCGTACTCTGTGGCGCGGCAGTTTAACCTGATCCCTCCGATCTGCGAGCAGGCAGAGTATCACATGTTCCAGAGGGAGAAGGTGGAGGTGCAGCTGCCTGAGCTTTTCCACAAGATAGGTGAGTGAGCCCATCTGCCCAACACCTGAACCACACCTGTGCCAAGCCTGATCCAAATGTGAGCCATACCTCGGCCATGTCTGTCCAGTCATATACCTGAGCTCCACCTGAGCTCCACCTGAACAACACCTGAGCAATGCCTGATCCAAACGTGAGCCATACCTCGGCCTTGTCTGTCCAGTCATATACCTGAGCAAAACCTGAGCTCCACCTGAACAACACCTGAGCCGTATCTCAGTCATACCTAAGCCACACCGGAGCCACATCTGTGACATGCTGGAGCCATACCTGAGCTGTGCTTCATACCTATGCCATACCTGAGTCTCACACCCATATCACACCTCAGCCCCACCTGAGTTAAACCCGACCAGCCCTACTCTGTACCTGAGCTCAGACGCACACACAGGACAGTGTGCCTGATGCTGTCCCCCTCTCTCTCTCTCCTCAGGTGTGGGTGCGATGACGTGGTCTCCGCTGGCCTGCGGGATCATCTCAGGGAAATACGACAGCGGGGTACCGCCGTACTCCCGCGCCTCTCTGAAGGTACCGCCGACCTCTGTCCCAGTCCCGCGGGTCACCCGCCTGCCTCTGTCGCGTCAAAGACGTCGCCCTGTGTTTTGAGTGAGACTGACCTCTCCCTGTGTGTCCTTCCAGGTGTGTGTGTCTGTGTCACTGCTGAGGACGCCACGCACTGCCTGTCTGTGCAAGCCGCAGCGTTAGCGCCCAGCGCTTAACTGGCTGCACGGTAGCCAGATGCATTTAGCAAAGGACTACGACAAGTTGGCCTCGGCAAGAGGCCTACCGCACCCAGTCACGCACACACAGCCGCACTCTGACATGACGGGCGTGCACACATGCGATCACTCACACATAAACACTAGCGCACGCACACACACACACACACACTAACACATGCTCTTTAACACAAACTGTGTTGTCTCCCCTGATCTCCTGTCCGTTGGTCCTTTGTGTGTGTTCCTTACAGAGAGGCATGTCCATCTCAACGGGTCATCATGTCTTCAGTCATCGACGGCATCGCTGCTGTCCACGTTATTGGTGTTTTCACGTTATCAGTCACGACCTATCGTGCGTTTTAAACTCCCTGTCAGCGTTTGCCTTCAGGAAATGTGGAGTAAACCCAGATATCTGAATCAGTAAAACAATTAATCTCATTTCAATGATTGATACAGTGACGTCACGCCAGTAATCTATACAGTATGTCACTGTGTAGATTACCGGCATGACGTTTCCAGTACTGTGCATGTACATTTGTTTTTACCTCAGCGCAGTGAAAATCCTCACAGTTGTTGAACGTCAAAGTGCTTGTGTACCGACTTCACTTGAGCAAACGTGTTTTAATGTGCTTCAAGAGATTTAAAAAGTGCTGCGCTTAAAGCAGCGTGAGCGTTGGAAAACAACCGGAAACACGTACATCTCCGGCTCCTTTTGTCTCTCCCTCGTTCTAAGCGAGGACGACCGGTCAGTCGCGTGTTTAAGAACAAACCCCCTGCCGATGCGTGCGCCACCCCCTCGCCCCGGAGCGTTTGGGGTCTCGAGGGGCCCCGTGGAGAGGTGTCTGGGGCCGGGGGGCCTGGCGCAGGTGAGGGCAGGGGCCTTGTTTTTGAGCAGGTGTGCTGTGTGTTTGACAGGGGTACCAGTGGTTGAAGGACAAGATTCTGAGCGAGGAGGGACGCCGTCAGCAGGCGAAGCTGAAAGAGCTGCAGGCGATCGCTGAGCGGCTGGGCTGCACTCTGCCCCAGCTCGCCATCGGTACGCGCCCGGCACTGCCGCTCTCTCTCTTTCTGTCTGTCTGTCTGTCTGTCCACCCACGTGCCGCTCTCTCGGGGCGACGGTCTGTCCTGACACGGCCTGTCTGCGTACCTGTGCGTGTGTGTGTGTGTGGGAGCTGGGCCCAGGCGATCCAGCATGTGGTGTGGTGTGTGTGTGTGTGTCCGTGCTTGCGCCGCCGCTGGCGCTAACCCGAACCGCCACGGAAAGGCAGTCTTTCTGTCAGTCTGTCCGTCCGTCCGTCCGTTAGCCTCTCGGGGCCCTGGAGGCTGTTGCCCCGCGGCCGTTTGTCCTGTCGCGGCCTGCCTGTGTACGTGTGTGTTTGTGTGGGAGTCTGTGCCCCGAGCGATCCCACTGTGTCCCTGCTAGCGCTGACGCTAACCACTGTGTCCTGTTAGGCGCTCAACGAGCCCTCCAACCAGTCATCCCGGTTCTCCATACACAGGGTCTCTGCGGTGGCGCTTTGGTTTGCGGCTAATGTTAATGCTACATGCAGCACGGCATGGCTTTCTTTTCTTTTAAAAATGTACCCTCCCCTCACCAACTCACTGCCCACCCCCACGGGACAAGCTGATACCTGGAGGCAATGATCCACCTATTCCGAGACTGGACTCGCCCAAATATTTTTACCAGGTCGCCGTACCGCTCCTCCGCAAACTTGTGCAGGCTCTCCCTCCCCCTTCCCCCTGAGGCGAACAGCCGCCCCCAATCGGGGCTCCCAGCCAGAGCCAGACTGACACAGTCGGATTTCGAACCATGGCTGCAGTGGGCAGTGCTTTAGACCGCTATCCCACCCGAGGCCCCCACGGCATGGCTTTCTCAGCCCGTCGCACTGCCCTGCTCTTTAGCACAGAGAGCACAGCTATCATCAGGCTCAGTGTTACTCAGGCACTGGATGTGCTCTGTGTTTAACCCTATCTATCTAATCCGAACCCTATCACCACACTGTGTCTGATCTCTGGGATGTGACAGACTCTCTCCCACCTCATCTGTAGACGGAAGTAAATCCAACACTAACAGATGGAGGCCAAAAAGAATGTGGGTTGTCATATTAATTTCCTTCACAGAGCTAGTAAAGTGCCTGTCGAACAGCGATAAATAATTTGCCCGAGAGAGATGGAGAGAGCACCTCTGATTTGTGGCTTTTCTGATTTATCTAGGACCGTGGACAGCCGCGGTCCCAGATAAATCTGTCGGATGACACAGACTATCTGAGCAATCGCTGACAGACGTGGTCAGATAACGCCGTTCCGCTAAGGCAGCGTGATGCATCATCTCCCGTCGTTTTCACTTTCCCAGGTGTGACGTTAAACGTCCCCTTAGCGGAACATCGGCATCTGACCAGTCACTATGAAGCTGTCTGACCAATCTGGGAGCAGACTGGTGCAAATGGCCTTTAGGAAACAAACAAACAAACAAACAAAGAGGGGGGAAAATGGGAAATGTTCTCCAGAGAAATGGAAAACTCTGCCGGATAACTCAAAACGGATACTGTTCACCTAACGCGATGGTTTGGTGAACTCCATCTCAACTGCACATACACCGATCAGCCACAACATTAAAACCACTGACAGGTGAAGTGAATAACATTGATCATCTCGTTACAATGGCACCTGTCAAGGGGTGGGATATATTAGGCAGCAAGTGAACAGTCAGTTCTTGAAGTTGATGTGTTGGAAGCAGGAAAAATGGGCAAGCGTAAGAATCTGAGCGACTTGTGATTGTGATGGCTAGACGACTGGGTCAGAGCATCTCCAAAACGGCAGATCTTGTGGGGTGTTCCCGGTATGCAGTGGTTAGTACCTACCAAAAGTGGTCCAAGGAAGGACAACCGGTGAACTGGCGACAGGGTCATGGGTGCCCAAGGTTCATTGATGCACGTGGGGAGCGAAGGCTAGCCCGTCTGGTCCGATCCCACAGAAGAGCTACTGTAGCACAAATTTCTGAAAAAGTTCATGCTGGCTATGATAGAAAGGTGTCAGAACACACAGTGCATCGCAGCTTGCTGCGTATGGGCCTGCGTAGCCACAGACCGGTCAGAGTGCCCATGCTGACCACTGTCCACCGCCGAAAGCGCCTACAATGGGCACGTGAGTGTCAGAACTGGACCATGGAACAATGGAAGAAGGTGGGCTGGTCTGATGAATCACGTTTTCTTTTTACATCATGTGGATGGCCGGGTGCGTGTGTGTCGTTTACCTGGGGAAGAAGAGATGGCACTATGGGAAGAAGGCAAGCCGGTGGAGGCAGTGTGATGCTCTGGGCAATGTTCTGCTGGGAAACCTTGGGTCCTGGCATTCATGTGGATGTTACTTTGACATGTACCACCTACCTAAACATTGTTGCAGACCAAGTACACCCCTTCATGGCAACGGTATTCCCTGATGGCAGTGGCCTCTTTCAGCAGGATAATGCGCCCTGCCACACTGCAAAAATTGTTCAGGAATGGTTTGAGGAACATGACAAAGAGTTCAAGGTGTTGACTTGGCCTCCAAATTCCCCAGATCTCAATCGGATGGACCAACAAGTCCGATCCATGGAGGCATCACCTCGCAACTTACAGGACTTGAAGGATCTGCTGCTAACGTCTTGGTGCCAGATACCACAGGACACCTTCAGGGGTCTTGTGGAGTCCATGCCTCGACGGGTCAGAGCTGTTTTGGTGGCACGAGGGAGACCTACACAATATTAGGCAGGTGGTTTTAATGTTGTGGCTGATCGGTGTATATACGTGTATATATCTCCTGTACTGGCTCTGTTTCATGGTGACCCCCAGGTTGTAAAAGCGATGCGGCTGAAATCCTCTCCAGCTCTTTGGTTTGTGCTTGTCTGTATCCGCCGC
>JAINUG010000188.1:1907859-1927415 GCA_029706075.1 Aldrovandia affinis
TTTTGTTTGTTTGTTCGTTTGTTTGTCCGTTTGCTTGTTTAAGAAACGAACCTTTTGTTTTGTTTGCGTATCGTTTCTTTTGTTGTTGTGAAATCAAAGGAAAGCTAGCACTTTAGTGATCGGGAACAGTGTGGTACAGTGGACTGTTCTCTCAAGGGTCCTTGTGTCCAGTCTAGTAATGATCGCATTACCAAAGTTCATTTTCCGCACCCTGCTCTGTTCCTTCTCTCTGTTCCTGTCTGCTGGACGTCTGTCCGCCCTGTCCGGTCAGCTCATCTGCAGAGCCACGCGTGCGGAGTAATGCTGGAGACCAGCGGCGCATTAACAGACCTTAACCCCAATAACTCAATCATCTGTTATTGAGACAGATTGCAGAGGCTTGGTGAATGGTGACCGCTGCAGTGCCGTTATGTGCTGTAAGATTCTGAGAACATCAGGAACCTTAATGTACACACACACACATACACGCACACTCTCTCACACAGACACACTCACATAGACACACGCGTGCACACACACATACACGCACACTCTCTCACACAGACACACTCACACAGACACGCACACTCTCTCACACAGACACACGCACACAGACACACGCGTGCACACACACATACACGCCTGCACGCACACACACACACACGTATGCACACACCTGAGAATACATAGCTACTTCCAGTGGCATGTTATATTTCCTGGCAATGTCAGGCTCTTTCTCTTAGGAATACTTTTTAAATGAAAGCGTTTTCTTTCAGGCTTTTAGGATTTGTGCATTCAAAACCCTGTCCCAGTAGAGACTGTATGGCAGAGCACCATGTAAAGCAGGGGTGTCAAACTCATTCCATCGAGGGCCGAGTGTGTGCAGGTTTTTGTTGCAACCAATGCACTACACCAGGTGATTTCAATTAGGTTCCCTCCTTAGTTGAAGTGAGCTAATTAGTGAAATCACCTGGTGTAGTGCATTGGTTGCAACAAAAACCTGCATACACTCGGCCCTCGATGGAATGAGTTTGACACCTGTGATGTAAAGTGTTCTCAGTCCCCCTGTAATCCTGATTGCAGTGTCATTGCCCAAAGACAATGTGTTCTTCCTTTAAAAAGAAAGAACATCTGCATTTAAAATGCCCCCACCCCATGTTTAACAGCACACATCGAAAATAGCCCATCCAAGAATCGGTCCAAATGTCACTGTGGTGAAATGTACAGTTCTCTCCCTCGTACTTTATTACCTGATATAATGTAGATCGCAGATGATGGGAACCAGATTATGTCATTTGTGTAAAACGTTGCCCTCTGACTCCCCCTCCGCCCTCCGTATCGCGCGTGATTCTCAGGATGTGTAGGGACACTTCAAACACAGCGATGTGATCTGATTGGCTGACGCGGACAGCACACAGAGACGGAGAGAATGGATGGTGAAGTGGAGCTGTTTTCCGTGTGTGTGCGTCTCATTGCTGTGTACGGGAGCCGATCTCTCCAAAACAGTGACATTTCACACGGCTAAAGCCAAAGATCTCCAGTCTTTTCACGCATCGAACACCATCACGTGTCTGCCTACAGCTGAGGGAGAATGCATGGTTTTTACAGCATGTATCATTAGCCTTTATTTGATGTATGTACGTGTGTGTGTGTGTGTGTGTATTATATAACAGGCTTGTTATAACTACTAATTTCATACAAGATTAGCTTTAATCTGATAGGAAACTCAAGGTGTTACAACCAACGTTTGTTTTAACTCACACGCTCATGCTACACACACACACACACACACACACACATATATTGTATAAAAATAATTTTTTGGTCATTTTTTTATTTCACGACTTATTTTTTTGGTAATTAATTATTATCTGGTGTATGTTTGCTGCTCGAGCTGTATAAATGTAGGTACGTACATGTATACTGTATATATAGTCCACTCTTCCCAGCCTTTAGGAATGACGAGCAGTGAATTAATAGTTATTTTCAAATGACGTCGCGTCTTTTATTTTATTTGACATGATTGTGCCGCATTAAGAGAATCCTCCTCTCTGCTTGCCCTGTCCCCTCTGCCTCGTCGTGGCACAGTACAATTTGCAACACAACAAAACTGTGAAGGTCTTGCCGATTCCTACAGGTCGCCCCCCATAAAGCCGTTATTGAAACTGCAGCCATTTAACCAAAGCATTGTCAAAGACGCATTTAACCCTTTGCGCTCGATTTGCACTACTGTCTATGTGGTGTGCGCTCTGTTCCGTATGTGTTTTTACTTTGTTTCCTTCTCTTCCTTTTTGGGGGGGTGGGGGCGCTGGGTGATGAGGAGCGGTGTTTGTGTTTAGAAACGTGATTGCCAGTCTTAGTCATTGTTCGTCATATAAATTGCCTGTGGATATTTTGAAGCGTTTTTAGTCTGTGCATGTTGAATCAATTTCAAGAAGTTCGCCTTAGTCCAAAAGGAAAGAACCATCGGTCGATGCCCTGCAGATTTCTGAAGAAGCTGTAAAGGACTTATCCATAGAAACTGCCAGAGAGAAGGGAATGGCCTGCGCGCTGCACGCGCAGTAACTGCGTGTGTCTCTTCTCAGAAAGACGCACATCCTCGTCCGATGAGGCTACAGGACTAAATAGACGCTTTTGTGCGGCATTCGCCCTTTATAGTGTGAGTGTGACAAATGGCTGGGTGAAGTCAGTTGTCTTTTCACTGGAATATACTTTGACATCCTTGGTTGAATTGCAAGCTATTTTACCGTCGTTATGCAGCATTCCAATGCAGGCATTCTGTGTGCTTATTTTTTCACCCCATTACAAAAAGCCTTGCATTGGCTTAACTTGCCTTAATGTTCAACGCTGAGACGTAGTTCGATGTATTTGCTAGAGTGAACATTTGTAATTGTTCGGATGTAGTTGTCCAGAGTCATGGTTTGTTCCAGTTTACGGTTTGTTTAGTTCGTGATGTTGACCACACTGCGTGTGTAGATGTGAGAGTGTCTGAGCGTGTTTTTCATGTGAACCTCTAAAGCAGCATAGAACGCGTGTTAGTCAAAAGTAGAAAAGGCTCGCCAGAAAGGCTTTGATTAAAGTAGTCATGTATCAATGGCGTGAGAATATACCGGTGAGTGAGTGTTGCTTGTGACATGGATGTTTTCGAAATTATCTTAGAATTTCCAAGTTTGAGGATGTGAGTTTATCACAGTATTTGAACAGATAGTTGCAGATTGATCGAATCTGCGTGTTTTTGTCTGGTCCCGTTTTCATCGCTGAAAAAAAAACCCATAACAAAATAATGGGTTCTTTATTACTGTATTGATATCAGCTCAGTTAAAGCTGGAGACCATGGTAACCCTGTTAGAATTTTTTTCTCATGTAATGTACAACACAATAAACACGTGTGTGTTTAAAAGGGAGAAAAGCGGAGACTGAATGAGGTGGATTCTTACTTTGTCCTGTGTACTGGCCTGCAATCAGTGTTTCCTTAGTGGACGTCACCCGAGCTTTCAGCGAAGATGATATTTCGATTATTTTTCGATACTATTTTATTTTTGTTCTATGGGATGTTGCCTCCCTCTAGTGGCCGTTTTTATTATGCACCTAAACCCCGCTTGTCTGAGTAGTACATTCTCATATTTAGTACCTTCCTATCTGAGCGCAAAACCTTTGTAACCACCGGCATATGTAAATAGCGTTAAAAGACAACCACCCTCAGTAACAATGAGATTTTAACAAGCAAGAGCACCTATCCTAACAATAGCGGAATACGGGAATGTGAAGCATGACGTAATATGCTGAGTCTGAAATGCCTCACGTCTCAAAACAAAAACAGGGTGGCGTGACCACTGATCTATGCATGAATAATTCTATCAATATCATATTAGCAGGGTCGGTCTATGTGATGCTGCTCTATAACATAATAATGGCACAACAAATACACGTGACATGTAATCCATATTGATTTGTATTATGAAAATCCTAATAGGAATTAAAATTCCGTGCAACCTGATATAGCAGAAAATTGCACATGTCTTATTTCCATTGAGATATCTCTACCATATATGCGTAAACTATTTTTCATTCATATTCTTCCTTCATTGCTGTATTCCGTCCTTTCCTGCTACAAGAGTACAGCAGTATTTAGAGAATTGTGCTAGAGCCCCCCAGCACATTTGCAGCTGGTTTGGATTGAACAGAGACTAACAATTTTGGTCACAATGTACGGTCACGGCCACTTTTCGGTCACGGACTGACACCAACAGGAGACGAGAGGACACGTACATGGTGTTTTGTATGTTTGTGTATATTAATAATAATTGGAAACACAACTAACAGGATTGAAAACCATATTTAGCTAATATTAGCGCTCCTGTACGATTTGCATATCAGCCTCTGGCCCCGAGTAGAACAGCCCATTTAATGTTGACATTGTTCACTTATTCCTCTCTTGGGCCCCGGGCGCTCGAAGTCCCATAACGTTTCTTCTTCACTTTGATGAGTGAAGAGATGTCACTATCAAACGTGTCGTGTCTCGATGAGCGTGGCAATACTATCAGTGTCCCCAGTGGGAGGGGGCGGGGGGGTTGTTGAAACCTGAACACTTTAGTTGGATGAAAAAGATGAAAGCCCCATGCAGTAGCCATCAATTGACTTTTTCACCCGTTTTTATTCACGATGGGACAAATGATTATTGCAATGGCAGCTCAGTCATTTGAAAAATAACAGTTGAAGGGAAAAGGGGCTGCGACTGCTACTGTGTGGCCCATCGTTTAGGCTTGTTCCAAGAGTGTTTCACGTGTCCTTCGAGAGAACCAAAGATCACCGTACAGAACTAACGTTTTTTCCCCGCCGAGACAAAGGTGTGTGACGTACCAGCTAATTGTGCTCGGTCTGAAGTTACCAGTCGTTGTGCGTAAGATGCTCATAGCGTCGGTGTCTCCGTTCGTCAACCAGCACCGCACGAGGCGGTGGTGTCTGCCCCAGCTTTAAGAGGTGGAATGTGTTCGTGTTCGTGGGCTTCACCCCGGGCTCGTTTCGTTGAGTCGAGCGGTGGGAGTTTTACTCATTAGTATTTGCGTTACAGATCTGCCGACACTTTTTCCCGCTATACATGAACTTCTATAGTCTGCATAATCTGCTCTAAACAGTGTTAAATATGTTTTGGTTTCAAATGTTTGTGACCCCAGGCCACACGCAAGCTATAAACGGGACGCAAGATGAGACTTATCAAATGAGAAGAAAAAAAAGCCATTGCTGCATGTCATTTCATCATCCAGCGCATCAAAGTCATTAACCTGTGTGAATACTTTGGGGGAAATCGACCCTCCCATCGCGCGCAGTATTAACATACTGAAATGTAGATACATGTATAGATCAGACGTTGCAATCAGTGCCCCAGGGTTCCTGGTTTTTATCCCGGGTGTTCTCTCTGCGTCCGTGCACAAAAAACAAATAATTCTGTAAAATGTACAGAGCTGAAACGCACATGTCCGTGAAATCCCGAGACTAGTTCGGCTTTTTAGGTTCGCATGTAAAATTCTGGCAGCCGTAACAGAAGTTTGGGAAGCTACTCTTTGTATAATGTGAGGTAGTATCTCGGTCTGTAGCCTCCATGTTTAAAAAAATAGTCTAGTACACAGAACGCACAGCCCCCCCATAAAGGCGTCATACTGGTGACGACTGCGCAATTGCAGTTATCAAGTTGTTTAGTGATGCTAATCAATTAAGAAACTAGAGCAGTGCTGTAGATAAAAAAGTATGTATTTGAGCATAATATTTGCATATTTCCTGAATAAAGTTTATTTTTATGTTTTGGCCTTTGCATTAATTGGAATAGTTACAATAATAATAAAAAAAGTGTAATCCTATTTTTTTAACATGCACATTTTCTTCTGTTGATAGTCCTTTATTGAACGATAGGAGTTGTTTGTACTGTGGAGGATCATACTGGGACGTTAATCCTCATAGCAGACTGTACATTCTCACTCTTTCTCAGTACATGATGTTCGTCAGATACCTTCTGTATGTATATAGTCAGACCTCTGTATATATTAATGGTTGTGATCACTTCTGCCTTCTTCCTCTGTTTCTTTTCTGTTCATGGGCAGAACTTGCTTACTGCATTGTGCTTGAATTCAGAAGGAGATTATGTACAGCTTCGGTATTTATGAAATGAAAATAAATATTAAAACAATAGTTCCTTGGTGTAATGTTTTTACCGTGTTTGAATTTAAGAGTTTAGATGAAACATCCTATACACTGTACCAAATGGGTAAGGGGAGAAATTATGCATTTGTGAAAGAATAACACGTGTGTGATTGTGTGTGTGTCTGTCTGTATGTCTGTATGTATATTTGTGTGTGTGTGTTTGGATGTATATACAGTGGCTTTGGAAAGTATTCAGGCCCCTTCACTTTTTCCACACTTTATTGTGTTAGACTTAATTAAAAATGGATTACATTTATTTGTTTTGCCATCAATATACACACAATACCCCATAATGACAAAGCGAAAACATGTTGCAAATGTATTAAAAATAAAAAACGGAAATATGTCATTTACATAAGTATTTAGGCCCTTTTCTATGACACTCCAAATTGATCTAAGATGCATCCTGTTTCCTTTGATAATCCTTGAGATGTCTCTAGAACTTGATTGTAGTCCATCTGTGGCAAATTCCATTGATTGGACATGATTTAGAAAGGTACACACCTGTCTATATAAGGTCCCACAGTTCACAGTGCGTGTCAGAGCAAAAAACAAGCCATGAAGTCCAAGGAACTGGTTGTTGATTGATCAATACATATATAAATGCATATATTGTAAGTCGCTCTGGATAAGCTTATAATGCTTTTAAATATAATGGAACTCTCCATAGACCTCCGAGATATAATTGTGTCGAGGCATAGATCTGGGTAAGGGTATGAAAACATTGCTAAAGCATTGAAAGTTCCCAGGAGCACAGTGGGCTCCATCATTGTGAAATGGAATAAGTTTGGAAACACCACGACTCTTCTTAGAGCTGGCCGTCTGGCCAAACTCAGTAACCGGGCAAGAAGGTCCTTGGTCAGGAAGGTGACCAAGAACCCAATAGCCACTCTAAGAGAGCTTTAGAGTTCCTCTGCAGCGATGGGAGAACCTGGCAGAAGGACAACCATCTCTGCAGCACTCCATCAATCAGGCCTTTATGGTAGCACTTGGCATTCAGGCCAAATAGTTTTTTTCCCTTTGGCCTGACAAATTTTGTCTCATCAGACCAGATAATCTTTTTCCTCATGCTCTCAGAGTCCTTTAAGTGCTGCTCGGCAAACTCCAGGTGGGCTGTCTTATGCTTTTTACTCTGGAGTGGCTTCTGTCTAGCCACTACCATAAAGGCCTGATTGATGGGCTGAGTTACGGAGTTTGGCCGGACGGCCAGCTCTAAGAAGAATGCTGCTTCCATTTCACAATGATGGAGCCCACTGTGCTCCTGGGAACCTTCAATGCTTTAGCAATGTTTTTATACCCTTCCCCAGATTTATGCCTCAACACAATTCTATCTCTGAGGTCTATGGAGAGTTCCTTGGACTTCATGGCTTGGTTTTTGCTCTGACATGCACTGTCAACTGTGGGACCTTATATAGACAGGTGTGTACCTTTCCAAATCATGTCCAATCAATTGAAGTTGCAACAAGTGGACTACAATCAAGTTCTAGAGACATCTCAAGGATTATCAAAGGAAACAGGATGCACCTGAGCTCAATTTGGAGTCTCAGCAAAGGGCCTGAATACTTATGTAAATTACATTTTTCAGTTTTTCATTTTTTATAAATTTGCACCAATTTCTAAAAGCGTGTTTTTGCTTTTTAATTATGGGGTATTGTGTGTAGATTGATGGCAAAAAATAATAATTTCAGCAATTTTAAATTAAGTGTATTTCATGGGAAATTACCAAAAACACATGTATAGCCTTAACTCCAAAAACTGAAAATGTATACATTTAAAATGTCTGATTGTCTTGCTCAGATCGATGAAGAAACATGTACAATTAGCTAATATGAAGAAATAAATAGGAAAAATGCATTTAAAACATTTACATTTAAAAGTGTATTTCATGGGAAATCACCATAAAACTTGTATAGTCTTACCACCGAAAAGTGAAAAGTCATGAATTTACAATTTTCGATTTTCTTGTTCAGATCGATGAAGAAACATGTACAATTAAGTCTATCCACCACTTTCCTGAGAGAGACCATGGGCGCCGCCATGACACACACACAGTTCCAGTACTGTTACTAACTTCCGTTAGCCCCAAAGGCAAATTGCTAGCTAAATGTAGCTTATGTTTAGAATTCTCACAGGATACATAATGTCTTTGGGCTTAACATGTGCCATTTGCGGGTGCACAAATAACAATAGCAAATAGCTACAATGAATGTAGCCTGTTTTCAACACAATCAGACTAGCAAAACATGTCCGGCACCCTACCCACGCTACATTCAATGCCCAAGGATGAGACAATAACATGAGATGCAGCACTGAAGTTAAAACATCCACCGAAGAAGGGTCAAGAGGCGAAGGCTAACCGGGTGCGAGGTCATGGCTCAGGCTTCGACCAGCGAAGTTGAACTTAAATGGAAACTAATACTCATTATGTGAATTAATTTCTGAATTAACTCAAGACATAGTAAAAGAAAATGTCATTTTTTTGTTACGTCCATTTTAATAAACTTAAATGAACATTTCTTTGTCATGAATTTAAATCGTTTGTATAAACATCTTCATTCCACCTGCGCTGCTCATCTGTACATGCGAGTTCGGTCTTTCCACTAACCACTGCATTCTGGACCCGAATCAAGATAAATAATTGTATTGTTTTTCAACCTCAAGGAATCTTTACATTATTAAAAGCCTTGACAAATACATAAAAAAGTTATTATTATAGTATGGTATGTTTATTGTTTTCAGAGTTTGACAGAATTTGTATAGACTGCATGAAAGTGGTTATGCTTCACTAACCTAGCTTTTGCTACTTAACCATGCTAACGTTACCTAATATCCTAATATACCTGTAAGATCGGGTTCTGTTTAGAGCTAGTTATATCCTTGGTGCTAGCAAGCTGCAATAGAGCTCTCTCTTCTAGAAAGCTGCTGGAATGTCAGCGATGTTGCGTTGTCCTGGTTTGGATGGAATGATCCACGTATATTCCTGCAGCTCTCTCGAAGAGAGCACTATTGCAGGCAGGTGCTAGTGACACTTTTTTATGGTTAATACAATCACATTACTCTAATTCATATATCCCTACCTTCCAGATAATAGCTGCTGCATGGCTACAGGATTTCCCGAACCCTGCAATGCAGGAACAGCCGACTGTTTCGATCATGCCTCATCTTTCTTTCTTTGCATCAAACCCTAAACTAAACGTATAACAATCTACTCTGGGAATGTGAGCTCGTTAGCATGCCACATCTGGCTGCCAGTGTGTCGCCAGCTTTCATTACTGAACTGTGGCCGCGTTGTGGCCATGTTCACATAAAAACCTGCCTATTGAAACCGACTATTTTCTATCCCTGTAAATATAGGCCATTACATGTAGAGAAGCAACCTAGCTGCCACTGTGTACTGCCAGCATGCTTCCTAACAGTCTGCTAACCGACCAACTGTGTGCCTCTTTCCCTTCAATGTGTGGTAACCACCTGTACTGGCTCGTACCTGTACCTGATACCCTAGTGCCTCAGCAGGCCTTGCCGTACGCTGGCCATCTGTGCATTTTTTACTTTTTTCGCATTGAAACCCGCACAAAACATCTCCTCTGAGAATACAAGCTGGTTAGCACATCTAGCTGCCATTGTGTCAGCTTGCCTACTAACGTTAGCCGCTCTGCGTGCATTTATTCCCGCATCGAGCTGCAGAAATGCCGGGCCGACCTGCGTTCACTCGCCCGCCAAAGCAATGACAGCAGGACCAGCACGGGCTAAGTTATATGCCTGCAGTGATCACTCCAGACGGACCCTGAGGCAGCTCCCGCTGGGTCCCGGACAGTTTTCCTGCCCTGCAGCCGAACAGGCCCCTGAACGGAGGCGACAGATGAGCAAGGCAGCGCTGCGGTGGGACCACCCCCATACACACATGGAAACTTCCTGGCACTCCCACCAGCCCAGCAGTGGTGCCCTCCAGCATTCCCAGGCAGCAGTGCAGCCTTCGCAGGCAGGGAGACCATGGTTTTCAGCCCTCCTCAGTCTCCTGGAGGGAGATCCATGTGGCAGCTCCTACAGACATGATCGGTTATCTCAGCTGGGTGGCAGGATATGACATCCCAGCCGGGACCAGTTACATTTGTGGGTGTGGTGAATCCCATGGTTATTGAAGCTATTGAATCGACTAGGGTGTCCTATGCCTGTTGTTGGAGGTTGTTCACTGAATTGTGCTTAGCCAGAGCAGAGGACCCAGTCTCTGGCTCTATGCCTGTCATATAAACCTTCCTCCAGTCAGGTCTGGATTTAGGATGCCCTGTCTCTATGTTAAAGGTGTATGTGTGTATTCGCAGGCGGATGCCCAATATCTAGTCACTTCTTATATTATATAATATATGCCATTTAGCGGACGCTTTTATCCAAAGCGACTTACAGTAGTGAATGCATACATTTTTCAGTATATGTAGTCCCAGTGGGAGTCGAACCCACAACCTAAGCTCTACCTACTGAGCCACACAGAACCTCCAAGCAGTTCAGCTGGCTGCCTACAGCCTCCCTTCCCTACTGAAGTGTGGAGGAGAGTGCGAGTGGGGCGTGCACACTCAAGCACTACATACATGCCTCGGAGCGCTAGAGGCAGTCCGATCGGTTGTTTGTGTGGTTTGGTGGAAGGGCTTGGCATTGTCGAGGCAGGGGGGCTCTCGTGCTGGAATGTGGATGCCATCAACCAGGCCTACAGGGGTGTGGGATGGGCCTGTCCCAGAATGCGTGAGCTGGCCTGGGCTGCACTGAGAGGCGTTCCCCCCGACCAAGATCTGTACAGACGCTGGTCGTGGCCCTGCACATTCTCCAGGTTTTACACAGTTAGCGGCGCTTCCCGCCACACAATGGGCTCCGCTGTCCTCCCGGTGGCATCGACTTTCTGATTCGGCGGTTTGTGGCGGCGTTGCTCGTGCTCTTGTCGGTATGAGTCAACCGACCTTTCAACCGCACTAACCGGTCTGGCGATACGGAGGGTATTAGTAGAGCCACAGTTACATCCGTCACTTCCGGACTTGTGGACATGCCAAACCGAAATGCGATCCTACTTTCAACACAAACCTGAAAGGTAGCTGTATCGGGCAAAAATGAGTGTGTATGGCGGTTGCCTTCAATCTCGAAAATATGGAGACTTGATTTACGATGGAATTTGCAAATACGTGGATATCCTTTGAATGTACAGATTTATTGAATGTGCTCTGACCATTATGACTAGATAAAAATACAGGAGAAATAAGTGCCTGGGAGATGTCCGGGAGATGGGCATTAAAAAAAACATGACTCTCCTGGGAAATACAGGAGGGTTGGAATGCACGCTTAATGCCCACTTTAAATGTATACTGTATGCCAAAGTGCAAGTTAAATATACAAACTGCTGTGACATTTGGTTCACATTCTTAATCAAATTTCCACTTAATCAAAGAGACTATGACACTAAACAAACTTTCCCTCAAACAGATGAGGAATGTCTTTATCAAAGTTATTATTTAAGATGAGGGCTTAGGTGTGAATAATTTTGTAGGGTAATATACTGTATATATCACTGTATATTAAAACTTTCAGAGCAAATTCTGTTTGCTCATATTTTCTCAGTTATGACTATGAGTGATAGTCTCCAAGGTATGATGGTAATATCTGGGGGTTTGTAGATATTCAAAAAGGAGAGCCTTTTTGTACAACATATGAACTTTTCTGGACTTCACTCACCAGATAACAACTCCGCTCCTCTCATAACTCATAAAATAATATTTTTTGCACTTTCAACACTGCCCTAAATAGCCCCTGAAATTTAAACAGTGTTATCAAGGTCCTGACCATATGCACATATTTATATACAGTGCACACATCCTCTTTGTCAAAGACTAGTTTGGGCAACATGGAAGCCTGACTGCATATGGCAAAGATGATAAGGATGAGCTGAATCTGGAGTGACGGGTAATTCTCCCTTTAAGGCAACTTTTCAAAGCAAAGCCCATTTATGCAAGCAAATCAGGGGAGTGGGACAAGAACATGCATGCCAAAAGAAATAATACCTCCATTTTTTTAAACTCAGAAGTTCTGCAGATATTTTAGAATGAAGTACTGTTCTGGGCTACAACCACAAACATTTACTTCAGGTTCTGCAAACTCCTATTTGATAGGACAACGGCTGCCCAGTGATTTTTCAATTTTTTTCATTCCTTATTTATTTTGAACAAAATACCCAGAAAATACCTTTAACTGACACTCTTTTTAATCTGCAGAGTCAAGATAGTCAGTTCAATCAATACTTCAATAGGCATTGAATTGGTACATTTCCAAATAATGAACTTAGACTTATTGTGGTCCTGCTTTGATGGTCTTCCTTGAAGGTTTTTAACCCCCTGAGGTCCGTGCTTAGCTCAGAGAGGCTTTGTGATTTTGGCGTGGTCTGATATTTATCTAAATTTCATAAACTTAACACACACTTACTCCAAAGTGTTTGATATTTTTATTTGAAGGACAATCACAGCTACATTTATATGCCATCAATAGCTTGGTCAGTATCATATGCAGCTTGTAAATAGATCTACAAACACACAAGTTATAAAGAGTCCGTTTTTCTGCCGTCACAAAAGTTGTGAAAGCACACACTAAACTATAGTGACAAATTGTTTTGCCAATATGCGTTTGTTCATCAAGGTCTTGGTTATGTAAGGATGTCAAAATAGTTTAGCACATCTGAGATCTAAATAGCTAAAAACCTGTTTTTATCAGAACTGGTCACATTTATTTCAGGCTGTGGGAGGGCTATATGCTAATTTAATATGCTAAACCGCTGAAACAGAATGCCAGCTGGTTAACCCCCTGAGGTTGACGGGATCGCCGACGATCCCAGCAGCAATAAAAGTATATTACTATTTCTAACGTCGTGAGATTTTATCATACACACGCGGCATATAAATGTAGCTGTGATTGTCCTTCAAATAAAAATATCAAACACTTTGGAGTAAGTGTGTGTTAAGTTGATGAAATTTAGATAAATATCAGACCACGCCAAAATCACAAACCTTCTCTAAGCTTAGCATGGACCTCAGAGGGTTAAATATTGTTAATTATTCACAGCAGTCCGCAATGATTCTGATTGTTTCCGTATAGCTTCACAAGACGCGGAATTCATATATTTTCACAAGTATTTGAAAACATGGGAAATAAAATAAATATCAGCATACACTCTGTTGCTGGCAGATCGCAACCGTAAACACAGACAAGATGCTAGTCTATATAATGTTGGGACATTATATTTGTTTACACAGCGATTTCACACATGGCCCCACGCCCCTCCCTGAAACTAGCACCTAGTTACCATGTCAATAGTAGGGGGACGGTACTTCCAGGTAAAACAGAGTGAAAGGCAAGGTTTACTTTTGGTCTAATTAACCTAATTAAAAAAATCTAATATTATTTGCCAGTGCTCGAATCGGAAAGTCGTGATTCTAAGGTTTCTGTCAATGTTTTTGCCGCGTGTGTACGATAAAATCTTGCGATGTTAGAAATAGTAATATACTTTTATTGCTGCTCGGATCGTCAGCAATCCAGTCGACCTTGGGGGGTTAAAAACAGCATTCAACAAATCAGGTTTCCATGATTCTGTACTGTGGTGGTCTAACGGTGTCGAGGTGGTGGTAACAGGCCGACTATGGAACTGCCAGTCCGCTGTCCGGAAGGCCGATTTCATCCTCACTACTCTCCCTGCAATTCCTGGTGTTCACGGAGACATGGATCACTCTGCAGAACACGGCCACCCCTGCTGCTCTCTCCACTGCCTACACCTTCTCCCACACTCTACGACCCACAGGTAGAGGTGGAGAGACAGGTATACTGATGTCGCCCCTATGGAAATTTGGTATTGTTCCTCTTCGCACTTCTCACCCTCCTCCTTTGAAATTCATGCTGTCACTGTCATTGTTCTCCATGGCCCACCAGGTCCATTGGGGAGTTTCCTAGATGAGCTCAGCTCCTTACCAGAGAATGGCACTCCCGTCTTACTCCTCGGTGACTTCAACCTGCTGCTGCACACCCCTCAGTCCTCCACATTTCTCCCCCTGCTTCAGTCCTTCGACTTCACTGTGGCTGAATCCCCATCCACCCACAAGGCTGGTAACCAACTGGACCTGGGGCCTTATTTATAAAACGTACTTACGCACAGATTTGATCTTAGAAAATGCTTACGCTCAAATCCACGCTAAAGTTCAGATTTATAAAAACGGTCTTTGATGTGGAAAAGTACTCAGCTCCACGTCAGGTTTCAACTTGGCGTACGCACGTTTCCTTGTGGCAATGTTGGAGTACTGCAGGTATTCACGGTCTCGTCTCTTCTCTGTCCTGACCCCTCGCCGGTGGAACTACCTTCCGCAATCGGGCAGGACCGCCGAATCACTTGCGATCTTCCGCAAGAGACTCAAAACCCACCTTTTCAGACTCCACTACCACTGAATTCTGTACATCTAGCTAATTGTCATCACCACTGCCTACTTGCTCAACACTATATACCCCTGCTTACTCCATTAAAAAAATAATTGACTAACCTTTTCCTTCCCAGTGTTACAGGTATGGTACGCAGCTGCCTGCAATGGTCTATTGCTGTATTACTGCACCGATCTCTTGCGCATACTATGATTGTTCCTACCATGTATTAATGTACATATTGTAAGTCGCTCTGGATAAGAGCGTCTGCTAAATGCTTAAAATGTAAATGTAATGTAAAATGTATTCGGAAATCTAACAGCGCCAACATGTCGTCTGCTGCCTAATTGTTTCCTCATTATTATTATTATTATTAGTAATAGTAGTAGTAGTATTACCAGATTGAACACATTGCTTAGGCTATACGTAATGGTTTGCAAAATACATTTATTAATAAATTAAAACAACATAAGCTAGGCTACTTGTGGAAAACAAAACAAAAACACACATTGGTTTTCCAAAACTACCCCTATTAGCATAATTGACACATCCTTGAAATGTATTTAATACATATTATGGTTCCACGCGTGTAAAACATTTCGGTCAATCTATAGGCTATAAAATGTCCAATAATGCAGTGGTTTGCAAGAGGAAGAATGGCAGCACTGTCATTTCTCGAAGATATCGCCAAAAGCGCAATAAAAAGGGAACGAGTTATTCAAGATTTTGACCTCAGACCACTTTTTCTTTACGTCCTTCAGGGACCTTTGCTGCCCCTGCACGTTCACAGCCGGGGCTCACAGACTGCCAGGCCACATACTTGGTTGTACTGGTAAAGCCACTGGAAAGGCTCCCAAACAGCGTCCCTGCACGCATCTGCACCTCCGCTAAAATTATCAATCAAATGTAGGATGGTTTCTACGCAACTTTTTATAAATGAGGCCCCTGGTCTT
Source organism: Aldrovandia affinis (assembly GCA_029706075.1). Lineage (NCBI taxonomy): Eukaryota > Metazoa > Chordata > Actinopteri > Notacanthiformes > Halosauridae > Aldrovandia > Aldrovandia affinis. Next base: position 1,923,417 of record JAINUG010000188.1, read on the forward strand.
CACTAGGAACTGCACCTCACCCAACATTGTGGTATCTCCTTTGCATGTGTTTGACCACTGCTTTCTGTCTTTTTCCCTCCCCCTTCCCTCTGTGCCTAAACCATCTTCACCTGCGCCCACTATCCTTGTCCATCTGCTCTCTCTCCTCCACTGCCCTGTCAGCTACTGTTCTATCTTCCCTTTCCCCTTCTGATGCCTTCTCTCTGCTACCTGCTGAGGAAGCATCATCCAGCGTGCTTTCCTCTCTCTCCTCCTCCTTGGATTCACTCTGTCCTCTCTCCACTAAACCCGCTCATCTCCGACCCCCCACCCCCTGGCTAACTGATTCCATTCGGGCTAACCGACTCAAACTACAAGCGGCAGAAAGGAAATGGAGAAAATCCAAATCCCCTGTGGCTCTGACTGACTTCCACACACTCCTGGCTACCTTTTCCTCTAACCTCTCCTCTGCTAAATTTGCATTTTTCCTTTCCATTTTTCCTTTCCTTTCAATCTTCTGCTTCTAATCCTTGAAAACTCTACTTTACGTTTTCCTCTCTCCTCACTCCTCTTCCTCCCCCACCCCCCTCCTCTCTAACCGCGGATGACTTCGCATCCTTCTTTCGCGAGAAGGTCGATGACATTCGCAACTCCTTCCCCCATCTCACTACCTAAACCTCTCACCCCTCTGTCCTCCTTCTCGCCCCTCCCTGACTCTGACATCCTTCAACTTGTTCACTCTCACCATCCCACCACCTGCCCTCTCGTTCCCATTCCTTCCCCTCTTCCAGTCCATTGCTATGGACATCCTACCCTTTGTCTCCAATGTTATCAACTCCTCTCTTTCCTCTGGATTTGTCCCCTCTCCCCTCAAAAGTGCCCATGTCGTCCCCCTCCTCAAAAAACCCTCTCTGAATCCTGCTGCCATTTCTAACTACCGACCTGTCCTCCCATTCCTCTCCAAATTCTGAATTCTGTGTCATCACCACTGCCGACTTACTCAACACTTCTTGTATATGTATCCCTGCCTTCTCATTGAATTTTTTTTTTTTAAATTAAAATAAATAAATAAAAAATTACTAACCTTTTCCTTCCCAGTGTTACAGGTATGGTATGCAGCTGCCTACAATGATCACTGTATTACTGCACTGATCCCGTGCGCAAACTATGATTGTTCCTACCATGTATTAATGCACATCTTGTAAGTCGCTCTGGATAAGAGCATCTGCTAAATGCTTAAAATGTAAATATAAATGTAATATAATGTACCACTGCTACATCTTCATCCTGTCTTCCTCTGGCTGGTCAACTTCACCATTGCCTTGGGCCAGTGTACCCTAGCCGGGGCATTCGCCTCCTACTACTGGGACCGGAAGAAGCCAGCCGACATCCCACCATGCCCGCTTTTCTCATCCTTTGGCAGGGTAATACAGTACATTGCACCCGCTCCCACCCCGCCCCCCCAAAAGAAAACAAGATATGCAACAGGAGTAAATAAGAATAAAATAAAAACAAAATGAAACTGCATATAGAGTTACAGAAGAAAGTGCTTGCTTGCCGAAGGCTGAAGTAAGTATGTTTAAAATGGTATATTCCTACTTCTTGTAAGTACTGCAGTAGTGACATTGAAAGTAGTAGGCAAGGGAAAACAGAAATGTGTGTTCAAAGCCACAGCAGCGTCCTCAACCCCCTTCATTCACACCATTCCGCCCACCCTGGGGACCTCCTGTTAATCGGGCCCACCGCTTGGATTATAACTGCTACCCTCCAGCATCAGAATCTGGAGCTCTACCATCTGCACCACAGAGTCCCTCACACTTATCTTTGGTCTTTTAGCCAACTTAAAGGCAGTGCCAGACAAAACCCACGCAAAGCGAAAGAAGTTGGCTGGCCTGGGACTCAAACCTCAGCATCAGGAGGCAGTGATCTTCCACTTACGCCATGGCCTTCTTTGTGTAACTTATAGTGAAGTAATGTAATCGAAAGAGAAACAGATAAGAACAGTAGAGCAGGGTATTCAACCCCTGATCTCAGAATCAGGAGCCGGTCATCATTCCACTGTGCCACAGCCTTCTTGACTTTGAATGTCTTATAGCGAAGTTAAGGAGAGGGCCTCATGAAAGAAAGAGGAAAAAGAATGGAAGAGCCAGGTGGCGATCATGAATGATCTCTGTCTCCCAGTGCCCAGGTCAGGGGTTCAAGCCCTGGCTCTACCCTTCTTATTCTCTTGAATTTACAAGGTCTCACCTTAAATTCGCCCAGAGACAAGTGAAACGTGCAGACGGAGGTGGCTATCATGAATTATCTCTGTCTCCCGATGCCCAGGTCAGTGGTTCAAGCCCTGGCTCTACTCTTCTTATTCTCTTGAGTTTACAAGGTCTTGCCTTAAATTCTCCCAGAGACATGCAAAAAGTGCAGGTGGAGGTGGCGAACATGAACTTTCTCTTTCTCCCAGTGCCCAGGTCAGGGGTTCAAGCCCCAGCTCTTCTGTTTCTGTTGCGTTTACGAGGTCTCTCCTTAAGTTCTCGGCAGGACAAAGCAATGAACCAAGGAAGCTGTGGTGCAAGTGAATGATTGCAATGATGTGCATTAATACATGGTAGGAACAATCATTAGTGCACGAGATCAGTGCAGGAATACAGCAATAGACATCATTGCAGGCATCTGTACCATACCTGTAACACTGGGAAGGAAAAGGTTAGTGAATATATATATATTTTTTTTTTTTTTTTTTTTTTTTTTTTTTGGAGTATAGTGTTGAACAAGTAAACAGTGGTGAAGACAATTTAGCTAGATGGACAGAGTTCGGTGGTAGTGGAGTCTGAAGAGGTGGGTTTTGAGTCTCTCAATCGGTCCTGACCGATTGCGGAAGGTCGTTCCACCAGCGAGGGATCAGGACAGAGAAGGGGCGAGACCGCGAGGAGCAGTTGCTAGGCACCCGGAGGGAAGGGACAGTCAGTTTACCAGAGGAGGCGGAGCGGAGGGGTCTGGGAGGGGTGTAGGGAGTGATGAGTGACTGGAGGTAAGGGGGAGCAGTACCTCTGGCCGCTTGAAAAGCAAGCACCAGTGATTTGAATCTGATGCGTGCTGCGATAGGGAGCCAGTGCAGAGAGGAGAGTAGAGGGGTGACGTGGGTGAACTTCGGCTGGTTGAACATCAGACCAGCGGCAGCGTTCTGGACTAGTTGCAGTGGCTTGATGGCACAGGCCGGAAGGCCTGCCAGCAAGGAATTGCAGTAGTCCAGACGCGAGATCACCAGGGCCTGGACTAGGAGTTGAGTGGTCTCTTGGGTGAGGAACGGTCGGATCCTCCGGATGTTGTGGAGGGAGAATCGGCAGGTCCGAGTGATCGCTGCAATATGGCTTGAGAAGCACCGCTGGTTGTCCAGGGTTACCCCAAGACTCCTGGCAGACTGGGACGGAGACACTATGGAGCCTTCCACGGTGATTGACGCATCAATCATCGGGGAGCCCTTCGCTGGGAAGAAGAGCAGCTCTGTCTTCCCCAGGTTCAGCTTCAGGTGGTGGGTGGACATCCATGCAGAGATGTCAGCCAGGCATGCAGAGATCCGTGCCGGGACCATGTCAACACAGACCATGTCTCCAATATTTTATGTGTCTCATAGAAAATTTAAGGTGACACCTCATAAACACAAGAGAAATAGAATGGAAGAGAAGGGGTTTGAATGCGGGACCTACAGGTCGAGAGACAAAGATCATAAACCTATGCCACATCATCACCTCCACACAGCAAACCTAAGGGGACACATTATAAACGCAACATAAATAGAAGAAAAGCATTGGGGCTTGAACCCAAAACATCAGCTTCAGGAGGCATCTATCATTTACCGACTCCCTAGGCACCTCTGCTCTTTTCCATGTCTAACAGCAAACCTAAGCCAAGACCTTGTAAACTCAAGAGAATAAGAAGGGTAGAGCTGGGCTTGAACCCCAGACTTGGACATCAGGAGGCAGAAATGACCACTCAGGCCACAGCTTTCTATCTGCATTAAAATGTCTC
>JAINUG010001880.1:0-16117 GCA_029706075.1 Aldrovandia affinis
ATTCAAAGGAAATGTGCCAAATTTCATTTTGTGGTTTTGAACGGGAGCCGTTCTCAAAACCTTTTGCCGACCAGCAAAATCCTAATTATACTGTGCCTTATACACACTGTGTGTTGTGCTGTACAGAAGCATTGTTATCATGGTATCTTCTCAATTAAAACCGCAATGTGTTTTATTTTTGACTTTCAGATAATGCAAGGCAGCGCTACTGCTTGTAAAACATACATATTTTGCCTCCAGCTGAAAAAAACAAATGGGGTGAAGTAATGTTTGCTGAAAGCCCTGTAAGACACTGTTCATCTCTCTGAATTGTACTGGACTTGCCCGTTTTAAAGGATAAAATCCTAACACCCATACTAAAAGCATAATTACTTTAGGACAAATAACAATACTTTTAAACTACTGCCACCAAATACAACACAAGACAATCTCCTTTTATGAAGATCTGTTAACCCAACTGACAGCAATGCAGGCCCAGACTGTTGGTGTTGTTTTGGTTCCCAGGGGAGGTTGTGTTCACCACTGCTGGTAGTACTGTGCTTTGCTCCACCTAGAAGTTTTGAAGTCTAGATGGAGCATTTTCCTACACCCATACACACAAACTGGGTATACTTGGTTTGACTTAGTTTGTCTTGTATTTTCTTCACGTGGGGGGCATAACAAATTGAGTGCCGTACCATTGATGGGGTTTTCGGTCCAGTGGGGCTGTGTGCTCTGCACTGCAGGCCTGTTGGGTCCAGGTGGGGGTGACAGACTGAGCACTGGGTGTAGGTAAAGGTGTCTGGGTAGATAATCCATCCCTCCCAACCGAGATCTAGCAGAAAGGGAAGAGGGGCGAACGCTAGGAACATTCATCTCAAATTGATCTCATATAAACAGGTGCAAGGGAGAAATGAGAATTTGTTCCAGCAAATAAACATAATTAGTGTTGCTAGGAGCTGGAGTGGCTTGACTGGAATAAAGGAAGCCAGAATTTCACTTATCTCCAAGGAGGGCAGCAACACAAAATGCTTGTTGCCATGGCAGTGACAACATCAAGCCCAGTCTAGAAACGAGCCCGTTTGCTTTACAGATCCAGGGAATATGAATCAAGCGAGTGGAACATTGTCTACCACAAACATTTTTATTTTTCATGCCATTTCAGGCTGTCACACTGATATTAGGGTTCTTGTTGAGGAGCCACTGGGTCTGAAAGGATGCATTTGTAATTACATGCCGCCAAGCTACAGTTCTTAACATTTCACGTTGGCTAGATGGCTGTACGGGAGCATAACATGGCACCTACAATTTTAATATGTGGGGCTGTGAAAGAAAAGAGATAACCTTTTATGAAGATCTGTGAAACCAACTGACAGCAGTGCAGGCCGGGACTGTTGGTGTTGTCTTGGTTCCCAGGGGAGGTTCTGTTCACAGCTGGTGTCAAAAATAAGTGGTGTAAAGGTTTCACAGATAATACATTCTAATTTTAAAGGATTCTTTCTTCACTAACACCATATTTTTCATTTGTGAACTGTAATCAATTAACAATTTCTAGGATGATTGGGTCAGCCTTACCAGTGAGCTCCTGGGGCTTCAGTGAGCTGTGGGCAGTGGCTGCAAAGGTAGCTTTCCACTGCTCCCTGAGCCTACTTATCCCAGTTACGGAAACCTGAGGCTCCTTATCAAGGTTCAGGGCCCCCAGCAGCTTCTTCCTGATGACCTGAAGTGAGTCCCCCTGACATCTAGAAGCACAGGTGAATAAAGTTAAATTGTCAATTGAGAAAATAATTCTGTTTAAAAAGTAGAAACAGTAGGCTTTCTGTAGCTGCTCTCAAAAAACATATGTATTACATAATGTTAAAACCACAATACCAGACTGCTGAGATCCTTTGCATTGTCAAGGATGTTATTTCTGTGTAAAATATCACCCCGGTGAGAAAAACCATTTGCATGCCACACTGGTGCATTTGTTGCTGGCAGTTTTTATCCGTGATTGCCATTGTAAAGTGAATGGTTTCAGTCCTACTTGCTGATTGATCAATATGCGTTCAAGCAATGCTAATGCTATATTTATTTGTGCTTCTGCCTGTGCCTGTACAGCAGGGTAACATTGGCTCAATTATTTATTTATTTTACTAAAAAACGATTTATATTGTTCTGTAAGAAGTTTCACATAGATTTATCTTTCCTGTATTTCAGAAAGCTTATTACATATTGTCTGCATAGAGGAAAGTGGGGTGGGATTGAGAGAATTATTCACTATCCATTTATGTGGAAAAATTGGGTGTGTGAAATATGTTATCTTTGCGGTTACCATCTGGCAGGCTTGGTTTATGTTGGAAAAATTGCAAAGCGCTCCTTTGTAAAATATTGTTATTAAAAACTAAACACTTCACTGTGGGAAACGCGTTACGTTCACATGACTGCACTAGATAAGAATGACACTTGGACTAATTTTAGTGGAATAAAGCCATCTCTGCTTTGAGGATGCATATTTGCCACATAACTGAACTCTGTGTTTGCGCAATTTGAGACAATCCGTTCTTCATTGTTCAACAAATATTCTGGGGCATGGTCCATTTTTATGACCTGGCATCTTGTCATGTCATTTCTTCAATGGCTGCACATTAGCAACTGGTGAGGGACAAAAGGATGGTTCTCAGCGTAATGAGGACAATCAGTCACTGTGGAGTCCCATCTCAAACCTCTATGCCAGTGACTTCACGGCCACTCAATCGTGCTGCTCTTATGTTTTGTCCTCGTATTTAAGTAGCTTGTCATTTTAAGCAAATTTGGTACATTTCTTACGCAAAAACTTTTTTCATTTCTCAAATTCATAATGGTCAGGTTATTTGCCTTTTTAGATCAATGGGAGTGATGTGAGAACCTTAGACTATATAATATCAAACTGTTCCCCTAGCCTGAATTCAAATTACCTAAATTCTATTTTAGGAGAGCACTGTAGCTACATCATGTCTAGACAAGTATATGTATAGGCTTTCAGCTTATTATCTGCCACTCAACAAGTAAAACAAGTGAGGGTTGCAGTGAATAAGCTAAATTAGCAGGGTAGCAGTGCAGTACAATGGTTAGGGAGCTGGACGTGTACCAAAAAAGTTGCAGGTTCGATTTCTAGTTGGAGCACTGCTGTTGTACCCTTGAGCAAAGCACTTAGCCTGAATTGCTTCAGTAAAAATATCCACCTGTACAAATGGATCGTATGTGAAAAATGTCAACTGTAAGTCACTCTGGATAAGAACGTCTGCTAAATGCCTAAAATGTAAAAAAATATTGTAGTGATACTATACCAAAGCGAAGATCATGCAAGGTGAAGATCAAGCAAATCACAAAATGTGTTACAGATTTATTTTGAAATCAAAACGTGGACTATTTGTGCCCTACGGTCACAATTCGAATGTATGATGCATAACCCCTGCTATGATGGTTCCACGCCACACAAGTTGTAAACAGTTTAGACAGTGCATTTAACGGCTGGCGTTACAGCAAATAAAAAGTATCTCACCATAACCTCTAACATTATCCTGTGACTTCTGTTTGCATTTGTAAAGCATGGACATTCAGTCTCTATGGCATAAAGGTTAGGGATTGAGTAAAACATTTATGTCAAACTCTGAAAACTTCATTTTGACTGTCATACCAAAGAGGAACAGCGTGTTAAATTCTTTCAATAAAAGCCAGAGCAATTGCCAGGGAAGCTACTGGAAGAAACATTGGTTCTATTTGTTCCCTTTGTAATTTATTAGGCCTTGGCACTAATGAACAATGTTCAATGCCAGCAGGGCAACAGTGATTATTCAGCCTTATCACACAAGTAATGCCCTTATGTCATTAAATTATGTTAATCCAGGGGAACACCAGTATCTTGCAGTTTACAGGTTTCTCTACTTGGTGAAATAATGAGCTCCTTGAGCACATGGTCATTTGCATTAGATTTGCCTAAAAGTTAATCCAGTTATTCATCTTATTGTGAAAAGCTTCAATTTTATTGTGAGATTTGAATTAGTGTTTGCCCATACGGTAAGTGATGGTAGCAGATAAGGCATTTGGATTGCTCTGCAACGTGTTTCCATCTGAGGAGAATCCGTTTTTTATCAGTCCATCTATATCCTGTTATTACATACAGTGCATTCATATTTAAAAATGAATATTTATGTGGCCATTTTACACCTGAAAATGCTTGTTTTTATTTTAAAAAAATACATCACCCCACTACCACAATAAACCCCAATCTATGCTATTTTTGTAACTACATACTGCCCTGTTGTTAACCCGAGTACATTTTTAATTTGACATGGCATTATCAAAAGCATATTCCCATTTGTACTTCACTGTTAATTTTCACCCACACCCATGTCGACCCATTATTTTGAGAGGAAAAGTTATTAGGTTGACGAATACACAGAAGGAAGTGTGAATCTCACCTGTTCACCTTGACAACCGGCATGTCTGAGACGGAGGTGTTTGCTCCTGCTGGCTCCCCTCCAGAGGGATGGAGAACAAATGTCTCTCCCAGAGGAAAGCTGAAGATCGCAGCCATCACGCACAGCAAAAACAACATCGTGGGCCTAGCAGGTGGGCTTTGAGCAACACTTCAGTTGAGCGAAACACAATCGGCTCCCCAGGTTTGCCTTGATTAAAAAGGTGTGGCTGGATCCGTCCAACTCAAAGAAGAGGAATCAGGATTAGTGTGCTACAGATGCTCGAACGACCAGTGGCCCGTAAGTCCTGTGGTGGCAAACTGTTCTTCCCCTTGGCCTGGGAACCTGGGTTTTATCTGCTCGTGCACCAGGATGGCCTTGGAATATTTTACATTGTTTTCCTGTCCGGCAAGCGTGAGACAGTACGAGGGAGAGACAGAGGGGGATAAAGGAAGAAAGAAGGAACACATCTTCTTCGCCTTGACTGTAGGAGAACTGTATACTCTGTGTACAGTAGCTCTTGCTCTTGCCTCCAGAATGATAAGCAGGTGTTCTACGGGCAAATGAACAAAACATTTCCTGCGAAAGGGAAAAAGAAAACATTTGTAATTCCATGAAATCACATTTTCAACGTATGAGTAGTGTCTTTATAAAAAGTTCATTGCATCTGAATGGAGCCATATACATCTCTGTATAAAAGGGTTTCCCTTCTGTTCCTTATCATAGTAGTGCGTAAATGTGATTCAGCATTTTTTGGGGAAAAGTATACCTAACTATTATGCCCTAAGAATTCATCTTATCTAAGGCTGTTGGTGTGTGATACAACATTACTTTTGTCCCCTATTTAGAATCTAAACCACTATGAAAAAAGAATAATGAATAAATCATGAAATGGTTTGATATAGACACAACATATGTCAAAAGTCAGTGGTATTAACAGTCATTACCTAAGCCCAATATTAAACAAGTGAAGATTTCCCTGGATGTATGCACTGTGTAGCCAAAGTTTCCTGAGGGTCCTAACAAAATGTTTGGTTACCTTTCTACCTGAAGTAGAAGCTGTGCTTAAGTCAGTATAACTCATGGGGTCAGAGGGAACATTTGCTGGGGTAGTGTCTATCAATTCTGGTCCTGTGTGTCCAGGTCTTCAGCTCAGCTTTGTTCATTTGAACAAGTTTTCTTCAGCTGTTGTGTAAATGCTGATCAGGTTTCAACATTTCTTGACAGGTCAGAAGTCAATTTTATTTATACATAAATGTGCTGTTGGAAGTGAGACTGTCACTAAAAGATGACAGTTAGTATTTAAGACGTATTAGTAGTAAATTAAAGTAGCAAATTGAATGTTTGTGCAAATGAACAAATGTCATTATACATCAAACTCCTGTATGAAACAACAGGCTACGTTCTACAGGGAAATGCACTTTGGATAGCCAAATCAGTAATAGGGATATGAAGTAGAGACATCCTATTCAGTAATGTTTCCTTTAGTAGAATAAAATAGGATATTATTTCAACTTAATAATATGGGCTCAGTTTAGATACAAGTAACTTCCAAAACTGCGTGTCATGCTTCTGTACATAATAAATAGTCATTTTAAGATGTGGTTTATCTATCATAAGGATTTGTGTACATCCTTATCCGCTTGCGCAAACATCAACTTTACTAATCAATTATCACTGTTGTATATCACGGAATGATAACTTGGTCTTGCTATAATGTCAGGTAGTTAAGTTTCAACCCATTAATTCCTCAATTTACATTGACCACACAGATTGGAAACCAACTGAGCTAGCTCTACGATTTAAAAAAGTTATCATGTTATCAGGCTCAATGCTGGCAAGTTAGCTGGTTGAGCATACAATGTGTTTCCATAATCATTAGCAGAGGTATCTGTCTAGAGGTATCTAGAGGCAGGAGAACAGGTGAGCATACCTGCATTCAAGTTAACCGTGAAAATAGATGACACCCTTCTTAGCAGGCTAACTGAAAAATAACACCTTGTTAACAAAAAAAAACAAAAAAACGTTTAAAACAAACTTGTTTCACAGTTTCAAGATTCAATAGAAAGTGCCATGTTCTGAGCAATGAAACCTGTGTCATTGCACATTCAAAACAGCTGTGTTTGGAGTTTAAAACAAGCACCACAGTAAGCAAAGCTGAAAAACAAAGATTCATATGCTGATTAATTCCACCAATATGAAAAAAATCACAATTGGGGCTTAATGATAGCCCCAATATATAATGTGAACACGATTATAATATGAAACAATTCAGTTTTTTGTGGTGTGTGCTAGAAGCTTGCTAGGCATTTTGTAATAGCTTCTGCTGAATCTGAAGATGAATTTCCATCCATCAAAACAATGCAGGGTTAACTGGTGGCAGCATGAGGACATTGCATCTGGGCTATGTTTATAAGCAATTAATGGGATGACCTTAAGTGAACGCAAGGAGGAGACACCCAGATAGAGCGCGGCAAAGGAAAAACAGCCACATTCATTAAATCCTGTGTTTTGGCTCTACATGAAAGACTATAGATAAGAGAAAGAAAAATATTTTTGCTTTGCACCTGCCATTCAAGGACAGAGATTCCAGAGGGCAGAAAACTATCCAAGTGCCCAAACTGGCGTTTCAATAATATGCCAGTGTCATTAGGTCTTAATGCATATGGGTTGAATGAACAAATGTACAAAACATGGCTCAGCATAGATCTGTAAAGAGGCCCTTACTGTAGAAGATTGAAGCGTGTTGCCTTATTGTTCTCTCAATGTGATCTCAGTTTGAGTCAACTTTGAAAGTTCAAGGGTGACATTCCAAAGATGTATCAGACCAGTCTAAACTGAACCAATGAACCACAAACCAAAAGAGTTCATAAAAGTTTGAGCTGTCTTGTGGACATGCCTGGGCATTGCCTGCAGGGGTATGTGTTCTTCTCACCCTAATTATCTGTCATTTGATATAGCCAACAATCTTTGAAGTGAAATATAATGTAAACAAATTGCCAGAAATCACCTAGGCCAATGGTTCACTGTTTTGCCAGGTATGTGTCAGTGTGTCAGCCCCTTGGCAATGCATATTAAATCACATTTACCAATGGCAAATTCTGAGAGTTCTCAGACATAAGGCCATATTTTAAGGAAAAAAGATACGTAGTGCGGTTTTGTAACAGCGCTAATACGCGCGGTCCTCCTCACTGTCACGGTCACCTGTTAAAGGCCACATAGAGGTCAGAGTTGGCCAGGATGAAGGTGTTATAGACATGTCCGGGATAACTGGTGAACACGTTGCATTGTGACCCATCTGAACATTGACAGAATGGACCCCAATATGGTTTACGTAAATGCCACTATTGAGCGGAGCGATGCAACTTCAGTCGCACACACTCACCTTCTGTCACAACAGACAGGTAAGGAAAAGTAACACAGCAGGTTTCAGCTCAGCTAACGTTATAAACGCTGCATGCACACGGCAGAAACATTACCAAATTGCTTCCAAGGGCTCTACAAGCTGGCCCCCACTTAATTATCGCTCTCCTCTATGATGGCTCGAGTGCCGTGCTGAACCTTTTTGCTATTAGATTGGAATTTGTAAACATGAAGACACACTGTGGCTGTGCAGCTGAAAGTAATACAAACCACAAAATACAAAATTGCCTAAACAGTCTGGATGAAAGTTTTTGGATGAGAAAGGAATGCTTCAACAAGTCTTAACAAAACAGCTATATGCGTTGCTCAATGTTTCTGGAACACTCAGAAATGAATACACATTTTGGTCCACTCAACATCTGCAGCTGTGTCAAACCCATGCCTTCAGGCTTTAAGAGTGTGATGGCAGGTGGCCCCCAGGGTGGTGCAACCAGTAAAGGCACTTGCCCACAGGTTGCCCACTGTGGCTGGGGTTCGGTTTCCCACCGGCTGCTCTGGCCGGGAGTCCCGTTCAGTCCTCGCCAGAGGGTAGGAGGGAGGGAAGCCAGCATGAGCTCGCCGCATGCACAGAAAACTTCTCGTATCGGAATCGCGGTCGGCGCTGAGGCGAGTGCCGTCTCGAAGGAGGAGGTTCGCCATCCCTGCCACCGCCGGTCAAATCAGAAACAAACAAGAATGCGTGATGGCAGTAAACAGGGATTAGTCTCATCCAAGCTGAAAAGAGTTGACCTGATCTGTGACCTAGACACCCATAATATTGCTCTGTATCGGGTGCTTTCTGCCCTGTTGCATTTTTCATCACATCCTGGTGCCACATGTGTTGTAATGTTCTCAGTTGTAATCCCCAGTTACTTTGTCTGGAATCTGACTGAAATGTTAAAATAATATATTTTGAAATGGGTCTGGTATTAGGAAAGACTGCTCAAAAGAGGAAATAGTGGTTATGCTTCTGTCAGTTTTCATATCAGAATTTTTCATATTTGTTCCTTTCATTGGGAATGTTGGAGGAGTAATCTGTATGTGTTTTTCCTCCTTGCACTATACTGCATAAAATGGGTTTTGACTGATCTAATAAAATCTGTCAAAATTTACCTGCACCAGGCAACCGAGGATAAATGTGCTTGACTCGGGTGTCTATTTGTGTGAATTTTTCTGTCATGCTTGTGAAATATGAGCTTACAATTAATGTAACATCACAAATCTGACAAAACAACACAAATCCGATTTCTCAATCCTTTTCAAAAAACAACATGAACATAACCATTTGAAAAATTTAAACAATTCGTTTTCTGGTTTGTGTTTGTGAATGAGTAAACGTTAGGTTTTCATTTATACAATATCAGGATAGTTTTCAATAATTGTTTTTACATGCTTTAGACTGACATGCTTAAAAGTCAGAGTCTGGAGACAGTACATATTATCTTCAATCACATAAATGTTATTATTATTGTTAATATTGTTATTTGCAGTGGTAGTATCAGTGTTATTACGTGGGAAACCACTTAAAAAAATTAATATATATTTAAAAATATACACTTAATATATTTTGCTGTGGGTCTGAGATATAATTTGCGAAACTGAAGCTGATAATTAAAGCTCCTTGCCACATTCAGTGTAATGTATGGCTTGTTGTATGGCAACACATGTTGTATATGTTGTATGGCTGCGGTTACTGTCTTTTAAATTATTTTGGATATCATTGTCACTGTTTGATCATCTTGTTTGTTATCACGGTTTCCCACATACAGCACTAAGAATATGGGTACAAACTATAAGTTGCAAGCACAAGTCATTGCTTACAGAGACGAAATACCTTTGGCATTAATTTGAGTCCATACTAAGACGCAATAAAGAATATGGAACACCTTTCACTCTGTAAACTTTTAAACCTGTAAAACGAAATGACCTTGCCAGTAAACTCCCTTCATTCGGTATGTGCAGAGAGTTGTTTGTGATCTAGTGCTATAAAAACGGTGTCAGATGCTTCACAAAAGCCACTCTGTTTCCAGTCAAGGCATTAGGGAGGGTGCGTGTGGCAGGTGTGGAGCTAGTAGTCTAAATTAAATACTACATAATGGAATTCTTTCATGGTTTAAATAAATCTGGGCACAGCTACAGGGACACGGAATGATACAATGGGGAAAAAATGGGGTAGAAATTGTTCAAATAAGTACCTGCTGCCAATGTAACATGTTGTTTTAAACAGTTTTATGATCCGTTTTATTTTTCGCATATTAATTATTATTTTTTGTATCACAATTATAATTATAACAATTATACACAATTATAAAACATGTACTTCAAAGTAATGTTCATTTTGTTGGTTTCTGCCTTAATTAGTATCTCTTCTTTGCTGGACATCTGGTATAAACATTAAAGGGGTTTAAATAGTCAATTCAGGTACACAATAGCCTTTTAGCCTACATATTATATAGGCTATAGGCTATAAACACTTAATGCAATGCAGCTGAATCTGACACTTGTTTTTTTAACGTTGTAACAATGCTTTTGCTATGTCCCTGATAAACAAACAAATCAATAAAATAAAATATTCCATGCTGCCAGGCCACCAACTCATTGTGGAAGACAATACTTATTAAAGTATTATCTTCCCCTGACTGCTTTACATTTTAAACATTGCAGGGATGTGCTAATTATTTTGTCAATGTAATGAAATAATGAATAATGATTATGGTGTGACAGTTTGGAAATGTTTAAGCCTGTATCCTGGAATGGCATTTGGATGGCTTTTCAAAGATCACTATTTTATTTAGGGTTATCTGGGTTCAAAGGAGTCTCTACCCTACCTTTCAAATGATTAATTTCCCAACTAGTAGTCCTTAATTTATATTATACATTTCTTTCAGATTCCCCCATTGTTCTCCTAATTTGGTGACCATTTGTAACCTTTATTGCTTCGATTCCGCCCCCCCCCACAAGCCTGCCACCTGCAACTACTGGACCAGCCACTAGCCTGGGACTGGCAATGAACCGTTTCCTTCGAGATGGAACTCACCTATTCATTTCTGCCCACAGGGAAGCTTTCTGTGCTTGCGGTGAGCTCGTCCCAGTCTCCCTCCCCACTCCCCCCTGGGGCTGACAGCCAATTGCGCACTCCCAATCAGGACTCTTGGCCAGAGCCGGACTGGCGTAAACCCCGGCCATTGTGGTCAACCTGTATTCCGGGCAAGTGCCTTTACCAGTTGCGCCCTCCAAGGGCCTTCACTAGTCCCTCATTTGTAAGACAAGAACACATTGTGGGCTCCTGGAAATGAATATGATAGTTTCTAATCTGTTTTCTCTGCCAGATATCATGAAATTATTTCCCTTCAATTACATTGCACATCACAAACTATACTTTTGAGCTCGTATTTACCATTTTGTTTTCTGAGAAATCCTGTTTCAGCACTGACCTATCAAATTATCCATATATAATTTATTCTATTTATCTAATTTGCTATGGAATTAGTCAAAAGAGCCAAGCGGGACAAATATTGAAATCAATCTGGTGCCGTGTTACTTGTTACTACTGTGTTACTACTGGTGCCTTGAAACTGTGCTGCACAACACAAACCACAATCTTTCGCCACCCGCTGCCCTATATGAAAGGCTTTATCTGTCTATTTAGGGAACGGGCTAGCCATACCAAGGTATTATCTTAAGCCACTTGTGGCTTGTTGTTTTGATTAAGTGCTCGCAAGGTCTGCGAAAGAGACTTTACATATCTTGCAAGGCGCACGGCGATGCAGGCAGCAAGACCACAGGCCCGCTTCTCTGAACACGCTGTCCATTCAAATCATGTCCTACGGGACACAACCATACCGCATTGTTTGGTGCTCTTGGTCTCCGGGGTACCATTATGTCTGACAAACTTAACTTCGTGCTTCTTCAATCTCTTTCAACACCTATAGGGGAAAGAAAAACATGGATGTGGAGAGTTATTTTTGCTGAAATGATTTGAAGACAATCACGCGCCTTTTCACTCTCACAGAAAGAGACGACGGTGAGGTAAGGTCGATTTTATTCCTCCTGTCTCACGGCTTATGTGCGGGGCTGCACTGAAGTTTTTCCAAAACTAGACAAGCATGAGCAGCATGGTTTGCTTGGGCTATTTGTTGATAGTGACTACTAATGTCATAATACCAGAACATACATATGTATTATGCAAAATAATATTTAACAGAACTTCTGATGGAGAATATATGTACTCATGCTTCATGTTGGGGACAACAAGAAATACCTGTATGGATTACTTGGTATGCAAATGACTAGTTTGGGTTCTTCATTAAAATCATTACAGTTTTAAAGATTCAAGGTCTAATTATTATTTGACATTGCTGTATACTTATCCTTTTCGATAGCTACATTTGCCAGTCTGCTGCTTAGAAATGATACTTCAGGCATGATAATATTATTATCAGAATTATGCACTGTGGATGGGGTGACCATTCTAGGTTTTAACACTTGCAGTAGTTAAGTTTGGGGGATTTTCTAAAAGAAAACATTTTCAACAGAAAACATTTCACAGAAAAATAGGTCTTAGGAAAATAAGCATTGTTGTTTCCTTTCAAGGTAAAAGTTTTGCATTGCTGCTTTTCAAAATTAACTTCTCACTACGATGAACAGTATGACATTGTCTGTATTATATATGCATGTACATAATGTGAACCCCACAATGGGCGGAGCTAACACACGCTGTGAGTCACTGACTCATATGTAC
This sequence comes from Aldrovandia affinis, assembly GCA_029706075.1. Lineage (NCBI taxonomy): Eukaryota > Metazoa > Chordata > Actinopteri > Notacanthiformes > Halosauridae > Aldrovandia > Aldrovandia affinis. The sequence goes on from JAINUG010001880.1 coordinate 12,562, forward strand.
CAACCACATTTCTGTTCTCTTCTTAGCAAAATTATCCCCCTCTCGCTTCATAACTGGCTTAGCAAATGAATGACAGCTGATCACTTGCATAAGAACATTCCATCTACCATTTTGTTGTAGAAGTATTTCAGAAGTTTTGGAAGGGATACGATTTGATCAAATTGGGTGGATTTTCCCCAAATTCTGTTCACGTTCGGTTCAGTCATTTGCGTTCTCACTTTTGTTCTATGGGTGGGTTATATTTGGCAAATACATTCACATATGTATTAATGGAGATTCAAACAATGATGTAAGTGTTTTCAAACAATGATGTGAATGCATACATTTTCAGTTTTCCTTGAACCCAAAACCTGAGCGTTGCCAACGCTGTGCTCTACCAACTGAGCCACAGAGAACCACAGTACCAAGACATAACCTTATATGCACATAGAGTATCACAGACTATTATTGCATTGTCTGGTTTTCATGAATCTTCATGAAATATACAGTGGTAATAATAATAATAGTGCCTCCTGTGCTTCTCATTTTGTTGATGGTTTCTTGATCACTAACTAATCACTAACTGCCCTTGAGCCTTATTAAGAGGGTGTAACAAGATACTGTTGTGATCAAATACAGTTGGTTGGGACAATATTAATATTTTTGACCGGCACAGATAGATACAAATTATAGTTGCACAGAGGGTGCAGTTTTCCTCCTTGTCTTTCTTAGCACTTGTATTGAGTGGCTATGGAAAAAGCCACATGTCTATTGGCAAGAGGTTTTGGAGATCTGTCACATGTTCATGGAGGATCTTGAAACCGATTCAACCAGTCCCATTTCCCGTGCTTGCTGCATGATACAATGTACGCACAGCTCCAAGACAGCAAGCTTTTGGTTGTTGGCTGTCAGTGTTGTATTGTGTTCTGAGCAAATATTTCAAATGCTCAAAATACTTTTCAGATGCGTGGACAGTTTGGGTAGTATGCTACTATACAACAATAATGTAATAACTGCATGTGGCAGGTGGCAAACAGCAGACACTGCTCCAGCAGCAAGGGAAAATAACAATGTGTTATGGTGGTGGTGCAAACACTATAGGGAATATGGCAGGGAATATGGGAATTTTCTATGTCTGACCAGCATTTGGAGCTTTTCCAAATCAGACGTGCAGTGGTAGGTTTTCTGTACCCAAATAGTGCACAGCCTGAGAGTTGTGTACTTTTTAAACATACTGGCTGCTTTTGCAAATCTTTAATATTGTAGTCTTGGTAATCAGAATGCACCATCTGCAGCTTTTCAGGAAACCCACTCTCTACATCCCATGTCCCCATATTACACCTTTTACCATTTAAATACTTATTTTCATGGAGATGCAAAGAAAAAGAAAAGACATTGCATATATTCAAATGGTTATTTTGGGTTTGTTGGAGGTTGGACGGCATGTGCTTTTTAAATGCCCTCTGATCAGTGGAGTGACATCCCCATAGATGGGTCAGTTGTGGTGTATGTCAAAGGATCCTAATTAATGTTAGCTAACTGAATTAAATAACTGGATTTTTTAAACAAATTATAAACAGTTTATGTTAGCTGTTAATTTAAAGACTTAACTAGGTACTTTTATGATTATGTTTTTGCCACTTGGCTTGATTGCTACAGTAACATGAATTGCAATTACTGCTGTACAGTTACAGTAGTTATTGTGTTATGTATTTCGTTAGCTAGCTAACTTGCAAACATTTAATTGATTATACTAGTTACACAGTAGCTGCCTATACCTGTATTAGCTAACTAGCTAGCTAACAGTTAGCAAATGTAACTTCAGTGACTAGCACTTTTTCATGAAAATGGAAACTGTAAAAGTGCATGGACATTGTTTTACTGGATTTTTCATGGACAGAATACAATTACAACCAGGTTAGTGTTAATATGCTAACTATGTGAAATACTGTGACATGCAATTTAATTTTGTTGACCAAGTTTTGCCGTCTATTTAAAATATCAAGAATTTTACAAGTTTCTCCTAGTTTTACTTATGGCTTCAAAATGGTTTTGCTTAACATATACATTATCATTTATTTGCTGGGCTAATTAAATTTCTACATTGCACATAACCATAGTGCTCAGAAAACGTAGACGTCCACATGTTATCACACATAAAGAGGATTGAGGCCAATCAGAGAGGTCAGGGAGGGGATTTGGACTAGAATAACCCCAGATTACAGTCTACATTAATTTTATTGCCATGAGAGAGAAACCCCACATTTTTTGCTCTGCTCTCTATGCCTGCGCACATTCCGTCACACTATTCAATTGTGCTTTCTCTTTTCATGACAGTGGGGCGAGCAGAAAAGCCATGGGGTGTGGGATCTCAAAATCAAAGCAGTTACAGATGAAAAAATTGGAAAAAGGTAATTTTAAAGACAACAATTCTAGTTGCATTTTTTTATTTCTATGTTCACGATGATCACAATCTTTATTTAAGGGATCCAGAAAAATAGAAATGTTGTTACATTAAAAAACAAAACAATTCTGCACATTATGACAATAATAATACTGTTATCTTTATAAGTATCATTACTTTTCACTTTGTGGACATGCCATTGAAAAATACCACTGAGACTTCTATTTGCACATGACTCTAGATAAATCTTAATAGCTAATATAAAGATAAAGAATACACATTATTTATTTTCCATTATATCAAATACTCAGTGATCTATCTGGTTGTATTACACATGATGACATAATCCGATTGTAACAAGGACATTCTATCCTTTTTATTGTGAACTATAGCAAGCCTCACTGTCCCAGGTAAGGCCTGATCATTTTTAATAATATTAATTGCTTGCATTAATATTTGTATTATCATTTTATCTCTTGGCATGAAATCTAAAGACCTGGGAATCAAATTAACTCATCTTTGTTTTTCTGCAACTGGACATGTAGCTGCTACAGGTGAGTTTAAAGTTATTTCTTTTTTCCGTTCAAAAGTCTTCAAACAGAATGGTAGATAGCAGGGAAAACATGAACCATCAATAAAGTCTTTAATTTAAAGCAGGGTTTTCAAAAATGCCCTTGAGAGCAGCTTGCCATTCCTGTCCGACTGAACAAATGAAAAGAGTGAATATTTCTCAAAGAAATAAGACTATGAAGGGCTTATCAGTGTTGACTTAAGAACACTCTCCCAGGAAATCAAGGAGACAACTCATCCCTGTCCCCTCCCCGTAGCGATAAAAGCAGCTCTGTTGATCCAGCGGTGGTACCGCCAGTATGTCGCCCGCGTGGAGGTGAGGCGAAGATGTACCTGGAACATCTTTCAGTCCATTGAATATGCAGGGGAGCAGGACCAGATCAAGGTGAGACCGCAACCACTGCTATTTTAACAGGCAAATAAAGGGTTTGTTAGAGGTGAAGGCAAGACAGTCAGTGTGAAAGGACCGTTTGACATGTACTAGACTTGATTTCACACAGTGACCACAGCTGGAGTCGGTTAGCTTTTTTCTTTGTTGGGAGAGGGAGAGAGTGACTGATTTGTCATTGTCATTGCACGATGAGGCAAGGAATACCTTGCCAG
>JAINUG010001881.1:0-16107 GCA_029706075.1 Aldrovandia affinis
AAATAGCTTGCACCATGGTATACTGACCACACGTGCTCTTAAACAAGCTTCTCGCAAGTTGGAACGTAAGTGGCGATCCACTAAATTAGAAGTATTTTATTCTGCCTGGAAAGACAGTCTGGTACAGTACAAATATGCTCTCTCCTCCAAGGTCAACCTGTTGTCTGATATGATTGAGCATAATAAGAATAATCCAAAATTTCTTTTTGATACAGTGGCCAAACTGACAAAGAACCAGACTGAAACCAATGCTAAGCCTCCGGCAGCCCATAATAGTAATGATTTCATGAACTTTTTCTCTGAGAAGATTGAGAAAATTAGAGATGAAATTTCTAAAATGGCACCTTCTGTAGCGGACACTGATCAGAAAGCACAGGCTTACCAGGACAGGGGTCCTATGGCTACTCTTGAGTTTTTAGTGCTCTGGAGTGGACTGAATTTTCTAAATTGGTTATGTCCTCCAAACCATCTACTTGTCAATTAGACCCAATCCCAACAAAACTTGTTAAAGAACTTCTTCCTGTTATGGGGCAATCCATGCTAGACATTATTAATCTGTCTCTTTCATCAGGCTATATGCCAAATTCTCAAAAGGTGGCAGTAATTAAGCCACTTTTAAAGAAACCAAACCTTGACCCAGAAAATCTCAGTAACTACAGGCCAATTTTCTAATCTTTCTTTTCTCTCAAAAATTAGAGAAAGCTGTAGCTCAGAGACTGACTTCGTTCCTGACATCAAATGACATCTATGAAACTTTTCAGTCAGGATTTAGGCAACACTATAGCACTGAGACTGCTCTTATTAAAGTTGTCAATGACTTACTGATATCAGCTGACTGTGGATGCGTCTCTATTCTTGTGCTTTTGGACTTAAGTGCTGCGTTTGACACAATAGACCACCAAACTCTTCTGAGCAGACTTGAAAACCCTAGTTGGACTGCGTGGACAGGCACTCTCCTGGTTTAAATCCTACCTATCAGATAGGTATCAATTTGTGCAGTTAAATGACAGGCCCTCTGCTCATCAAGGTGGAATATGGTATCCCTCAAGGTTCTGTTTTGGGGCCATTATTGTTCTCTCCCCTTTACATGTTGCCACTTGGTGATGTCATTCGTAAACATGGCGTACATTGTGGTGTCGCCAGGGTTGGGCGACACTCACGGACCTTGCAGGGGCGTAGGCAAGTGTAAGAACACAGAGGAGGCAGTAATATGAACAAAAATGATGGTTTATTGAACGAACAAACACAAAAACGCAGGGTGGGGTCTTTTGGGGAATACAAACACAAAGTCCACAATCCTTGTCTCTTTGTCGATGTCCGTAATCCAAATCCACAATCCAGGTCCAAGTTCCGTTGTCCAATCCGTCGTCAAAATCCAAAGCAGCAATCCAAACACAAACAAACACACTCCAATACGCTCTCCAAATCCTGGCTGGTCAATGACTTCCACAGGTTTCTCTCTCTCTCTCTCTCTCTCTCTCTCTCTCTCTCTCTCTCTCTCTCTCTCACCGCACTCCTTCCCCAAACACGTTCCTACTCCTATCTTCAGGTGCTGGGAGCGAGTCCTTTAAATAGGCCTTGCAATGGCCTTCAGCTGGTCGTTAGCTCCCCATGCCTGACTTCGTTCAGGTGTTGCGGTGGCATGCTGGGAAATGTAGTGAAAATGGCTGCCATGTGTTGGAGGCCAGGCAGCCATTTTATGGTGCAACCTTTGGGCTGCCACACACCCTCCTCCTCAGCTCTGACCTCGGGAGGCTGAGCGGCCTATGTCCAGCGGCCACCAGGAGGGTCCCCCTCTCCAGGTCCACTCAGGAAGTGTCCCCCTGGGTCAAGCGTCCAGAATCCCCCGTCTCCGGTTGCCTGAAAAAGCATCTGCAAGCCGTTAGGAAATGGCGAAAGTCGCTCACCTTGTCTGCCACCACCTGGCCATAGGTGGGTACTGGCTCTGGGGTCCACGGACGGAATGGTTACCGCTCTTGCGCTGGTCCTCACCAGCCCTCCATGGCTCCTCCAGCGAACCCTGTGCAGCATTTCCTTCCTTAGTCCATTCTCTGGCTTTTTCTTCCACGTCCTTTTTCCTTTCAGGGGTCAGGTGGGGTGACTGGGGAAAACATGCTCTTCACCACACGGAAAACAAAGACACTGACTTCCTGTTTCCTGTTTGCTGTTTGAACGCGACGCGCGCTCTAGTCACCGCTGCTCCAAGTCTTACTGCCCGCATTTTCTGCATCTTTATACTGGTTTTAAATACAAAACTCCTTTCTATTTTTAAATCTTTTTCGGTTACTCCTATCTCATCAACTTATAAGGTAAGCACAAACGATGGCTGCTTCCTCTCCCCTCTCCTGCTCTGGTTGTAGCATGTATCATCTTAGCTCTCCTGCCGATGTTACTGTTAATGATAATTTTACATGCCATAAGTGTGAGCTTAATTTAGTGTTGGCGGAGAGAATAGTTGAGTTAGAGGCCTGCATCCGGACCCTCAGAGAGATTAAAGATCATGAGAGTTTTATTCAGTCCTGTGTAGCTACGCGGATGCACCTGTGAGCGCCTCTCCCATCGCACCAGCAGAAGAGCCGGCGCAGCACGGCCAGTTTGTCACGGTTCCGGGCGGGGACATAGTTGTCGGCCTAAGCCGGCCGTACACCACCCAACTCACGTTTCAAATAGATTCTCCCCACTCACACCTGTTGAGGAAAAGAGAAAGCTCTTATAATTGGCGACTCCATTCTTCGAAACGTGAGAATAGCGTCTCCAGCGACCATAGTCAATTGTATTCCGGGGCTAGAGCTACGACATTGAATCCAATTTAAAAGCGCTGGCTAAAAGTAAACGTAGATTTTCCAAAATTGTTATCCACGCCGCGCTAATGATGTCCGGTTGAGGCAATCGGAGATCACTAAAACAAACTTTGTCTCGTTGTGTAAATTGGCAAACGAGATGTGTCGGGAAGTAATAGTCTCTGGTCCCCTCCCAGCTCGTAGAAGTGACGAAATCTACAGTAGATTAACGTCGCTAAATCGCTGGCTGACTGAGTGGTGTACATCAAATAGCATAGGGTTTATTAATAATTGGCCTACGTTTTGGGGAGAGCCTGGTTTACTGAAGAGAGACGGACTCCACCCGAGCTGGAGGGTGCTCTTCTGTTATCTAATAACATAGGCCATAGTCTGAATCGGCGAAATTGACAGTCAAGAGCTACAGCCAGGCAGCAGACAGACGGTCTTAAACAACTGTCTGCAAGTTTCCCTGAACTCGTGACTAGTTTCCACCCCAGTTCCCACATAATTGAGACTGTGTCTGTTCCACGTAGAGAAACCGTAGTCTATTGAAACTCAAACCTCCCGTGGGATTTTTCTAATAATCTGATAAGGATCAACACGAACCATCGTAATGCAAATGCTAAACCTAATTTCGATAGAACTCTCCTTAAAATTGGGTTGCTAAATATAAGATCACTAGCTCCTAAAGCTGCCCTTGTGAACGAACTGATCACTGATTATAAACTTGACATTTTAAGTTTGACGGAGACTTGGCTTAGACCTGATGAGTACATAGCATTAAATGCATCTACCCCAGTTGGATACTCTAGTTGTCACAACCCTCGACAGTCAGGCAGAGGTGGCGGTGTGGCTGTTATTTTTGACACTAGACTACGCCTTACTAAGAAATCTTTAAACACATTCCCTTCATTTGAAGTGCTTTCCCCTGGGCTCCATACAGACTAATGTAGATAATAGATCTGCATTTACTTCATCATTATACTAGCTACTATCTACAGACCCCCTGGACCCTATGCTGTTTTCCTCTCAGAGTTTTCTGACTTTTTATCAAACCTAGCAGTTATGGCAGATAAAGTTGTGATTATAGGCGACTTTAATATTCATGTTGATAATGGAAATGATTCTCTAGTGAAGGCTTTTGCTTCTATTCTTGACTCCGTTGGTTTTGTCCAAAATGTGTCTGGGCCGACTCATTGTCATCAACATACACTGGACTTAGCTTTATCCTACGGTATTAGCATTAGCAATCTAGTTGTCTCTCCTCATAATCCTGTGCTCTCTGACCATTTCCTTATTACGTTTGAAATTCATGCTACCACTGCTATTAGATCAAAACCAGTGTTCTACTTTAGTCGCTCCTAAATTCCTCTACCATACCTAACTTTGTCAGCCTGTTCCAAGAATCATTTACTGTTAATCAGGATCCCACTAGTCTCACAATCTATTGATCAGCTGACTGACAATCTAAATTACACCCTGCGCAACACACTTGATGCTGTTGCGCCTCTCAAAAAAGAAAAACTAGCCAAAAGAAGCTTGCACCATGGTATACTGACCACACACGTGCTCTTAAACAAGCTTCTCGCAAGTTGGAACGTAAGTGGCGATCCACCAAATTAGAAGTATTTTATTCTGCCTGGAAAGACAGTCTGGTACAGTACAAATATGCTCTCTCCTCCGCAAGGTCAACCTATTTGTCTGATCTGATTGAGCGTAATAAGAATAATCCAAAATTTCTTTTTGATACAGTGGCCAAACTGACAAAGAACCAGACTGAAACCAATGCTAAGCCTCCGGCAGCCCATAATAGTAATGATTTCATGAACTTTTTCTCTGAGAAGATTGAGAAAATTAGAGATGAAATTTCTAAAAATGGCACCTTCTGCTGTAGCGGACACTGATCAGAAAGCACAGGCTTATCAGGACAGGGGTCCTACGGCTACTCTTGAGTTTTTAGTGCTCTGGAGTGGACTGAATTTTCTAAATTGGTTATGTCCTCCAAACCATCTACTTGTCAATTAGACCCAATCCCAACAAAACTTGTTAAAGAACTTCTTCCTGTTATGGGGCAATCCATGCTAGACATTATTAATCTGTCTCTTTCATCAGGCTATATGCCAAATTCTCAAAAAGTGGCAGTAATTAAGCCACTTTTAAAGAAACCAAACCTTGACCCAGAAAATCTCAGTAACTACAGGCCAATTTCTAATCTTTCTTTTCTCTCAAAATTTAGAGAAAGCTGTAGCTCAGAGACTGACTTCGTTCCTGACATCAAATGACATCTATGAAACTTTTCAGTCAGGATTTAGGCAACACCATAGCACTGAGACTGCTCTTATTAAAGTTGTCAATGACTTACTGATATCAGCTGACTGTGGATGTGTCTCTATTCTTGTGCTTTTGGACTTAAGTGCTGCGTTTGACACAATAGACCACCAAACTCTTCTGAGCAGACTTGAAAACCTAGTTGGACTGCGTGGACAGGCACTCTCCTGGTTTAAATCCTACCTATCAGATAGATATCAATTTGTGCAGTTAAATGACGAGCCCTCTGCTCTCATCAAGGTGGAATATGGCATCCCTCAAGGTTCTGTTTTGGGGCCATTATTGTTCTCCCTTTACATGTTGCCACTTGGTGATGTCATTCGTAAACATGGCGTACATTTTCACTGCTACGCAGATGACACACAATTATACCTATCAATGAAACCTGGCGAAGGACAATTCGAACAGTTGGAGGCCTGTTTTAAAGACATAAAAAGACTGGATGTCAGATAATTTTCTATTGCTGAATACTGATAAAACAGAGATGTTGGTCTTGGGGCCCAAAAACCTCAGAAGAGGGTTATCTGATTTATCTCTTAATCTGGATGGTTGCTCTGTTGCTGCAAGTTTGGCGGTAAAAGACCTTGGTGTTACTATAGATCCTGGTCTCTCATTTGATAGTCACATCAAAAACATTTCCAGAGTAGCCTTTTTTCACCTGAGGAATATTGCCAAAATTAGGGGCTTCCTGTCATTAATAGATGCAGAAAAATTGGTACATGCCTTTGTTACATCTAGATTAGATTATTGCAATGCATTACTGTCTGGCTGTTCCAATGCCTCACTCAGGAGCCTACAACTCGTACAGAATGCTGCTGCAAGGATCCTGACTAGAACAAAGAAATATGAGCACATTAGTCCTGTGTTAGCGTCACTTCACTGGCTTCCTATAAACTATCGTGTAGACTATAAGGTACTCCTCTTAACTTATAAGGTGTTGCATGGACTTGCACCCTCTTACTTGACGGATCTACTTCATCGTACAATCCCCCACGTTCACTTCGCTCACAAGATGCAGGCAACTTGGTAGTCCCTAGAATATCAAAAATACAGCAGGTGGCAGAGCTTTCTCCTATAGAGCTCCTTTACTGTGGAACAGTCTACCCATCTCTGTGAAGGAGTCAGACACGGTCTCAATTTTCAAGTCTAGGTTAAAACGCATCTCTTTAGTCTCTCTTATAGTCATTAGGTGCAGATGTGGAGGGGCGTAGCAATAGAGCCTTCTGGTGCAATGAGCTATCCTTACTGTCACCAATCATAAGTGATGATCCGCCCCTATCAGGACTGCTGATGATGTGGTGGGATGGTCTCTGAGTGCCCTCATGGCTGCGTGCTCCTGTGCCACTCACCTAATTAGTTATGCTGCCCTAGATTACTTCTGCTGGTGCAAAAGTGTTATCACTACTCTTCCCCCTGATCCGGCGTGATATTTATCATAGTCATAATTGCACCTTTCCTCTTTTCTCCCGGCCGTGGCACCTGCCCGAGCTCACCTGCCCCAGAGTCAACCCCCACCCCTGCCATGTGTTAGCCGGATGCCGCTGGCCCAGACCCTAGCTGCTGGTTCCATCCCCGCCCTGCCCTGGTATCTGGAGGGTTGAGGTCCACCCCACTCCTACACTTAGAATGCCCTTCCAGTGGTCTGTTAAGCCACATGAGCCTCAAGGACTATTTGTGTTGTTTTTCTCTGTATCCCACAATTTTCCAGGAGTTCATCTCGACCGCCTCTTAAGGGGTCAGGGAATAATTTTCCAGTTTCCTACATTGGCTCCAATGGTTTTCTGGTTTTTTGATTCCCTCTGGAAAATGCCAATTGTGAAGCGCTGTGTGACAACCTGTTTGTAAATGGCGCTATACAAAAATAAAGATTGATTGATTGATTGATTGAATTCTCCCTTTGTCTTTCTTTGTCCTTCTGGCCTCTCTGCTCCATAAATGGTTGTTACAGTAAATCCTTTTAATTTTACTTCCGTTCTTTTCTGAGTTTATTTTCCAGTGAGTATTACTGATTTCCACTCTTCTTCTCAGTCTTTTCAATTTTAGTGAGGGAGATGGACTCACCACATCAGGAGATGGTTGGGTGTCCCACCTGACCTCAGCTATCGCCAAGAGGCTTTCCTCCATGCTATGGTCCCACCATAACTCACCCTCCGCAAACTGCTGTTCCTCCAGTTCACTTTCAAGGTCTGGCCAGCTGAGTGGGACTGAGGACCATCGCTCCCACTTAGATTCCGCTATCTGGTCATCATCTCCTGCTGACTCCACTGGCTGTGAGAGCTCCACCTGTGTGGCAGAATCTTGTACACCGGGCACACGTTTTGCACACTCAAGCTCTTCACTCACCTCGTCCAGTTGATTTTGTAGATCCAGCAGAGTCTCAGTTTGGATTTTTAACACCTCGCGAAAGGATTTCTCTGTGGCCCGCTGCTGGGCTTCTATCTCCGCCATTTTCCCCTGAAGCTGTGCGGTCTGCTCCAGCTGCAGCTTCTGGACCTGCTCCTGGTGCTCCAGCGCACTCTTCTCCGCCGTCTCCTCCGCTTCCTTGAGTCTGCGCTCAAACCATCCCTTGGTGCCCTCCATGGACTGGATTTGAGCCTGCAGCTCCTCCTTGTGCCACAACTTCTCCTGCGCCACATCGATGGCCAGCTCGCCCAGCATGGCCTTGCGCTTGTCCGCTGTCTTCCAGGTCTCCTCCAGCTCCTGCTGGAGTTTGTCCTTCTCTTGGCCCGTTCAGTCAGCTGCTCCAGGAGCCGGCTGTTGGCACGGTTCACCTCCTGCAGCTGGGAGCTGACGTCCTCTCTCTGGGCCAGGAGCTTCTCCTGCTCGGTCTGTAGCTCCTGGTTCTGGGCCTTTTCCTGCTCCACGCTCTTCTCCAGCTGGGCCAGCTGCTCCCGCAGGGCGTTGGCCTTGACCTGGTGCGTATCCCTGCTCTCCTGCTCCACTCGGCACCGGAGTTGCTCCGCCTCGGACGCATGGTTCTCCGCTGCTTTCCTTAGCTCTGCCTCCTTCTGGGCGAGCCTGGTCTGTGCATCCCCCAAGGCCCTGGCATACTCATCTGTGGCCTGGTCCTGGGACTCCTGCATGTCCAGACACTGTCGCTGCTCATTCTCAAGCCTCTGGGTTAGGTTTCTCACCTGCTCTTTGAGCGCCAGGTTGTGGGACTCGACACGCCTCATCTCATCGCCATGGGACGCCTTCTCCTTTTCCATCTCCCCAGCCATGATTCCCAGCACTCCCAGGGAGTCCATGTGGTGCTCCTCTCGCAACTTCATCACTGCCAGCAGGTGGCGCTCCTCTGAGGCGCTCAACTCCAGCTTTGCCTTGCACAGCTCAATCTGGGCACTCTCTTTCAGCTGTTGGACCTCACGGAGGGTGACTCGCCATTGGTCCTCCACCATGGCCGCCCGTCTCTGGTTCTTCACCAGGGGCCTCATTTATAAAACGTACTTACGCACAAATTTGATCTTAGAACGTGCGTACGCTCAAATCCACGTCAAAGTTCAGATTTATAAAAACGGTCTTTGACGTGGAAAAGTACTTACCTCCACGTCAGGTTTCAACCTGGCGTACGCACTTTTCCTTGTGGCAATGTTTGAGTACTGCAGGTATTCGCGGTCTCGTCTCTTCTCTGTCCTGACCCCTCGCTGGTGAAATTATCTTCCGCAATCGGCCAGGACCGCGGAATCACTTGCGATCTTCCGCGAGAGACTCAAAACCCACCTTTTCAGACTCCACTACCACTGAATTCTGTACATCTAGCTAATTGTCATCACCACTGCCTACTTGCTCAACACTATATACCCCTGCTTACTCCATTAAAAAATAATAATTGACTAACCTTTTCCTTCCCAGTGTTACAGGTATGGTACGCAGCTGCCTGCAATGGTTTATTGCTGTATTACTGCACTGATCTCTCTTGCGCGTACTATGATTGTTCCTACCATGTATTAATGTACATATTGTAAGTCGCTCTGGATAAGAGCATCTGCTAAATGCTTTAAATGTAAATGTAATGTAAAATGTATTCGGAAATCTAACAGCGCCAACATGTCGTCTGCTGCCTATTATTATTATTATTATTAGTAGTAGTAGTAGTATTACCAGATTGAACACATTGCTTAGGCTATACGTAATGGTTTGCACAATACATTTATTAATAAATTAAAACAACATAAGCTAAGCTACTTGTGGAAAACAAAACAAAAACACACATTGGTTTTCCAAAACTACCCCAATTAGAACAATTGACACATCCTTGAAATGTATTTAATACATATTATGGTTCCACGCGTGTAAAACACTTCGGTCAATCTGTAGGCTATAAAATAGAATGGCTTCGCTTCTCGAAGATATCGCCAACCGCGCAATAAGAAGGGAACGAGTTATTAGAGATTTTGACCTCAGTTTTAAATCAGTTTTAAAATTATTTACGTCCTTCAGGGACCTTTGCTGCCCCCGTTCACAGCCTGGGCTACAGACTGCCAGGCCACGTACTTGGTTGTACTGGTAAAGCCATTGGAAAGGCTCCCAAACAGCGTCCCTGCACGCAGCTGCACCTCCGCCAACAAGACCTCGATTTCCGCCTCGCTAAAATTCTTTTTCTTGCAGCTCGCCATTATCAAGTAGAAAATTTCTGTTTTGATTCGTGCTCCTTTATATGCTAATGATATTAATTAGGGCGTTTACAAGGCGGAGATCTAAAACCATTCAGCTACGCACAATTTCAAGATCATTTGCGATTTATAGATTTCACATCTGGGGACTGGCGTCGCACGTTTTTTGGGCGTACGTTCAGTTTTCTGGGCGTACGCACATTTCAGAAATGATCTTAGATCAAATATAGGATGGTTTCACACTTTTTATAAATGAGGCCCCAGGTCCTCCCTCAGAAATGAATTTCTTGAGATCAAATATCTCTCTGGTTCTCTCTCGCAACTTTTTATAAATCTCTCCCTCTCTCTCTCTCTCTCTCTGGTCCCTCTCTCTCTCTCTCTCTCTCTCTCTCTCTCTCTCTCTCTCTCTCTCTCTCTCTCTCTCTCTCTCTCTCTCTCTCTCTCTCTCTCTCTCTCTCTCTCTCTCTCTCTCTCTCTCTCAACACCGCACTCCTTCCCCAAACACGTTACTCCTATCTTCAGGTGCTGGGAGCGAGTCCTTTAAATAGGCCTTGCAATGGCCTTCAGCTGGTCGTTAGCTCCCCATGCCTGACTTCGTTCAGGTGTTGCGGTGGCATGCTGGGAAATGTAGTGAAAATGGCTGCCATGTGTTGGAGGCCAGGCAGCCATTTTCTGGTGCAACCCTTTGGGCTGCCACAACATTTTCACTGCTACGCAGATGACACACAATTATACCTATCAATGAAACCTGGCGAAGGACAATTCGAACAGTTGGAGGCCTGTTTTAAAGACATAAAAGACTGGATGTCAGATAATTTTCTATTGTTGAATACTGATAAAACAGAGATGTTGGTCTTGGGGCCCAAAACCTCAGAAGAGGGTTATCTGATTTATCTCTTAATCTGGATGGTTGCTCTGTTGCTGCAAGTTTGGTGGTAAAAGACCTTGGTGTTACTATAGATCCTGGTCTCTCATTTGATAGTCACATCAAAAACATTTCCAGAGTAGCCTTTTTCACCTGAGGAATATTACCAAAATTAGGGACTTCCTGTCATTAATAGATGCAGAAAAATCATTGGCTCCAACATGGACCTTGTAGGGTTGGAAAGAGCTGGCTCTATGATTTTAATAGCCAGCCTCTCTCCCTCCCTGCATTGAGTTCTGTTATCTGGTTAACTCATCATTGGACTCGGGAATTTGCACCCATCAAAGGATTTGACACCGTCCTGTGATAATGAACCGAACATACCCTCACAGTGAGGGGGGGCACCCACTATCCCCTCCCGCTCCCAGAGTCCTGCAATAAACCAGCAATCAGGCCAAATACAGAATATGGGAAAGAACTGAAGTTATTCTGAAGGTGTGCAGCTGATCCTGTCATTTAAACAACTAGTTTTGGAACAACCAACAGGTGAAATAATGTCTAGGCTGGTCAGAGGTGTATAAAAGGAAAGTAGTTATTAGAGTGCACTTTATGACAACCTTTGTGACCTTTGTATGATTGATGGCCCCATATATTTCATAACCGGGGGGGTTTTAATCGACTTTTAATCGACCCCCCCTCATACCATTATGACCGTTGTGTGACCCTAGAAATCTGAGAAGTGGAGTTGGGATGAACAGAACAGAGGAGGTGTGTTTCATGTTCCACGCGGTTGGGGGCGGGGTTTATGACAGGAGCCAAAAATGGATACATGAATGGAGTCTGTGTGTTTTATGGCTATTAGATCATTTGGTTTAGAGCTTCTAGGATTTGTTAGAAATACTACAGAGTCTATGAACAAACATCTTAAATTTGTGACGCTTAAATCTTAGGTAAAAGGAAGAATTGTCCCATCTGTTATATGGTATTAGATAATAAAAAAGCCTCACGAGAAATCGCGTCTGTGGGTTTATGACAGGAGCCAAAAATGGAGACAAGAATTGGACTCTGTGTGTTTTATGGTTATTAGATCATCTGGTTTAGAGCTTCTAGGATTTGTCCAGAAATACTACAGAGTCCATGAACAAACATCTTAAATTTGTGACGCTTAAATCTTAGGTAAAAGGAAGAATTGTCCTATCTGTTATATGACTATTAGATAATAAAAAAAGCCTCACGAGAAATCGCGTTTGTGGGTTTTATGACACGAGCCAAAAATGGAGACCACAAATGACATTTTAGGATTTGATGTTAGACCTTCTAGGCTTTGTTAAAAACAACTTAAATTTGTAAATTATTGCAACTGCAGAAATGTGATAATATAATTAAACATGTACATTTATCGAAAATACCCTATGAACAACAGATTAAATATATAGACTATTGTAACTACAAAATGTTTTATTTGGGGCAAAATCCTTCTTTTTTTAATTTTTTTTTAATTTTTTAATTTAAAAAAAATATATATAATAATGTTTTATCTAATATAAAAATATGCCCTCACCCGGAGTCGAACCGGGGCCTCCTCGATTGAATCGCGATATCCTAACCACTGGACCATGAGGGGGTAGTGTCACAATCTGGCTCAAAACGATGTGACAAAAGAGGGAGACCACACAGTCTGAAAGTAATAACAAAATATTTAATTAAGAAACTAAATAAACAATACAAATAAATGAGGTCTGTCAGTAGACCAGTGTGCATGCAATGTCTGCGTGCGTGCAGTGAGCGAGCACACGGACACCAAACAATACACAACCAAAGAACAAAACCAGCAGGCAGGTCAGAGAGAGAGAGACAAAATGGTGGGTCTCCTTTATAGCCTCTTAAGTCCCTCCTCTCAGGTGTGGGCAACTAAGGCGAGGTCTCAGCTCCACCCACCAATTATCTGAAACAAAGGGAGACAAACACAGCCAACAAGGACAACATAGGGCCAGCCCTGAGGCCGTCACACTCCCCCCCATAAAGACAGGGTTCCTACCCTGGAACCTTACCCTTTATCCAAAATACATAATACCTTATAACACAATAGCCACATGATATACAAAGTGTCCGTGACCCATACAAACAACTTTTAACTTGTTAAGAACCCAAAGGGCTCAGATAAGATGTGCTTAGCTCAAACATAACTCCTACAAACACACCTTTACACAGCTTAACACTTCACTCCTCTACAGACTCAGCATCTCGAACCTCAGCAGCCTTGGCGCCTAGGAGCAGTTTAAGAGGAAGAAAAACAGAGGCTACAGAAGACAGTGTGAAAGATGTGTTAGGTACAGGTAGTTAGAACGCAACTCAATGCAACGCAACTCAATGCAACTCAATGCAACGCAACTCAATGCAACGCAACTCAATGCAACGCAACTCAATGCAACGCACACAGCAAACCAATGCAACGCAACTCAATGCAACGCAACTCATGCAACGCAACTCAATGTTCAGCGCTGTTCACTGATCAGCTCCTGCTGGAGATAGACA
Organism: Aldrovandia affinis; assembly: GCA_029706075.1. Taxonomy (NCBI): domain Eukaryota; kingdom Metazoa; phylum Chordata; class Actinopteri; order Notacanthiformes; family Halosauridae; genus Aldrovandia; species Aldrovandia affinis. The sequence continues at coordinate 13,122 of JAINUG010001881.1, forward strand.
GAGATTCACATGCAAATCCATTTCCAAATCACTCTTCCTTCTGAACTGGACAAGCAGACTCAGCTGCAGTCATTGCCCGTGTCACAGCGCAGGCTGTGAAGACATCTGGGAACCCCTGTTTACAATCATCTGGTTCTTTTAACAAAAGGGTACACTTAGTAGGTGGGGAGCCATCAGCCCTGACACGATTGCCAGCCAAATCATTCCCCAGAATTGTCTTCCAAATTTTCTTTTATGTGCCAACACATATTCATCTGCCATAGTAGCTGCTTCAGAGGCATTTACTACTCCACGCTCCGCAATATGAGTGGCAACCTCAGGTGGAATGCAATCTTTAAACTGCTCTAGTACCATCAGATCACATAGCTCTTCAAAATTAGTAACCTCCAATGCAGAACACCACCTGTTGAAATGTTTAGTCAGGTCTCTTGCAAACTCAACATGTGACTGCTTATCAAACTTCCTCCAAGACCTGAAACGTTGCCGGTAGGCCTCTGGTACCAACTCATACGCTTTCAAAATGGCCTCTTTAACAGTGGTATAGTTCTGGCTGTCCCTTGCACTCAGCGCTGAATAAGCTTCTTGGGCCCTTCCTGTCAATACCGATTGCAACATAACTACACGGTCAGCCTCAGGCCAACCTCTCACTCGCAACACGTTCAAAAAGGGAAAAAAACGTGTCTGGTTCTCTCTCATCAAACTTCGGTACTAGACGCAAGTTACCCACTACATCAAACATTTTCAAACGTGAAGCAGACGCTTCAGACTCATATGACCATTCAGCATCACTAGACAGCTTACCTGCCCCAAATAGGTCCAAACGGTGCCGATGCAACTCCAATTTTTCTTTTTCAAAAGACAGCTTGATCCTTTCCTTTTCTATGCTCAATTTATCCCTATCCATTTGCAACAGCAACAGCTCTTTTTGCTGCTCAAAGGTTAAAGCTACTGTAGGGGAAACTACAGACTCACCAGCCTCGTTCATTGGACTCTGCAATGTAACCTGCAAAACACGCTTTTCTATTAAAGCAGCCTTCAACACCACTTTAATTTCATCCTTTAACCTACTTTCCCCAACATCAACCTCATAATGCTCAACAAGCTTCAAAAGTTGCTCCTTTGTACAACTATTCAAAAGTTCCTCAGACGGAGACTGAATAAAACTAGTAACAGTAGCCATCATAGGACAGTATTGATTCCCAAGGTGCAATATAAATTAGAGCATTTCCCCTAACTACCTAACCAGAAACTTACTAATCTCAACCCTGGTCTTCATGCAGCTACTAACAGTGGGTATTTACGCACTCTGAACCACCAGAGCGAAAAAGGCAACTGCACAAACAGCGACCCCCTCGAGTCCAGTGACGTGCCCCCGAGACAACTGCTCTAACGCTTTCACTGCAACACTACCAAGATTTTACGAACAAATCCCAAAGGAGAAATGTTCCTTTATCCTACCAGGAAATGCTCCAATTCTAACATGTGCACCCCAAAGAATCAACACTGTCACCATGGCCCTGCATTTCCAAAAACTGTGTCCAGTCCTACACAAGACAGCACTAAACTCTCTCTTTAACCATATGCACAACTGACCAAAACAAAGCAATAAACCATGCAGAAACCTCAACCAAACTAACCAAACTAACCAAACCAATGTACACCAAGACTAACTGATTCAAACTGAACTCAATTACAACCAATAACCAAAGCTCTAGACTATTGAGGCCTCCCAAAACTAGTACTTAACAGCTTTAATAGCCAGACTACCAACTCAAGTCATACTTTGCTAAACCTGAGACTAATTCACTATTCTCTAAAGGCAAGCCCCAAACCTTTACTAGTGCAGATTAGTGAAAGATAAGAGTGGCACAAATAGTACTATTTCCAACCTCACAGCAAACTACAAATAAGCTTCCAATTCAGCAAATAGAAGACTTACCAAACAAAGCCAATGGACGAGCCCCCATTTTGTCACAATCTGGCTCAAAAGGATGTGACAAAAGAGGGAGACCACACAGTCTGAAAGTAATAACAAAATATTTAATTAAGAAACTAAATAAACAATACAAATAAATGAGGTCTGTCAGTAGACCAGTGTGCATGCAATGTCTGCGTGCGTGCAGTGAGCGAGCACACGGACACCAAACAATACACAACCAAAGAACAAACCAGCAGGAGGTCAGAGAGAGAAAGAGAAAATGGTGGGTCTCCTTTATAGCCTCTTAAGTCCCTCCTCTCAGGTGTGGGCAACTAAGGCGAGGTCTCAGCTCCACCCACCAATTATCTGAAACAAAGGGAGACAACCACAGCCAACAAGGACAACATAGGGCCAGCCCTGAGGCCGTCACAGTAGATAATGTTATATTTTATTCTGGAGTGAAGTATATTTTATTCAAAGAATAAAGCGATTAAAATAAATACCTTATTCCAATCTGGACCACTAGGTGGGGGCATTGTCTATGTGCGCATGCGCGAGGCCGCCCCCGATCGTGAAGACTGTGGTGGTATATCTATGTGCGCATGCGCGGGGCCGCCCCTGATCGTGACGAGGGTGGTGGTATGTCTATGTGCGCATGTGCGGGCCCGCCCCCGAGCGTGACGAGATGGTGTACGTCACGTTAGAGTAACATACTTTTTAAATAGGGCGTAACACATTATATGTTATTTAAATTCTACAAAGCAACGCCAAGGTCTCTCTCTGTCTTCTAACTCTTATTATCTACAGAATGGGTAAGTTTTAAACCGCGTTTTAAATGCGTTGTTACAAATATGTACCTATTTCTCTACGTTTACTTTTTATGTGTTGCATTATGTTTATGCAGCCTCTGCTAAATGCTTAAAATGTAATGTAAATGTAAATGTAATGTTTAGGCATTATTTCTTACATTCTGTGTTTTACTGCGACCTCTGAAATACGGCTACACGACGTGATATTAACTATGTATTTATAAGAGCATCTACCAAAGGCCTATAATGTGTTCTAACG
>JAINUG010001882.1:0-16105 GCA_029706075.1 Aldrovandia affinis
CCCTTCCTCTCCCTCTCTCTCTACCCTACACAACTATACAACCACATCCCCACACAACATCGTTCCACCACCGAGGGGTCAGGACAGAGAAGAAGCGAAACCGCGAGGAGCGGCTGTCAGGCACCCGGAGGGATGGGTATGTCCTGTTGGGTATGTCAAATGTTACATACAACACAGAAGTGTTCCAAAATACTGCATTTTGGGAAAAAATATAAATGTTTTTGTTACTGTATTGCATTTGTGTGTGTTTATTTAGATATATCTGAGTAGATATACATTACTGACAACCTTTTAGAACCGGCTACAGTGTAACATTGAAAATGCAAAAGGCATAAACCTACTGATAAGATATTCATAGTGGTGTTTTGTGTTGAGCACATCAGTGTGTTGTTGGTTGGTAGAAAGATCTATTCATATGATGGCGTGTGTGTCATTCTGATGCAAAAAGAACATTTTGGAAAGAGATAAAACAGTTTTGAATGCAGTGTTTGCTTTTGCTAGAGATTTGTAGAGTTTTGCATTTTGTGTTTGTGGTTTTGTGTTTTGTGTTTTGAGTTTTGAGAAAATGAGCCAAAGATTCAGAAAACGTGTGAACAATTGTGAAAAACTATTATTAAATAATATAATTTTCTGATTTTTTTTAGCATCAAATATACCTCATTACTTATATAGTTTATTTTATACGATCTCTTTTGTTCATCTTTACCAAGGGTGTGAATAAAAATGGAGCCTACTGTATATATATTTTTGTGTATATATACCCCTATTGACTTCAACACATACTTACCATTCCATGATAAATATATATATTTTTAAGAATTTGTTTGATTTTATCCCATTTTCCCCCAATTTAGTAGCCAATTACACCCTCTATTTTTAATGTCAATCCCTCCCTCGTATTGTGAGTTCGCTGCCGTAGCCCTGAGACCGGCAGTGACACCAGTGAAGTATCGTCTCCTCCGAGACGGCACTCGCCAAGCCGTTGACTGTAACTCCGGTGCTCGGCAGTGTGGTATAATGGTTAGGGAAATGGGCTTGTAACATAAAGGTTGCAGGTTCAATCCCCAGGTGGGACACTGCCGTTATACGCTTGAGCTAAAGGTACTTAACCTGAATTGCTTCAGTTAATATCCAGCTGTATGAATGTAAACTGTAAGTCGCTCTGGATAAGAGCGTCTGCTAAATGCCTGTACTGTAATGTAATGTACTCCAGAGCCACTCCTATACACAGCGAGCTCATATCGGCTTCCCTCCCCCCTCCCTGGGGCGGACGGCCATTTGCCGCCCCCTTGTGGCACTCCCGGTCAGAGCCGACTGTGGTGTGACCTGGTGTAATGGAACCCCGGTCGCAGTGGCCAGCGTCAAACTTTCTAACCTTAAGGATAATTACATCGACCTGTCGGCGGCATTCGACACCGTGGACCACCGGATCCTGCTCTCATCTCTCGTCGAGATGGGAATCTCTGGATCTGTGTTGACATGGTTTGAGTCCTACCTGGCTGACCGGTCCTACCAGGTGGCCTGGAGAGGATCCCTCTCCTCTCCCGCACCCTCTCTACCGGTGTCCCGCAGGCTCGGTGCTAGGCCCTGTCCTATTTTCTCTGTACACCAAGTCACTTGGCTCTGTTATTTCTGCTCATGGTTTTTCCTATCACTGTTATGCTGATGACACACAACTGTTCCTCTCCTTCTCTCCATCTGATACCCAGGTCCCGGCATGGATTTCTGCATGCCTGGCTGACATCTCCGCTTGGATGTCCGCCCACCACCTGAAGCTGAACCTGGAGAAGACTGAGCTGCTCTTCCTCCCAGCGAAGGGCTCCCCGATGATTGATGCGTCAATCACCGTGGAAGGCTCCATAGTGTCTCCGTCCCAGTCTGCCAGGAGTCTTGGGGTAACCCTGGACAACCAGCTGTGCTTCTCGAGCCATATTGCAGCGATCGCTCCGACCTGCCGTTTCTCCCTCCACAACATCCGGAGGATCCGACCGTTCCTCACCCAAGAGGCCACTCAACTCCTGGTCCAGGCCCTGGTGATCTCACGTCTGGACTACTGCAATTCCTTGCTGGCAGGCCTTCCGGCCTGTGCCATCAAGCCACTGCAACTAGTCCAGAATGCTGCTGCTCGCCTGGTGTTCAACCAGCCGAAGTTCACCCACGTCACCCCTCTACTCTCCTCTCTGCACTGGCTCCCCATCGCAGCACGCATCAGATTCAAATCACTGGTGCTTGCTTTTCAAGCGGCCAGAGGTACTGCTCCCCCCATACCTCCAGTCACTCATCACGCCCTACACCCCGTCCAGACCTCTCCGCTCCGCCTCCGCTGGCAGACTGACTGCCCCATCCCTCCGGGCGCCTGGCAGCCGCTCCTCGCGGTCTCGCCTCTTCTCTGTCCTGGTCCCTCGTTGGTGGAACTCAACTCAACTCAACTCAAACTTTATTTATAAAGCACCTTTAAACAACCAAACAGTCGACCAAAGTGCTGTACAGTAATAAATAAACAGTAATAAATAAACAGTAATAAAAACAGTACATGTAATACAATACAATAAGAAAAAGAAGAAGGAAAAATAATTCACATAAAAGTACCATAAAAGTGTCTTGCTCAACCGGAGTTGAAAGCCAGGGAGAAAAGGTAAGTCTTCAATGCGGACTTAAAGACCTCTAAGGTTCGGGCAGATCTAATATGCAAGGGCAGGCTGTTCCAGAGCCTAGGGGCAGCCGCCACAAAGGCTCGGTCACCTCTGGTTTTTAGCCTAGTCCTGGGGACATCCAGCAGCAGCCGATCTGCCGACCTTAGTGCTCTAGCTGGGGTGTGACAATGTAAAAGTTCAGCTAAGTACAGAGGTGCCAGCCCATTCAAAGCTTTAAAAACAAACAACAAAAGTTTAAAATCAATCCTGAAGAGGACGGGAAGCCAATGGAGTGAGGCCAAAACTGGTGTAATGTGGTCGCGCTTTCTTTTACAAGTGAGAAGACGAGCAGCTGCATTTTGTACCAGCTGCAGACGTCGAAGCGACGACTGGTCAATACCAACATACAAAGAATTACAATAATCCAGCCTCGTGGTAATAAAAGCATGAATTACCTCTCTAGGTCTTTGGGGGAAAGATAGGCCTTTATCTTTGCTAGGAGTCGTAATTGGAAAAAGCTGGTTTTAACAACTGAACTAACCTGTTTGTCAAATTTGAATGCACTATCAAAAGTGACTCCAAGGTTCTTGACAGAAGAACGGATATTAGCAGTTAGTGGACCCAGAATGCCAGCAGGATAATCTCTAAGAGCATGCCCAAACATAATGATCTCAGTTTTATTATCGTTTAAATTGAGGAAATTTATGTCCATCCAGGTTTTGATATCTTTTAAGCAGTCCAGCAAGGGCTGCATTGTATCCATACTTTTTGACTTTAGAGGAGATAGATCTGTACATCATCCGCAAAACAGTGAAAAGAAATATTGTGTTTTGCGAAGATTGATCCCAAGGGCAGTAAGTACAACAAAAACAGGATAGGGCTCAAGATGGAGCCTTGAGGGACCCCACAGGTAAGAGGGGCCGCGATTGAAGAGAATTCCCCTAGGTGAACTGAGAAACTCCGATCAGACAGGTAAGATTGAAACCATTTGAGGGCAGTACCTGTGATGCCTACACATTGTTCTAAGCGTGACAGAAGGATTCTGTGATCCACAGTGTCAAAGGCAGCTGTCAGATCTAGGAGCACAAGGACAGCAGAGTTACCTGAATCAACAGTTAAAATAAGATCATTAAAAACTCTCAAAAGAGCCGTTTCAGTACTATGGCGTGGTTTAAAGCCAGACTGAAACTTTTCATAGATGTCATGATTTGTTAAAAATGACTGCAACTGAACATGAACCACTTTCTCCAGAACCTTAGACAGAAACGGTAGTTTGGAGATAGGTCTGAAATTAGAAAGGACAGAAGGGTCTAGATTTTTCTTTTTGATAAGAGGCTGTACTACAGCATGTTTAAAGGCAGCTGGGACACAACCGGAGCTGAGACAAGTGTTTATCAAAACAAGAACACTTGACCCAACAGTATCAAAAACTTCTTTCAGAAAACGAGAAGGAATACTATCTGAGGGGCAGTTTGTAGGCCGCAGACGATTTACTACATCTGAAAGTGATGAGAGCGATACGGGCTCAAACTGGTCAAAGACAGCAGAGCGCAAAGGAGGAACAATAAGGTCTGGGGCAGTGAAGGTGTGAGCAGCTGACCTAAGAGCAGAAATTTTCTCAATAAAGAATTTAAGAAAATTATCACAAAGGGTAAGCGATGGTACAATGGGAGAAATATCACTGGGATTTACAAGAGAATTAAAAATATTAAAAAGAACTTGAGGCTTGTGACTGTTATTGGAGACAAGGTTAGATAAATACTCCTGCAATTGGTCAGGACTGCGGAATCACTTCCAATCTTCCGCAAGAGACTCAAAACCCACCTCTTCAGACTCCACTACCCCTGATCTCTGTCCATCTATCTAAATTGTCTTCACCACTGTCTACTTGTTCAACGCTATACTCTTTATAATAAAAAAAAAAAAAATGTAAAATACCTTTTCCTTCCCGGTGTTACAGGTATGGTACGCAGATGCCTGCAATGATGTCTATTGCTGTATTCCTGCACTGATCTCGTGCGCTAACTGTGATTGTTCCTACCATGTATTGATGCACATCTTGTAAGTCGCTCTGGATAAGAGCGTCTGCTAAATGCTTAAAATTTAAAAAATGTAAAATGTACATTTTAATTTTATTCAATCTCCCTCTTGTGGTGAAGAGGTGTCAGAACACCCCACTAGGCTGATAATACAGGCAGTTCCCACTCAGCAGGTTACATCAGTGAAACAGGCGTCTAAACCCATGTAAGCCCAATCTGACTTCCCCAAACAATATTATAATAAGGGCTTACATGAAGCCTTTCATAATAATGATAAGAAACCACAGTATATTTAATCAATTATAAACATTATATAATAAACTGTACACAATATAGCATAAACTCAAAGACACACAGAGCTTAATCCTGTAAAAATCTGTAAAATCTTTTTTTCCATCCCAGCCATATGTCCTGTACATTTACTCATATTGGTTGATTGCAATTAGGCTGTGCTGCACATTCCTAATGTGGCTGAAACTTCCTTGAACCCTTTGAATTGCCATTGTTGTATGAAATGTGCTATATAAATAAATTTGCCTTGCCTTGCCTTTGATCAGGAAAGGGGCATTTGTGCAACATCCTGTTGCAGTGTACAACTGGACTCATCTGTGCCAACATAACAGATAAACATTTGTTATGTTGGCGAATTTACAAAATGTGCTAAGCTTATTACTGCATTTTTTAAATTATGAGTTATAAATAATGTATTGGTAAAGTTTCATAATAATATATACAGTACTGTGCAAATGTCTTAGGCCATTGTGCTATGTGAAAGGTTCTGAGGGCCACCAGTTTCCATGCCTGCCTGAGGAATGGCCCCTAGGGTATCAATAAAGTTATTTAGTTTGACTTGTTCTGTTTCAGCTCTGAAGATTCAATGGGATGGGTGCTCAAAAATGGGCAGATGGCTCTAACTTGTGGACAAATTTAAGGACTGCACCGGATTCCCATTTTTATCATGAACGTTTTTGGGCTGTGTAAACTCTTCTGTAGCGGTCTCCCTGGTGCTTTAAATGTGAGAAATCTTAGCTAGCTAGATGCCCCCATGTCCCTTCTCATTAACCAGGCCACTGACTGTCCAAAACGGCCTATAAATATGTCTAAAACTATGCAGAAAACTGACATTTTCCCATGGACATTTTATCCAGCGTTTTGGCCCAAAATAATAATAACAATGAATTAGCAGCAGCAGCTAAGTCATTAAAATGTACAAATTGTGCTAAGCTTATTACAGCACTTTTTAAAATTACAAGTCATAATGTATTGGTAAAGTTCCATAATTTGACACATTAGATTGTGTAAATGAACACTCTCATGAATGCAGTCAGCCCTTTAAACCTGTTTGCACAGAAATATAAAAATGTCAACAAACCCCCAGCAATGGCCTTCATCTACGAAACTACATTTGATCATAATTTCATCGTTTGCAGAATAAAAGCATGCACTGTACTGGGTGAACTGCGTGTGTCTAATCATATGGCTCCAGCAAGATGTGCTTTGAATAATATGCCTCCTTGTAAATCTTAAGCAGATATCTGCTTAAGATCTGTCCGTAGAGAAATAACAATGGCGGCGCGGCTGTTGCCTGCAGCGACCTCTCCCAGCGATAGGCAGCAAGTACGAATGGCATCACTGATCTGCAGGAATATACAGAGTCCACCATTGGCTACATAAGTAAATGTATAGATGATGTGACTGTTGTAAAGACCATCAGGAAGCGTGCCAATCAGAAACCTTGGCTGACTGGGGAGGTCTGCTCACTGCTGAGGGCCCGTAATGCTGCTTTTAAAACAGGAGACACGGCAGCATACAGACTGGCGAGACAAAATCTGTCCCGGGGCATCAGGGAGGCGAAGAGGCTGTATGGGCAGAAGCTCAGCAGCCACTTCGAGGACAACCAAGACTCACGGCGGTTGTGGCAGGGTTTTAACACAATCGCTGACAACAAGCCACCCCCCCCGCAGGCGAGCCACACAGACCCTACATTACCTGACAGGCTTAATTACTTTTACGCACGTTTTGAGGCTAAAAACAGCAACAAGGCACAGATGCTCCCACCATCACCCAGCGAGCAGATACCTCAGGTGACAGCAGCTGAGGTGAAAAAAGTATTCGCCAGCGTCAATCCACGCAAGGCAGCGGGGCCGGACAACATCCCGGGGCGTGTGGTGAGGGAGTGCGCCGAGCAGTTAAAATATGTTTTTTCAGACATTTTTAACATCTCGCTCACTCAAAGAGTCGTGCCCACCTGCCTCAAGAGTGCCACTATTATACCTGTGCCAAAAAGTCAAACCCAGCCTGCCTAAATGACTTCCGCCCGTGGCTCTTACACCTATAGCCATGAAGTGTTTTGAGCGGCTCATCCTGCAGCGCATCAAGGACCGCCTCCCGCAGACTTAGACCCTCTACAGTTTGCATATAGAGCTAACCGCTCAACAGAAGACGCCATCTCCACTGCACTCCATCTCACTCTGTCACACCTGGAAGAGAAAAACACCTATGCCAGACTCCTCTTCATCGACTTCAGCTCAGCGTTTAATACCATCATTCCACAGCAGCTGGTAGAAAAGCTGAGGTGGCTGAATATGGACGCTGGAACCTGCAGCTGGATCCACAACTTCCTGTCACAGAGGCAGCAGAGAGTCAAGGTGGGCAGTATGACTTCAAGAACCATCTCAGTGAGCACAGGGTCTCCTCAGGGCTGTGTACTGAGCCCCTGTTGTTCAGCCTGCTCATCCATGACTTCACTGCCAGATCCAACAGCAATCACATCATCAAGTTTGCAGACGACACAACAGTGGTGGGTCTGATTAGGAACGATGATGAGTCTGCATACAGGAATGAGGTGGAGCAACTTACATCATGGTGCAGCTCACACAATCTCTTCCTCAACACCGACAAGACAAAGGAGATGGTGATTGACTTTAGGAGGGCGGGGCAAGCTCCACCACATGCCGCTGACCATCGGAGGCACCGCAGTGGAGAGAGTCAGCAGCGTCAAGTTTCTGGGAATCCACCTGGCAGACGACCTGACCTTCACCACCAACACCACGGCCATCCTTAAAAAGGCTCACCAGCGGCTCCATCCCCTCCGGCGTCTGAAAAGGCAGGCCTCCCTGCCCCCATCTCACCACCTTTACAGGGGCACCATTGAATCTGTCATATCTTATGGCCTCACGTCCTGGTTCGGCAGCTGCAAGGCACTGGAGAAACATCAGCTGAGCAGGATTGTGAAGTTAGCCAGTAAGATCATTGGTGTCCCTCTCCCGTCCCTGCTGGAGATCTACAACCAGCGCTGCACTCGCAGGGCCACCAGCATCATAAGGGACCCTCACCACCCTTTCCATGGACTGTTTTCCCTCCTGCCATCGGGAAAAGGTACAGGAGCCTCCGTGCCCGATCCCAAAGGATGCTGAACAGCTTCCTTCCACAGGCAGTCAGAATGGTGAACAGACTGTGCCCTCTCCCTCTGACATGCCCCCCTCCCCCCCCCACCCTTACACACACACTACCTGCCTGACTGCACCGGATGTGACGGCACTACTCATTTTAAGACACTGCTGCTACTGAACTGAACCTGCACTTTATACTACATTTCACTACATTTTAATATACTGTGTAATTTAATATGTGTAATTTTGCGTAATTTAATTTAATATACTGTGCTGCCACTGGGTAGCTGCTGCTCCATTGTTGCTTGTATGCAAACTGTTTTATGTTTTTATATTTGAGCCTATTTGTGATTGTTGTCTTTTACTGTAGTACTGCTGAGGGCTGGGGGAATGATATTTCGTTTTTTTATGCACGCAAGTGTACAAAGACAACGACAAATAAAGAAATCTTTGAATCTTTGATCTTTGATATGTTTTACAAGTACGATACGATACGATACGATACAATTTATTTGTCCCCGTGGGGAAACTTGTCTTTAGCTCTCAGTAGCTGTTTCACAGTAATTACACATGTAACAAAAATAGAAAAATAGTGCCTCAAAAGAGCAGCATCAATCAAATAACAGATTCTGTACAACAACATTATACATATCTACACATTCTCATCAACACAATACATCTGCACATTCACATTGTTTCATATACAATCATTCAGAAAGGTGTAATGGCAGTGAAGACATGTTGCACAAATGCACAAAGAAGGACCATTCTTGGTGCTTCCACTTACATTCAGTTTCTTCTTTGAACCTGCAGCTATGTTCATATTTTACATGTGGCTTATCTTCAGGGTGTGTTGGAAGGGGGTGAATTTCATAACCCAATAGAATGTGATTAAAAACTGAGAGATTACAGAATTGTGCAATTCACAGAAGAGAAAAGTGCTCACAGTATCTCACAATATGCTTTGTTCTTGAAAAATAACTGAAAATGCAAAAATCCTGCTGTTGCGTTCTGTGAATTACGGTCACGGATGCGGTTCGAAACCCGCTGCCTCGGCTCCAGTGAGAGGGGGGAAGGGGAGTTTCTTTGCCTCCAAAACCCTGCCATTAATCCTGTAAGAAGAGACAGAGATTGAGTGAGACAGACAGACAATGAGAGTTCCATGCCACATATACATATATATATATACACACACACACACACACACACACACACTTCACACAGTGACACAGTTCAGCTGAGCAGGACTGATCTGTGTGTTTATCCCTTACGTTCAGTAGTAACTAAAAGGGGTGAATGGCGGACAGACATCAGAAAGAATGGCTGTAAATCACTAGTTTGAGTCTGGGCTACATGGTTAGCGGACTATGACCAGGAGTCTGCAGCGGTGGGACACAGTAGCTAGCCACCTAGCTAGCTAGATATCCTGGACAGGAGCACCCAGATGGTCTGCTGTGAATCCGATTACAACAGTTATATTTGAATACATGAATCTGACTAAAAAGTGGAACATAAATTTACATTTTTAAAATTCAATTCAGGTTTTAAATTGAATTACAGACCCCTAATACCATATTCAACTTTCCTCTTACTTTCAATATGAATATGAAAAAACAAGTTTAATATATAAATTCCAGGGTGAATTTTTACATTTGGAATGGGCAAATTGAATGGGCAAATGAATATGACAAATTACAGTCAATTAGTGCAAGTTAGTGAAGTATTATTTGTATAATGCAGATTAAATTTGTGCATTAAAACGTTCAAAAGTGCAAATTCAAAATGTCAGATACAGATTAAATTATTTTTGGGACTTGATTTTTATGTCACTCAACAAGCATGTTGCTTGTGCTCCCTGTGTGGGGCATAGCAGTGACTCAAAAATATTTTTGTTCAATCTTTACAATTTTCTGCAAAACAGGAGTCTTCACAGACTTTGTAATATATAAACTCAGCTCTAAAATCTAATTGTACAGTGAAAACCTCTGCTCTTAGTTATAACATTTTTATTTCAATATATGATTTGAATACTGACCTCACCTCCAATATAAATGTAAAAAACACAGTCTACTAACACCAGTGTGTATAGAAAATAGAACCATAAACTTTTTTCCCCACAAAGTTTACAGTGTGGATCATTTTGTAAAGCAGAGTAACGCTGAGTCCTTCAGGAGATTGCGTCTCAGATTTACCTCCCTCAGGTGTGAGTAATTTGTCATTCTCTACATATGGTATGGTTATTTAAACAAAATAATATTTATACAGATATATGATGCTTATGATCCTTAATTTGTATTAACCCACACCATATATCATAAAAACATTTGAACTTTTCCCCATGGGAGAGGACACTGAGGGCCAGATTCACTAAAGCAGTGGTTCTCAAAGTGGGGGTCGCGAGATCCGTTTGTGGGGTCGCAAGATGATTTCAAGAATGTGACAATAAATTGTGACAATAAAATGCTAGATATTTTTTAACCATAATTGCTTTTATGCATAACATAAATAAAGAATAGGCCTACAATTCATGTGTTAGCCTACCATTCTTCTTTTCACAATCAGAGTATGTAGCCTACAATATTTTGGTTCTCAAACTTTTCAGCTTGTGACTCCCAGTAGAGACGCGACCCCCACGCTCCCCCTCCCCCGAGGTGCTTACGACAATTTGGATCGAGTGCTCTGCTTGCAAGAGCTCTCTGTGTATAATACAGTGTGTGAAATTAACGTGATGTGCTATTTGTAAGACTCTTGCCTTCAATCCTTTCTTTTTACCCAATATTGCCATTTGGTGTCCAGCTTTGTGAAAATGTCATTGCTTGTACAAGTTTTCTCCAGTGCAGTGCAAATGTTTCGTCATTTTATTTTATTTTTCGAAGTCTACTGGTTTATCAGCATGGGAGATAGATAGATGGCTTTTGAATGAAATTCATTGGTTGCTTCAGAGTGACTTGTCAATATGAGTAGCATCTAAATGTATTAACGTTAACAAACATTTTCCCAGTAGCCTCGTCTGACCTGTCGTAAATGTATTTACAACATTTCAGTTACTGTACATCTACAGCGCAACACTAAACATACTAGCCTACCAACTGCCTTGTGTGTGCATATATTTTTTATTGCAACTAGCTAATGTTAAACTGCAAAACTGCAGAATGGTGGTTAATCCTTAAAAACAAGTAAAAACACAGCAAACCACAATCCCTGCCAAAGCTCAAATGGCATGCATGAGGTGGCATACTTAATTGCACAGTCAAAAAAGCCACATACAACTATGAGCTATCCAAGGCCGCAATTGAGGTGCTGATTCCTTACGGATCGACCCATTTATGTGAAAAACCTTTTCCGCACTGACGTACATAAACAACAAATAGCGATCATGACCCAATGTGGAGGATGATCACCGAGTGGTCGTCTCCAATATCAAACCAAGACTGGAGTTGTTGTGCTCCAAAAAGCAGCAGGCCCACCCATCTCATAACAACAAGCGAGTGGTAGGCCTACATGTTAAACTGCAATAACATGTGTTCTTTTTATGTTATTATTAGTTTGATGCTGTAACCGTTTATTTGTGTGTGTGGGCCAGAGTTTCCGTTATCCGGTAATTGCCGGTTTTTGACCGGGAAAATCTGTTGAAGTCCGACATATTTAAATCTCTCCGGTCATAATGTCCGGTGAAAATAATTCCCTCTAAGCACAATTTGAATTGTATTAAAACAGGCTAAAATTTAATTTCCACATATCCTTCTATTAAAAATGAATCTTCATTTTTTTAATGAATGTGTAGGCTATAGGCTAGCCTATGCGATGAACAAAATAATCGTTACATTTGTTTCATTATTGCGTCACTCTGATAAAGCGCGCCGGATTGAATGCCGTAGCCTGCCTAACCACCATCAGCGAAATCTATCCCTAGTGGGCCAAACTGGCCAAGGTAGCCTGCTTGATCCCCGTCTCCAGTGTGCCAGCAGAGAGGGTTCTCTCTGCAGAACCGAATCAAAACAGCGCAGCGAAGTCGCCTTGGGGAGGACAAGGTCGCAAGGTTTATGCGCATTGCAAGCTGTGGAGAGACACTTGGCACCTTTGATTTTAAGTGGGCAGCTGCACGCTTCACTGCTGCGAAAAAGCGTAAGAAGTCAAATCATATGAGCCAGCAATAGGTTATTTTATTGTTTGTTTTCAAATAGTTTTTATTCAATTTTATTTTATCTGAGAAAAGGTCTGGAGGCGAACGGAAATTATTTGATTTCAAGTCGGCAGCAGCACGCCGTAATTAAAATGTTATAAGCCAGATAGGCCTACATGTAGGCTAACTTTTTGTTTGTTTGCAAATAGTTTTTATTCTGTTTTATTTTATATGAGAATATGTAGGCCTAAAGCTGAAGGAAATTCTTTGTGTTTACGTGTTGCCCCAACGAACGTAGGCTAGCGTAATATGTATTTATTTATTTTTAAAATAGCGTTATGCACGTGAGTCTATTGACGGGACTTATTTTATTTGGAATATAATGTATAAGCAAAAGTAGCCTACTTTTCAATAAAAATATTATAAATCGACATGCCTTGATGATGTCATTCTTTATATAGCCTGCCTATCAATTGTTTTTAAGCTCAATAAACACAGATCATATTTGACCGGAATTTCTCCGATTTGTCCGGGACATTGAAATCTTCCAGGACACGTGGACCGGCACCAATTTTTTCTAACGGAAACTCTGGTGTGGGCGCCATGTCCCTACCAACGTTATTTTGGGGTCGCGGGCTGAAAGGTTTGAGAATCACTGCACTAAAGGGTTGCGACTGCTTTTCAAACGCAAAAGCAATCGCTACAAGGTTGCAATATCTATGACGGATTAAATGGTCTCAATGGGTCAAATCAGTATTAGGATGTCGTTTGCGGGGGTTATGTCCTTCTGCAAATTTTCTTTAGATATAGTGGGTATAAAAAGTATTCACTCCCTTTGGCATGTTTCACATTTTATTTTCTTACTTCATGGAATCAAAATCGATTTAATTAGGGAGGGAGGGAGAGAGAAAGAGTGAGAGAGAGAGAGAGAGGGAGGGAGAATGAGAGAGGGAGAGAGGGAGGAGAGAAAGTGAGAGAGGGAGAGAGAGGGAGGGGGGAAAGAGAGAGAGAAAGAGAGAAAGAGAGGGAGAGAGAAAAAAGGGGGAGGGAGAGAGAGAGAGGACCCACAAGACAGAGAAGAGAGAGAAAGAGAGGGAGAAAGGGAGGTAGGGAAAAAGGGGGAGAGGAGAGAAAGAGGAGAAACAATGACAGAAAGAAAGAGGGAGACAGGGAGGGAGAGAGATGGAAGAAACAGAGAGGGAGAGAGAGGGAGAGGAGAGAGAGAGAGGGACAGAAGGAGAGAGAGAGGGAGAGAGAGAGAGAAAGAGAGAGGGAGGGACAGAGAGGGATGGGGGAGAGAGATTTCAGAGAAAGGGAGGGAGAGAGGGAGAGAGGGAGGGGGGAAAGAGAGAGAGAAAGAGAAAGAGAGGGAGAGAGAAAAAGGGGGAGGGAGAGAGAGGACCCACAATGACAGAGAAAGAGGGAGACAGGGAGAGAGAGATAGACAGAGAAAGGGAGGTCTGGAGGCTGAACGGAAATTATTTGATTTCAAGTCGGCAGCAGCACGCCGTAATTAAAATGTTATAAGCCAGATAGGCCTACATGTAGGCTAACTTTTTGTTTGTTTGCAAATAGTTTTTATTCTGTTTTATTTTATATGAGAATATGTAGGCCTAAAGCTGAAGGAAATTCTTTGTGTTTACGTGTTGCCCCAACGAACGTAGGCTAGCGTAATATGTATTTATTTATTTTTAAAATAGCGTTATGCACGTGAGTCTATTGACGGGACTTATTTTATTTGGAATATAATGTATAAGCAAAAGTAGCCTACTTTTCAATAAAAAATATTATAAATCGACATGCCTTGATGATGTCATTCTTTATATAGCCTGCCTATCAATTGTTTTTAAGCTCAATAAACACAGATCATATTTGACCGGAATTTCTCCGATTTGTCCGGGACATTGAAATCTTCCAGGACACGTGGACCGGCACCAATTTTTTCGAACGGAAACTCTGGTGTGGGCGCCATGTCCCTACCAACGTTATTTTGGGGGTCGCGGGCTGAAAGGTTTGAGAATCACTGCACTAAAGGGTTGCGACTGCTTTTCAAACGCAAAAGCAATCGCTACAAGGTTGCAATATCTATGACGGATTAAATGGTCTCAATGGGTCAAATCAGTATTAGGATGTCGTTTGCGGGGGTTATGTCCTTCTGCAAATTTTGTTTAGATATAGTGGGTATAAAAAGTATTCACCCCCTTTGGCATGTTTCACATTTTATTTTCTTACTTCATGGAATCAAAATCGATTTAATTAGGGAGGGAGGGAGAGAGAGAGGGACAGAGAGGGAGGGAGGGAGAGAGAAAGAGTGAGAGAGAGAGAGAGGGAGGGAGAATGAGAGAGGGACAGAGAGGGAGGAAGAGAAAGTGAGAGAGGGAGAGAGAGGGAGGGGGGAAAGAGAGAGAGAAAGAGAGAAAGAGAGGGAGAGAGAAAAAAGGGGGAGGAGAGAGAGAGGACCCACAATGACAGAGAAAGAGGGAGACAGGGAGAGAGAGATAGACAGAGAAAGGGAGGTAGGGAGGGAGAGGGAGGGAGGGAGGGAGGAGGGGGAGAAAGGGAGGGAGAAAGAGAGGGAAGGAGGGAAAGAGAGAGAGGGAGGGACAGGGAGGGAGAGAGAGTGGAAGAGACAGAGAGGGAGAGAGAGGGAGGGAGAGAGAGAGAGAGAGGGACAGAAGGAGAGAGAGAGGGAGAGAGAGAGAGAAAGAGAGAGGGAGGGACAGAGAGGGATGGGGGAGAGAGAGAAACAGAGAAAGGGAGGGAGAGAGGGAGAGAGGGAGGGGGAAAGAGAGAGAGAAAGAGAGAAAGAGAGGGAGAGAGAAAAAGGGGGAGGGGAGAGAGGACCCACAATGACAGAGAAAGAGGGAGACAGGGAGAGAGAGATAGACAGAGAAAGGGAGGTCTGGAGGCGAACGGAAATTATTTGATTTCAAGTCGGCAGCAGCACGCCGTAATTAAAATGTTATAAGCCAGATAGGCCTACATGTAGGCTAACTTTTTGTTTGTTTGCAAATAGTTTTTATTCTGTTTTATTTTATATGAGAATATGTAGGCCTAAAGCTGAAGGAAATTCTTTGTGTTTACGTGTTGCCCCAACGAACGTAGGCTAGCGTAATATGTATTTATTTATTTTTAAAATAGCGTTATGCACGTGAGTCTATTGACGGGACTTATTTTATTTGGAATATAATGTATACAAAAGTAGCCTACTTTTCAATAAAAATATTATAAATCGACATGCCTTGATGATGTCATTCTTTATATAGCCTGCCTATCAATTGTTTTTAAGCTCAATAAACACAGATCATATTTGACCGAATTTCTCCGATTTGTCCGGGACATTGAAATCTTCCAGGACACGTGGACCGGCACCAATTTTTTCTAACGGAAACTCTGGTGTGGGCGCCATGTCCCTACCAACGTTATTTTGGGGTCGCGGGCTGAAAGGTTTGAGAATCACTGCACTAAAGGGTTGCGACTGCTTTTCAAACGCAAAAGCAATCGCTACAAGGTTGCAATATCTATGACGGATTAAATGGTCTCAATGGGTCAAATCAGTATTAGGATGTCGTTTGCGGGGGTTATGTCCTTCTGCAAATTTTGTTTAGATATAGTGGGTATAAAAAGTATTCACCCCCTTTGGCATGTTTCACATTTTATTTTCTTACTTCATGGAATCAAAATCGATTTAATTAGGGAGGGAGGGAGAGAGAAAGAGTGAGAGAGAGAGAGAGAGGGAGGAGAATGAGAGAGGGACAGAGAGGGAGGAAGAGAAAGTGAGAGAGGGAGAGAGAGGGAGGGGGAAAGAGAGAGAGAAAGAGAGAAAGAGAGGAGAGAGAAAAAGGGGGAGGGAGAGAGAGAGAGGACCCACAATGACAGAGAGAGAGGGAGACAGGGAGAGAGAGATAGACAGAGAAA
>JAINUG010001883.1:0-16093 GCA_029706075.1 Aldrovandia affinis
CCGCAATACAGCGACTTCCTGCCACAGATTAATACATATCTACGACATTATACAGGGGATTCCTGTCAAAAAAATGAATCCAATTAATTCACTTTTTAAAATAATGTTTTTAATTAATGTTGCATTTCGTGGCATATTGTAAATATAGTCATGGTTAAACACCTTACTGTGAGTTTGATCACTATATTAAACACTGTGAGTTTGATCACTATATTAAACACTGTGAGTTTGATCACTATATTAAACACTGTGAGTTTGATCACTATATTAAACACTGCTGTGAGTTTGATCACTTGATCGAGTTTGCAGGTGTAACAACAGTGGTTAGGTCTGCCTCTGCCTGCAGCGAGATTCGAACTGAGGATGCCAACACAACAAGAGACACGATTAGCCCACTGAGCTAAAGACACAAGTCCCTAGCCAAGGGAAACAATCCTGTTGCTTTAGTCTTAATCTGTGTAACTGATCTTACTTGCACATTACACTTGTGGGCATGGGATTATGCATGTATTGGCAAGCGTACTGGTGAGTATGCACTGCCAAGTATGAGAGTGCGCAAAGCAATGTAAATTGGTTCGATTTGGAATGCACGTTCACGTGGCATCACATGGCCAGGGCTCGCGATGTGACGTGCGTGGCAGTCACAAGCACAGACGAGGTACACTTCAGTGTGCTTTCGAGTGTGCAGAAACGCCTCTGGGGAATTTCTATGGACACTTAGCACAGGGCTCCCCAGTCCTGTTCCTGGAGAGACACAGGAACGTCCTGCTTTCCGTTGTTTCTCGACACTTAATCGATTGGGTTTTATGGGCTCTAAACAAGAATCTTCACCTTTGAAAAGTGTAGTGCTTGAAGAAACAAAGCAATCAAAATAATTATCTTTAATGTAATGTGGAGTCCCCACTACACCCATTTACACCCCACTAAATCCTTAGTTTAAACTCCATTCACATACACCCAGCATTGCCCAATAACATACTATATATATATATGGTTATGTGCTATGTTTCTACATCTACACTCAAGGATTTTGAATTTACCCTCAAGGAAGTTTTCATTCAGTAGCCGCTGGAGCTGCTCAGCGTTAACCTCCTCATACTGTCACAGACAATGACAATAAAGTGTTAATAGTACATAATCATACATTATCACTGAAACAAACCAGTCAATGACAATAGTGTTAATAGTACATTATCATTGAAACAAACCAGTCAATGACAATAGTGTTAATAGTACATACATTATCACTGAAACAAACCAGTCAATGACAACAAATGATTGATAATACATTATCATACATTATCAGTGAGAGCCATTATCATACATTATCACTGAAAATAATCCAGCCAATGAAATAATCTCTTAGAGACTTAGTTTAAGACTGAAAAGTACCTACCTGATCAGAGTATTGTCGAAACAATTGTTTGTTCTTAGTCACATCGCCTTCCTCTAAGCCAGCAGGCTGACAGGACAAAACACCCACAATGTTAATCAATACATCAAGGAAACAGATGTAAGCATACACTCGATTTGATCAACATATTAATACGATACCCAAGGCATGTTACTACCAGCTGACAATTATACCTTAAATTTGATATTTTATCTTTTAAGGATGCTTTAGATTATGTTTCCATGCTTTATGTAGAGTAAAGCGTATTACAGTACTCTACTATAACACAGAACAGCTGGCATCATGCATTGTGTGTAAGCCGTGGACACGCTAATGTACAGACCTTGTTTATCTCCACACGGCCCATGGAAGAGCTTTCTCTGAAATAAAATAATAAAAACAAAAACAACAGGAAATGATTGTATGAATACATCAGCTCCAGTCTAACAACAATTAATCTGTTTCCATAAAAGAGCTCATAGCCCTCATAAAACTATAAAAAGATTGGGCCTCCGGGTGGTGTAACCGGTACAGCCTGGGTTTGATCCCCGGCTGCGCCAGCCTGGATCTGGCCGGGAGTCCCAGTCGGAGAGCGGCAATTGGCTGTGTGCACCAGGGGGAGGAGGGAGGAAGCTGGCATTAGCTCGCCGCATACAAAGGAAGCTTCTCTCTGTATGTAGCGGAATCACAGTCGACAGCTTGGCAAGTTTCTGTCTCAAAGGAGATAGTTCGGCGCCTTTGTCACTGCCGGTCCCAGAATAACGTCTGGTTCCGTAGTTGCAGGTGTCGGGCTCAATTGTACCCCATACTGAATCAATATGGGGTACAACTGGGCACCAATTTGGAATAAAAACGGGGGAAAAAATCTGAAACAAAAATTTGTAAAACTATAAAAAGATTTGCATTTACATTTTAATTTAGCAGACACACTTATCCAGAGCAACTTTTAAAAAAGTGCATTTAAACATGATGAGAGTAATCCTAGTTAGTGCGATTGATGGAGATAAAGATGGAGATAAAGGAAAAGGTGCAACCAAGCGTTGAAACACGATAGCCTGTCTTTGACCATTCAAGCCAGCCAGGTATGCAATTATTAATTACAAAGCACCCATAAGCAATTGCAATTGTATGGTGGTTGATACCGAAGAAAGCTAAACACTTTCACAAGAAATCACGCACTTTCACTTAATATTCAAAAGGAATTTCAATTACTGTACATATAATTATATATATATTTTTTGCAATTTATTGATTTTAAAAAAAGAATTAAGGTGATGTGTGCTTTACGAAGGAACACTTAACCTTTCTCTAGTGTTCGTTGAATCTCCCCTTATTATAGTGTTCGCTGCCAAATTTGGCCGGTCTGTTTTAACTGCTCTTATGTTAACACAAAAACCATAAATCATCACAAAATTGTGTTATTTATTAACATTCGCCTACACAATCGCTCATTGTGTTCACAGAGTAAAATGAGAGCAGGGCACAAAGAAAGCTGTACATATATGGGGTCTGTGAGGAGATATGATTTATTGTTTAGTCTGGGGGGATGGGCATATAAGCACGAGAAAGAGATAGGCTCCCATAACTAACACCAAATTGTTTAGTCTGTAAGGTGTGGCTCACGTGGGGGGATGGGCACATAAGCGCATTGAGAACCAACCCCCCTCTGTGTGTCTGTGCAGGAAGGAGGGGAGGGGGTTGTGTGAATGTGTGTGTATGGGCATGTTTTCCTCTTCCTTCTTCATTCCTATAGTCTTACCCATTCATTTCCTATGGCGGTCATTTTAAACCCGGATCACCACAGGTGTGACAAAGTTGACTAAACCACTCAAAATTCAATGAAAGTGGTGATCAGCAATTTTATATGTTCAAATGCCTAGTGTGGAGGAAAACATAAGGTCTTGAGGCAATCAGATGAAAAACACAGTATTTATGATTTAGGAAAGTTGTAAAGCGTTCAGATTTGACCCAAACACCAGAAGAAGGTTTTAATATACAGCGAGAACCTCAAGACATCATTTGAATCCATAACTGCAAGCACATTCAAAATAGTGACCACCTTTCAGTGTTAAAGCTCTGTGGAAAGTTCTCTTTTGCTGGCTGACATATCAATACAATTAAACTGATTGACAGTTTGACTGACTGACTAATTCGTTAACTGATCAATTAAATGATTTCGCCATTTTGTCTTGGAAGCTAAAGGAAGATAAAGAAGGGTTTTAGGGGAGTGAGAAAGAAGGCTTACTCGATGTGAGTCTCGTTCTTGCAGAGGATGGATAAAATGAAGGACGCAGTCTCGTTGGGTCTGAACGTGGACGGGACGACGAGGTATTCTCCCGGTTTTAGGAAGAAGAACTCCATCACCTCGCGGGAATTCAGGTAACTTTTGGTCTGCGCGACCGGGTTGTTGGCATTGAAGAAAGCGACAGGAAATTTGCCTCTTTGTTTCTGATACTGAAAGAAAGGGCCGCAAACATTCCCAGTCACATACAGTACCCGTATAGTATAATATAAATGACTGCCTCTCCAGTGTAATGACACAGCATGTGTGTATTAAGTATTAGATAATAAAGATAACTTACCTGTGGTGGGATCTGTAAGAAGTGCAGACAGAGGGAGCATATCACTGCACCGTTAATGAGAGCGGCAAAAAAACAACAACCTTTTATATCATAGGACAGTAACATACAAATGAATTCAATCAAAAAACAAATCCTGATAGTTTCTCCCATTCACAGAATGTAAAGGTAAAAGTATGGCCCTTTGTGCAATGTGTGTGTGCACGTTCCGGACATCATTGTGGACCAGACTTATTACAGGATTGCATGTGCATTATGGGCATTAAAAGCCAGCATAAATGCGTGGGATTTACTAGCCAGTCACAATGGGTGAAATTCCCAATTAAGAACTGCTCATCGGTGAGAAACACCAGTGATTTTGAGTCAATGTAGGCCTGTATTTGTGGCGTTCGGGATGTTTTATACTGCACTGAATGGTAAAATATCTTTGGACCTGTCTCTAAAAATGTCTCTTTTTCTGAAAGGGACAGATTGTTTTTCCACCTCAAAAATGGAGAAGCCGATGTGCAGGCTGGAGACCAGGCGACGGTTCCTCTTGTCGGGTTTCTGCATGAGAGAGATCAGCATGTTGTTGGCCCCCTGGCTTTCTGCACAGTCCTCCTCCAGCTTGGCCAGTCTGACCCGATACTGAGGATTAGTCCAGAAGGTATCTGTGGAGCACGAGACAGCCACTTCAGTCTCTCTCTCTCTCTCTCTCTCTCTCTCTCTCTCGCTCTCTCTCTCTCTCTCTCTCCACTTCAGAAATTAAACTTAAGCTGTTGATCTGGGCTGAAGGTCAAACAGGGGACAACGGAAATTTTAGAAGCCGCTTTCCCGTTTAAATTATATGCTGAACCAATCTCTGTAAATTCTAAGAATTCACCTAACAATGTCCAGGTTCCTGTAACTGAGCAGCAGTAACAGCTGCAGGAGATAAACTACTTTGAGAGACAAGAATACTCTGTATTTTGATCTGATCTTGTCATACTACACACCCAACAGTTCTCTGCTTACATGTTCTCAGCTGTATGTGGCACAAACTACAGCACTAAACAACGAAAGCAGTGGTAGCACTGACTGGAAACGGCTGGATTAGGAGGAGGAGAGTCTGGGCACCTCTGTGGTTCATGCAACCACCCGCAGTGGTCCCCGCTACCCAGCGGCCCTCATGGAAGGATGATCCCCAGTGACAGGAAGAAGAGTTATCCAGGAAGTCA
Source organism: Aldrovandia affinis (assembly GCA_029706075.1). Lineage (NCBI taxonomy): Eukaryota > Metazoa > Chordata > Actinopteri > Notacanthiformes > Halosauridae > Aldrovandia > Aldrovandia affinis. The sequence continues at coordinate 5,169 of JAINUG010001883.1, forward strand.
GGACACAGGCAGCAGATATCCACAGAGTCGTAATTCTGGCACCAGTCCACCATGGACATCCTGAAACACAAAACAGGCAAAGGCTCATGGGACATGTAGTCAGAACAGGGATGTAAATAGCACTCCCAATGCATAGCAATGTGTGCCATTCTCGGTTTTACATCAGGGTGCTCAATGAGGACCGGTCCGTTTCTGGATTTCATGCCTTGCATTTCAACTGCATTAATTGATTAGCCTTAATCGTGTATTTGATTTGTTTCAGATTTTTTCCCCGTTTTCTCCCAATTTGGTAACCAACTATAGCCTCTATTTCATTCGATTTGCCCTCCCCCACGAACTCGCCGCTGGTCACTACGCGGCAAGTCAATTCCACAAGGCCGGCGGTGATCCTCCTCCGAGAAGGAATTCGCCCACCTACTTTCTAGAGGCACCTTTCGCACTTCTTGGCGAGCTCGTGCAGGCTCACCCTCCCCCCTCCCCCTGGGGCGGACAGCTAGTCGCTGCCCCTAATCGGGGCTCTGGGCCAGGGCAGGTTTTGAACCATAGCTGCAGTAGGCAACTTGCATTGTGGGCAAATACTTAGACCGCTACACTACCCGAGGCTCTGGCCCCCAAGACCTTTGTTATGAATGAAGAAGCTATAGCTGCAGACTGCACACACATCCTCAGTATAAACATTTTACTGGGCCTGGAGTTGTGCACCCCTTGGCTTCCAGTCAGTTCACACTAATGTGATTCTACACAGTCCTGGAACAGGTCATATTGCTATGCATTGGGAGAGCTACTTACATCCCTGGTATGAAATTAATCACTGAAATGTTATTTTAATTCCTGCATATCAGTGGTGCTTACCAGAATTCTCCATCGTCCTCGACTTTCAGACAACTTGTTTTCACCTCCAAACTCACCGTCTGCCACAATGGGGACCTGATCGATCGAAACGAACACCACATTAATCAATCAACCAACCAATCAATCAATAAATCAATATAACAGAGGAGCACTTGACTCCATGAACAGATATATACGGCAAACCAAACACAGAACAATGAAAAGCACGTCCCCCTTCCCATGGACATGACATGACAAGTCAGTGTTTTAAAGATGCGACAGCTGTCTTAAAAACACCAGAGGCAAGTCTCGCCATGCGTTGCGTGCAAACGTATAGGCAGGATTACTGGGCCATTAACGACCCAGGATCCTGTGTCTTGAGCAAACTTGTTTCAGTCAATTAAATCAGGTAAGAGTGAGAGTATTTCAGAACTTGTTTGTTTCCTACATTCTTACAAAGTCTATTCATCGCCCTAATCACAACAAAAGGACAAATCAAGCAAGTTTCAGATGTAGGAAACAGATTCAAACATGACACGTCAGGCTATATTACTTTATTCCGCTGCTCAGAAGTCCAGGTTTTGTGTTCATTACACCAGGTTATGCGTTGTTGCGCATTAGCCTTGGTTACAAGCGGTTTCCAATGGCAGCCCTGCCATAAATATTAACTTTGTCAAGCTCAGGACATACAGTTTTTGTTGAGACTGGGTCACAGAGGTGTAGACTCAGTTCTGCTGTAATTTTTGAGCCCATTGTTTTGTGGTTTTTTTTTAGCAACTATCCTGCTAAGACTGTCTGCCTATCCCTGTCAGTAACATGCGACCACTGTTCCTCTTTCCTGATGCAGCTTTTTTCCTTGTTTGCCATATGCCTTCATGATTTTCAACACTCTTCCCCTTGACACATAAAGTAATTTTGTAGTTTCTGTGACTGAAGCAACTGCAATTCATGTACCAACTATTTGACCTTTTTCAAAAATCTATAAGATCTCTCGTGTTAATTTTTTTCAGCTGGAACTTTTGCATGAAACAAGTCCGGTCGAGCACCCTGGGACAAGCTGCCCACGCCTGAACCTGTACGGGGTCAGAATACTTACTTATCGCCCCAGTCTCCTTTCCACTCTCCTTGGCCCCAAGGGTTCCACAGTCGGACCACCTGAACAGCTCTGCCATGGCTCTCCACCTGCACCAGCATCATCCTGAGTTAATTTGTCTCTGGTGGTAATTGGTCTGACTCTTGATATCTTGTACTGGGCTTGCTGGATGTACATTTATGCTAAACATGCACACAGTGGTATTTACATTTACATTTACATTTTAGCAGATGCTCTTATCCAGAGCGACTTACACAGTTTACATTTCTTTACATACAATCCATTTATACAGCTGGATATTTGTACTGAAGCAATTCAGGTTAAGTACCTTGCTCAAGGGTAGAACAGCAGTGCCCCACCTGGGAAATGAACCTGCAACCTCTGAGTTATAAGCCCAGCTCCCTAACCGTTACACTACACTGCCAGCCTGTGGTGTTTACACGATGTACACCAACATAATGGCCGCCAGGTATAGACGCCAACATCTGGCAGCTACGGTTTCTGATGGTATATCCTCATAATAACTCAGAAGAAGGGACACTTACGCCCTCAGATCCTCAGGGTGCTTGTATCTGCTGTTATCTGAATCCCTGGGCATAGGAAAAATCTGTTTTCTGAGATCTGTTTTCATTTTCTTTTGTATTTCTCCTGGACCAAAATGAGATCACCATCAGACCACGCCTAGACATGTTTAAGGTGTCACATTTTGCAGGGTTTTCTTTTGAGAAATAGGTCTGAATTCAGCCTCATTTTTATCTTAATAAGAGTTCTCTGTATTGTCTTTCAAGGAACTTGAGATAAAAAATTTGATGATTTTTTTTTCCCTGAGAAAGAAACATTGAGAAACAAATTTTCCCTGTGGGCTATGCCATCACAGCCAGGAATGACCATCAGATCCTCCATCTGCAGTTGGCCCCCTGGGGGGTGTGAGGTGCACCTACCTCGGCGACTCCTGTCACTGTGTAGGCATGGCCCTGCACTATTCCATTAGGCAGCACTGTGTTGGCTGACGTGTCCTGAAACAGACAGTTGCATTACATTTTCAACATCATTTACAGTTTAGGCATTTAGCAGACGCTCTTATCCAGGGCGACTTACACAGTTTACATTTCTTTACATATAATCCATTTATACAGCTGGATATTTGCAATTCAGGTTAAGTACCTTGCTCAACAGCAGTGCCCCACCTGGGAATTGAACCTGCAACCTCTGAGTTACAAACCCAGCTCCCTAACCATTACACTACACTGCCAGCCACATTACATTTTCAACATCATTTTCCCACACAGTAAAGGGCAGGGGTGGGCAAATCCGTTCCTGGAGGTCTTTGCTTCCACCAGTAACCCTGGTTCATTGAGCTAATCAGCTGTATACACACCAATGTGGGTACACTCATAGTTTAGACAGATTAGACCAGTGGTTCTCAAACTGGGTCCTGGGGCCTGTGTATGCTGGTGCTTGTTACAGCCTTTCTGGTCCTTGGTACGGTGCACTCACCCCTTGGTGGAGTGCCGCAGCCCATTAAAGACTTGGATTTGGCGGCACGCTGCATGAGGTCAAACAGGTCCGGTGGAGCATCGTTCAGCTGAAACGTCATGTGGATCCCCCCGGAGAAGTCCACGAGAGCCTCAGACACGCTCCCGAGTTCATGTCTGCATAAGAGCCGCATACCCTGCGAAACACGAGATCACGCAACCATCAGCGCTTGAGTGCCAGCTTCAGGCTGGGCTGCGTCGCACGTTTGCAGTGCGTTAAACCCATTTCAGATGCAAGAACTGGTAGAGATCCCTGAGATCCCAGTCTGACATACTTGGCGTAGGCCTTTTCCAGCAGTGCGGGCCAGAACTCATTCGGGGTTTTGGAGTGAACGAAGATAAACCTCCCGTCCATCATTGGCAACTTGTCGTCAATGACAACATCGACCCACTTTCCAAACCTCCAGAACTGAAAGGCATGGAAAAGTGACAATTACTAGCTACTAGCTACTGAAACATGCTAAACTCAAAAATGGACTGAAATTACTGTTTTATCAATGCATAAGCACAAAACATTTCAGCAATATGCTTCCGCAGCGTCCTATGAAACATGGCAAAATAATGTACGAATGAGACCAGCCTCACAAGAACATCTTAAATAGAAAATAAGTAATGTGACATTCATTGACAACCTGGACTTGAATTTTGGGCAAGAAAACAATGAACATTTTGTCAACCAACATGCAGCATTGATTCTTCTTTCTATCAACAAGTTGTTGTCAGGTGTTGTTCTGTGAACTTTGGAGGTGATGGGCCATCAAAGACAACAACCTGAGAGTACAGTAATATGTGTTGATTAAAACAATCTATTCAGCCCCTCTAGGCTCATCTTGTTGCCTACTGTATAAACATCAACCCTGGAGGGACCTTGAAATCAATAATGCACTTGGTACATAACATGAGTGTGTGCATGTGTGTGTGTGTGTGTGTGTGTGTGTGTGTGTGTGTGTGTGTGTGTGTGTGTGTGTGTGTGTGTGTGTGTGTGTGTGTGTGTGTGTGCATGTCTGCATGTGTGTGTGTGAGGTAATTCAGATTAACACTTTACCCTGAAGTGAAATATCCCCGCGTAGTCTTTCTGAAATCCCTGGTCAGTGGGTAGCACTTTTTTCAGTATATGCGGCTGAAAGGTCAATGCACCAATAGAGGCCAAGAACCAGCAATTACCTAAAACAAACAAACAAATAAGCACAAACTTGGGGAAGATAAAGGCAAATCAATCTACTGCAGCAAACATTTGGAAGCATGTCACTAAAATGATGTGAATCCATTAGTTTTATATGATACATTATTTTGTATAAGTGCAATATGTTTCATCATATTCAATTGCCATTGCTGGCCTGATAGTAAGGTAGATTAGATATACTTTATTGATTAATTATTAAGGTATGCGTTAGACCCCATATCCGATGCGGGTGAGAAGATCGATTCAGTCTCTAACACCAATAATCAGCAATGAATAAAATCAGAAATGACAATAAAATTAAACTTGTTTTTTACATTATGAATTATTCTTGTGAAAACAACTGAATAATTAGGTTATGAGTTAAGAAAGGCTTTTTTCATGAAAAATAGCTGCAAAAGTATCTTACCCACTGCTCCTTGAGAGAAGTCGAATCTTGAAACACCATCAACAAATAGGTAAGGATCCTCTACGATGTTCTAGAAGGCAAGCAAGTTATATGACTTTATTCTAGAAAGGTATAGAACTATTGGAAACTAAATATAAACCATATTTAGTACATGTAGTCTAGTGCATGGCCGCGCAGTGTTTAGATAATGGTTGCACACCATTCACGTTCAAAATCTGAAAGTCTCCTTATGCCGTTCCAGCAACAATGTCGATTATTTTTTTATGGAAAAGGACAAACACTATTCAAACTAATTCTCACAATTTCATACAAACCTGATAGTCTTTAATGAAAAAGACAAGTGAAAATCCTTAGCATTTCATAAGACATATCTTTTGTGCTCTTCTACCATATTTTTACAGCGTTATACATTTTCTCATGAAATTACAATACGTTTTAGATTATTAAACGGGCCAGTGCACTGAAGACAAAACTACGTTTCATGTTCCATGGTTTTGATTAAAATTGAGATTTTTGGAAACAAGGCTCCACTTAAAATGAATGACGAAAAAAAAGCTAGCTTGTGTTTTAGCAAGGTGCACTTCAGTGCAACAGTGCTGGAAACTGGAAGCCATCGCAAAACACAAAGCCATTGTTATGAGCCATTATTTAGAGCCAAAATGGCAGTGACCATCAGCCCACTGCTGTTATGGAAACCACGTTACTTCCTAACCGGCCTTCCCTGATCTGTCATAAGGGGAGAACATTTGATTGGTTGACGTACCGGGGCCGCACCCACTTCACTCGTGCCACTTCTTCAGGAGACAGCAGTCCCTGACCAATAGAGTTCCTGTCTGGTGGGAACATGTCGTCGATGTACCTCATGCCCCGAATGGTACAGTACTGGTGCAGGAACTCAAAATCCTGGTCCAGGAATTTCTCTGGATTCTCAGGGGTGCCCTTCCCATCCTTCCTGTGACGCTCCTTCATGATGTTCAAACATACTCCTGGGGGAGGCATTCTTCTACCTAAGAACTGTGAAAAATGATTTATTACAAATGGCCACTTATTAAATGATAACCATCTTTAACTTGTCAAAAAAGGAACAGGAGAGACAACTACCATGTAAAGTCGGTGAACTGTTAGTATTAATGTGTAACAGGAGTTCAGTGAGCTTACATTTTTCCACCTCCAATTTAGTTATATTTCCACTTAATTTAAGATAATTTCTCATTAGAGTAAATTCAGGCTGCATCAAGTAAGGGGCATGACATTTTGGAATATTCCACTTGACATTCGTCAAGACTCAACATGATTCCACCCCAGGGGGAAGGGGGAGGGTGAGCTGGCACGAATTAGCTGAGAAGTGCATAAGAGTAACTCCAGAACATGGGTGGGCAAATTCCATATCGAAGGTGGCGGAGTTCGCTGCCCTCTGAGAATTAACTTGCCTCATAGATACGAGCGGCGAATTTGTGCGGGGAGGGCAAATCGAAATATAATAGAGGGTATAATTGGCCACTAAATTGTGACAAAAACAGAAAGAATTCTGCTTAAATTTCAGTAAAAACTGGAAAATGGGGGTGTTCAGCTCAGTGAGTGTACTGAATTGTGATGGCTCAAAGTAGCAGAACAAAATGTAAGTTTTTTTAATAGCATTTCATGACTTAAGTTTTATTTTGCATCAAGAAAATACTATTTTGTGCCATTTAATGCTTATTATTAATGTTTATCATGCGTTGTTATGCTTATTACAGTCTAAACTTTAAGTTATGGAATGCAAATTGGCTAACATGACCAACACATTTCAACCCATCCCCGTCCACCCATCTTAATAACAGTTTCAGGAACCAACAGACTTTTAGCAGACAAAATAATGGTTACAGATTTCCGATTTGTAATTTTTTTACTTTATCACAGCCAACATCTACTTTGCTTCAGATTACGGAAATATATAGTATGACTCTAGATATGTTGTGCAACAGTTCATAACACACCAAATAATTCATGTTGGCAGAGTGAAAACTGCAAAACAAACAAAGGCCTTCTCCATCAGGGCAGGCCAGAACTCATTCAGGGTTTTGGTGTGAACCAAACAAAACGTCACAGCATCGACCCACTTTCCAAACCGCCAGAAGTGAAAGGCATGTATGACTTTTAGAGTTTCAGATGAGAAAAGCCTGCCTGTATACCTTGCTTTTGTTCTGTACCTATGTATTTGCCCTGGGGGCCAGCTCACATGTGCACTTAAGCTTCCCCTGATCCTCCTCCTGGCAAAATTTAATCCGTCAAGAGTCAACATGATGCTGCTTATGTTTTGCGCAATTTATTTTATGGGGCGGGGGGCGGTCTGTTGTCTGTGCCGATTGTCTGTGCCAGCGTGCTCCCATGGTTTTAATTAAGGAGGATTGATAAAATACAACAGATCATAGACCTTTAAAGTGTGTCACAGTGCATAGCTGCCAACATTATACAAGAAAAAGAGGGAGATTTTTGATTTGTGTGAACAAACTGTTGACCGGGGGTTGTGCGGTTGAATTGTTCGGCAGAAGATTACATAATTTGATTATTGAATACTTAATAATCAACCAGCATTGGCTGATAAATAATGTTTGATAACAATTGTGCTGAAACAGCGTTATAAGATATCGATGATAAATGACTTCCTCTGAGCTGTACTTGCACTAAATTAATAAATAAACCGTTTCTTTAACAAAATAAAAAAATTCTGCGAGGGGGGTTAAAATCGAAATCCATCTGTCGTGCAATTAGTGTTGTGTAGGCAATCACACGGTAGCCGAGATGGAGAAGAAAGAAGAAAAGGGGCGAAAGCCTAATTCTTTTTTTCAGGGAAGGTGGATTTTAGTAGGTAGGGTTTTCCCTATTTCGTAGTGCAATAGTCGCTCCTCTGGTCAAACTGGCACCTGCAATCGGTCTACACCAGCAATGGTAGCACATGTTCAGCTCAGTGAGTGTACTGCATTGTGATGGCTCAAAGTAGTAGCACAAAATGATTTCATGACATAAGTTTTATTTTGCATCACAAAAATACTATTTTGTTCCATTGAATGCTTATTATTATAATGTTTATTATGCGTTGTTATGCTTAATACAGTCTAAACTTTAAGTTATGGAATGCAAATTGGCTAACATGACCAACACATTACAACCTATCCCCATCTGCCCATCTAAATAGCAGTATCAGGAACCAACAGACATTTAGCAGATAAAATAATTGTTACAGATTTCCGATTTGGAGAATTTTTTACTTTATCACAGCCAACATCTGCTCTGCTTCAGGTCACGGAAATATATAGTATGACTTTAGATACGGCTTGTATAACAGTTCATAATACACCAAATAACTCATGCTGGCAGAGTGAAAACTGCAGAACAAACAAACAGCACCAGTATTCCCACAGAGAGATGTGCTGCAGCTGACACCAGCCCCGTAGCATAATGCACATTATCTCCTATCACTTTATCTTTCTGATGCTCTGTTACGTTTATCAAACTCAATAGGTAGCCACCTTTGTACACAAAGAGGACATATAATTGCATGTGGAAACTTAACAGAGGAAGTGACAGTAGTTGCACATACAGAAAGAGAAAGTAATGTAAAATGTAATGCAACACATTTACCTTCTGGTCCAATGCTGCAATCACAGGCTGTATGCACAGTGCTCCAGAGTCTCACACAGACGACAGATAAGATAAGTGGCTCACCCATCCCCTTTTATGCACTCAAATACAGCCACAGGCAAAGTGCTAGAATTGAAGGGTTTACCTGAGAATTTTAAGGTGGGGAGGAGATGGAGGCTGTTTAGGAATCACCAGGAGCTCTGATGTGGCTTTGGGACATCTGCCAAGCTCTGCCCTCTTAAATGTACTGCGCGCCAGAAACCGGTTTTAATTATGGAGTGTTGCTCCCCACTCCTCTTGTGTTCACAGTCCACCCATATCTGTTCCTTTTCAGATCATAAATGTAACAACATGCAGTAAAGCTCTTGGCATTTCTTTTTTTTTTCGCACCAGGAGATAGGAATCTTTCACCCTCCCCTGCCCACCGCTTTTTACCTTGACCTGTGGAGAATGTTGCAACCTGACCTAAACCATGGCAGGAAAATGCATCCCACACCATAACAGAGCCACCAGAACCCTTCATTTACTCAAGTGTTTCCTTTATTTTGTCAGTTATCTGTATGGTATTGTATATGACATGGACAAGGAAAAGCAGCAAAAAAAATCTGAAATTCTGATTCTCTATGATGGGATGAATATTTTGCTACAGTAGCTTTCCTCTGTACTTAGTGTGTGTTCTCAAACCCTACAAAAATGCAGTTGCATTAACAGTACAACATTTTTACAATGACACACAGACTTCATTTTGGATTGGCCGATCATACTTTAGAATTAGCCATTCGGAATTACTGCGTTTTGCAGAAAATGTTTTTCTGAATGAAGAAAAGAAAAGAAAATAATGTTTTTCTCTCTTTGAAAACATATTACAGCCGGGGAAGTCTGTGAATAAAATGCAATTCTAGTGTTGCCATGAAACTATGAACTCTTCAGTGAAGAACAAGTGCATTCCACTTCAGTCTGGTGCATGCATGTATTAAGAACATGAAAATAATTGTGAGACAGGATAGGTTGATGGATTACTTCTCAAAGAACTCATTTTGCTCGTGGGTCAGTGTGGCCCATCTTCAGGAATGTTTCATTGCTGCAGGGGCCAGACAATATGTTGATTGCATAATCATTGGCCATCTTCTGCAAGAGACTAAAAAACAACCTCTTCAGACTCCACTACCACTGATTCTGTACATTAACGAATTGTCATCACCACTGCTTACATGTTTAATATGGCATTTTGTATTTCCTATCTATGTTTAGTACCGTATTATAAAAAAACAAAATAAAAGATTCTACTAACCATTTTCTTTCCCTGTATTAATGCACATCTTGTCAGTCACTCTGGATAAGAGCATCTGCTAAATGCTCAAAATGTAAATGTAAATGCATATGCAGGAGGGCAATGAGGAATATACATTTATATGGGGGGCAGCTTAAAGGTTGTGGTTATGGTTAGTTATTATTCATATCCATATCCTGACACCTAGGGGCAAACATTTTTGCCCTTAAAAGTTCTAGTTCAAGTATCTTTCACCTGTTGTGTCTTGTACTAATTCTAATGTTCTCACCCCCCACCCTCCCCCCCCCACCCCACTTACAATACTTCAATTTTACATGTTACCTAAGCTGGATATATACTGAAACAACAGTATAGCTGCAAAATGATTGAAGCAATTCATGTTTGCAATGGCAAGTTAGGGTTATGCTCTGACATAGCTTGTCTCTAAGCTGACTGTAGCACATAGAACAATGCTAGAACACCAGCCTCTGGCAGTTGCACAGTAAAATGCAAATTATGTCTGTGTGTTCTGACTTGCCAAGATTTTTTGGAAGAAGTGGTGTAGGTAAGACCTTCACTGTCATTTCTGGCAATGAATTAAAAACACATTTTACTGTACAAAAGGTTTAACTAGCTAACTTCACCTTTACTATTTTCGGGTACTTTTTTTTACAGGTAGCTTTTCGCTGAACGGGTGTTACAAATGCAGCTACAACAACCAAACCTACTTCCTGAGTTTGGATGTCCTGTTGTTGAGAAATGAAAAGCAATTATTGAGTAAAACAAATTGAGACTTTAAGTATGGAAACTTTGAAGCTGAAACCCTTTGATTTGGATTGCTCGGGAATACTTTTAAAAATACAAAGTTACACATATTACAAAGGAGCATTTGGCTGCAAACCAAGCAGTGTTATTCCAAGCTTGGTGGTGGAAGCTGCACTTCGTCTGGGAGCGGGTTCGAGTCCTGCAGGGGTACAGCAGCTACA
>JAINUG010001884.1:0-16089 GCA_029706075.1 Aldrovandia affinis
ATCCCTAGAAACTCAGCTCCACAACTACAGTGCAGTCCATAAGTGTAAGTGTAAATGTAAATGTAATGTAAGTATTTGGACAGTGACACATGGTATTTACATCCATGTCGGTTGAACCGTGTAGGAATTGCAGCCCTTTTTACATTTTAAGGGACCAAAAGTGATTGGACGATTGGCTGCACGATGTTTCTTGGGCAGGTGTGTTTCGTTTCATCATTACTTCATGCACAAGAGGGCTAACAAAAGGTCTAGATTGATTCTAGGTGTGACATTTGCATTTGCAGTTTGTTGTTGTCTCTAATATGAGGACCAAACAATGGTCAATGCCAATAAAGCAGGCCATCACGAGGCTGAAAAATCTGAATAAATCAATCAGAGACATAGCCAAAACATTAGCTCTGTCAAAATAAACTGCTTGGTACATTGTTAGGAAGCAAGCAAGCGAGGTGTGCTGTAGTGTGGTAATTACATTTTCATTTGTATATATTTTTTAATTGAAATATTTAACAATTTAAATAGTTTGCATCGGTCACACAGTCCTGCCGATTCTCCCTCCACAACATCTGGAGAATTTGTCCGTTCCTCACCCAAGAGGCCACACAACTCCTAGTCTAGGCTTTGGTAATACCACATTTGGACTACTGAAATTCCTTGCTGGCCGGCTTACTGGCCTGTGCCATCAAGCCACTGCAACTAGAATGCTGCCGCACGTCTAGTTTTCAACCAACCCAAGTTCACACGTCACTCCACTACTCATCTCTCTGCACTGGCTCCCCATCGCAGCACGTATTAAATTCAAATCACTGGTGCTGGCATATCAGGCTGCTAGGGGAACCGCTCCCTCCATCCCTCTGGGCCCTAGGCAGCCGCTCCTCACAGTCTTGCCTCTTCTCTGTCCTGACCCCACGGTGGTGGAATGAACTTCTGCAATTGGTCAGAACCACGGAATCAATGGCCATCTTCCACAAGAGACTAAAAACCCACCTCTTCACTACCACTCCACTCCACTACCACTAATTCTGTACACTAATTAGCTGCCTTTGCCACTGTCTACATGTTTTAATTAATACATTTAAAATAAATAGATTAAAAATACTAACTTTTCTTAAGCTGTGTTACAGGTATGGTGTACAACTGTCAACAATGATGTCTATTGCAGAGTTACTACACTGATCTCTTTGCACTAACCTTCAGGTCAGGCTGCCCTCCTGGTCATGGTTGTCTCCCCACCAGGCCATTCATCTTTAGACGTCGCTTAGCCCTGACAGAGAACTTCCCCGAGATGCACTGACTCAGAACATGAATACCATCTGCTCTAGGAGTGCTCTGTGGGCAGACAGGTCTGGGGCTGACAGAGTCACATAATGGAGAATGTGGAATGCTGACTTAATGTTCATATTTTGGACAGTCATCATAAGAAATAAGTGAAGTTTATGTTCTATATTAAAGCAAAGCTTCACGACTTTGTTTCTTTTGTTTATCTTCACATTTGTTGTAACCTGCACCTGTTTTATCACACTGGGCGTTAACTGCTTTCTGAAGTCTGAACTGTGTGAATCCCGTTTGCCCTTTTTAAATGGTCTTTCTCGTGTTATTCTGTACAGGTACTCCTCACTTAACGACCTATCTGTTTAACAGTGGTGGGCCGTCAGGGCCTGCAAGGCCTTCTCTGCTGGCCTAAAAAATATCTGAATCACAGACTGATGTTTATTATATTTTGTCCATGAATACTTATTAAATAATTCCAAATGGTCTGTTCGCTTCCTTTCATAGCTGTTCCCCTGGTTGCACTGCATCCAGACGTGTATTTTCATATTAAAGCATTTAACCAATCACATTTCAGCCATAATTTGTTGCCAGGGTCAAAGAAATCTTCCTGGAGGCCTTCACAATCAATTCTGCAGGCCCTGTAGCATAAAATAAGTGTTGATCAAACTGTTGCTTCAACCAATCAGATTTTGAGTTGGGGACACGAAGGCCTTCTAGAAGGCATAGGTAACGTCAGCGTATTCACACCCTTTGATTGGATAGTCAGAGAGTGTCTGACTATGATGTAATGTGATTGGTTAAATGCTTTAATATGAAAATACATGTCTGATGCAGCGCAACCAGGGAACAGCTATGAAAGGAAGCAAACAGACCATTTGGAATTATTTAATAAGTATTCATGGACAAAATATAATTAACATCAGTCTGTGATTCAGACATTTGAGCTGACATTTTCAGCCCTAAAGCGAATTAAAACTTTGCAGGCTCGACTTTCAGCATTAGCTTCGATGGCGATAGAAAAGGACTTCTTGCTGGAACTGAAACACACGGATAATCTGTACGACAGAGTAATTGAACTCTTTTTGAGGAAAGAAAGGAGGATGGATTTTGTGTACAAATAATAAGGATTTTGGTGAGTAAAATGTTGCTATTTTCCTAAATAATATTGCAATTTTATGAGGTTATTATTATTGATGCTTTTTATGTGTGTCGCAGCTGTAGCACCTCGGGTTTGTTTCTTCAGTAAAGGCATTTATTCTGGATACACGAGTTATCTATCTGCGATGCAACGGCAACGGGTGTCTATTCAGTTTGTTTTTGCACTTTGTTTATTTATCTTTCTTCAGTCATGTTTCATGAGAGAGAATGACAGCGATAGAGACAAGAGAGAATGACAGCGATAGTTAGAAGCATGAGATAATTAGTGATTAGTAGTGTTAGTAACTTAATCTAAATCCCTAATGTTAGTAGATTAGTTGGTTAGTACTATATACATCTAACTAATATATACAAAGTGTAATTAGAAAGTAAGAAGGAAGTAAAACGAGATTAGAAACGAAGACGGAAAAAACGAAACATAGAATTTCCCGAAGTGCATGACAGAACGAGAATGAAACATGACTGAAGAAAGATAAATAAACAAAGTGCAAAAACAAACCGAAGAGACACTCAAAACATAACAATAAGATGGCTTTTATAGCCATAAAATAGTTATTGAGGGGTGGATTGATTCAGACGGAGCACTACTGAAGGACTAGGTGTGAAATGCACGGCCCGCCAAGGCCGTAACCATGGAGTCAACATTGGGGGGGACATTTAAAAAAAAATATCAGCTAGGCTATATATTGGGGGACATTTTGAGCATATCTGAATATTGGGGGGGATGTGTCCCCCCCAATATATATGGTCGTTTCGGCCTTGCGGCCCGCCACTGCTGTTTAACAACCGCGTGGACTTACGACCAGCTCTCCGACCAGTCGGTAGTGTACGCTGTACGAGAACTTTGGTCGTGGAAACGGCAGCGTGGCGTCTCAGCGTCAAGCATCTCATCTCGCATCACCCTTTCTCAGTCTCGTTCCCGCAGCCGGTCAGTATTCACTACACTAGTGTTCGCAATCTCCAAGACTACATATTTCGTCTATACATTTTCGCTGATTGTATTTTTATGTTCTGTAAGACTTATGCAAATTAAAACAAAGTTATCAAGCTGGAGTTTCCTTTAGACCTTTTCTTTATTCAGAATAAATAAAAACGATTACCTGTATTTACAGTATGCAAACCTAAGTACTGTATATTAGAGCTGATTTCCTCTATTCTGTTTATTACAGTATACAGTAGTCTACACTACTGTATAAACATTTAAAAATATACAAAAAATTGTATAAATGGTGCAAAGGTGACATTAAAACAATATCTAAAGACAGTTGACACAAACCCACTAACAGTTCAGTATGCTTGAAATATCGGTAAGGGGCGGCTCCTCGCTTATCGACCAATTCGCTTAACGACCTACTCGTAATGTAATGTAATGTAATACCTGTACTGAGCGGTGTGAAATTCCAGCAGCAGTTCAGATGTTCAGATCCCATTTATCAGATGCATTTATCCCCATACCCACAAGAAGGTCATGTTAGAAAGAGCATTTCTTGAAATCAAAGTACAGTGTGTGTTCAATAAGGGGAAATTGTTGAGTTATCTTAAGTAACAAAAGAAAGAAGAATAAAACAAATTAAATTAAATTAGTATTTACTTGAAACAGACTTGTGACTAGAATAGTCGGTTATGCTAAAATCAATGTACAGTGTGCTGGCCCGCGTTAACTTATTGGGCAACATGGGCTGCAGCCCAGGGCCCCGGCCACTAGGGGGCCCCGGGAATAGCCGATTACTGTAGGCCTACATTGCATTTTTGAATGCGGGTTTATGGTGTTTTGACTGTTACTGTACATTTTGGTCCACTTTCCCACCTGTAGTAGTTCACATTGGTGGACAATCAGTGTCAGTGAGAGTGTGTTTGTATAGTCTGTTCCCTGTTGCGTAAGGACGGCTTTGTCTCGGGAGCTCGATTCTACAACTGGAAATCGCCATGGGTCCAACTCCGTGTGTCGGAGGACTTTCATCTGTTGCTGTAGCGTCATGAGCAGAGGTAAACCTGTCGCGCGGCGCAATCACGTCGCTACATGTATGCGCGCTGTCGTTCTGCTTTAGTGAAATTAGAAAATGACTTATGTCTATTTCATGTGAGATAACATTTTGATACTTTAGTTGCTGAAATTGGCGAGGGAAACCCACTTAGCTAGAGCTATAACCTGAGATGTCCAACCAGAAAGTAATAAATTACTATTTATAACGGGTTTCGCTGCAAAAAACTGTGTTGTAGCCTATCCCCCCCAAGCAACCACCATTTTATAACTGTCAACAAACTATTTCAGATAAATTCATCTTAATTCGAGTTCGACTGAAGAAAACGAAGTGGGCCAATTTTGCATGACCGAATAGCTTAGTTGTGTTGCTAAGTAAGTAACGTTAGCTAGCTGAACAACAACAACGCAATTGAATAGCCTAATGTTCTCTAGCAAGTTGGCCTGTAATTTGTAGCAATGTTTGGACAAAAGTATTTTTTAAAAGCCAGTATAAACTTAAATTAGGCTATGTCAAGTTTGCTGTATACATTCGCATTTATTGTATAATTAGATGCAGGTGTTAAAATTAAAACGGTAGCTCAATTAACTTACACAAAGTATGATACTTTGTCCTATTGGTGAGTAACATTAAATAATTTATATCAATGCTTGTTTTGTTGGTGCTAGTGGTTGAACGGGAAGTGTATTGTTTTGTGCATTGTCATTTGTGGTCGAATTTCTGGTTTGTAGGCCTACTTTGTACACTAGACTACTACTCCCTTTCATTATCCTGCCGTGCTGGGCAAGGTTGGTCATGACTTGAACTTGAACTCATGCGTTCGGGTAACAGACGTGAATATGTCGAGAGCACTGTATATAAGAGTCGGTGCTCTTTGACGGCTTTTAATACATTACAACGTTCAACGTTTTCAATTGGAGGTCTCATTCTGTAACATATTCACTATCTACTTCTGATATCCTTTGTCATAGGCCTATTTGTCGAATTTGCGGCATGTCTTTATCGTTGCCAGGCCTGGTCGCGTCAATGTGCTTTTACTTTTCCAGTTGAAAGTCGTGGACATAGGGCCCCGGGAGGTGTGTTAGCCCTGGGCCAGAGGAGGCTTAACGCGGCCCTGACAGTGTGTGCACAATGGGGATTGTGAATATGTACACGAACACGCGCGCGCTGAAACTAACACAAATACACGTGCAAACACACACACACACACACACACACACACACACACACACCCACACACACACACAGTGGAACTCAAAGGTTACTGTGATGTTGCCATTGTTATAGTAAGCATGCATTCAGGCCATATTATATTTAGATGTTATTAAAATTCTTGTTTTTTACTAGGCTATATTAAAAATAAAGCAGCTTCTTTGAATTCATCAGTGATTCAGTAATACGTTTATTTAAAATGTCCTGGTAACATGTATCCTACTGAGTTTTATTAAATAATATTTTAAAAGGAACACAAGTTGCAGCCGTATCAAGAAAGTTATTTTGTTTCCTCTCTCTTCGCCTTGCAGCGCCGATTTCATTTTTTAATGAAAGCTTTAATATAGCTTAGCCTACATTAACATTCTTCATTTACATTTTAGGCATTTAGCAGATGCTCTTATCCAGAGTGACTTACCCAGTTTACATTTCTTTACATCCATTTATACAGCTGGATATTTTCCTGAAGCAATTCAGGTTAAGTACCTTGCTCAAGGGTACAATGGTAGTGTCCCCACATGGTAACTGAACCAGCAACCTCTGAGTTACAAGCCCAGTTCCCTAACCATTACACTACACTGCCGCCCCAATAAATAATAATATAGTCTATCTTAAATAATATAGTGGAATAACAAAAAATGTGATATAAAACACGCCATGCTAGGTCATTAGGCCTATCTATCTATCAAGGGTCCACATTCTGTGGCTACTATTATTTTCTTTATCATTACTCATATTTAAAATACTGTTTTCATCTTATGTCATTCTCATTTCGGCGGGAATATAGAGGCAGTTGATGGCCTCGCGCAGAGCCGTTCGCCGGAGTCTCATTTCCACAGAAGGACAGACGGAGAAGACGGAGAAGGAGAAGAATGGAGGAGAACACACATTTGTAAATTGGTTATTTATAAGTTATATATATATATATATATATATATGTTATTTATAAGTTAATTATTGAAATGCCCAACTAGAAGGTTAACGTTAACTGAATGAGACTAAGAAGGTTTTCTGTCGCTCAGTTGCTGTTTCTTAAATTACTTACATTTAGGTAACTTAGTGCTAATTTAGCAAAGTTGCAGTCATTTATAACGTCGACGTTGTTCCATAGCTAGCTACCTAGTTAGCATTAAGCAACTTAACGTTATAATAAGTAACGTTAGATAGTCTAGATGTGTAAGTATCTGGTTCAATGGCGCTGCTAAATGCCACAGTGTATAGCTAGCGAATGTTAAGTTATATTTTATTTTTTAATAAAGAAAAACAGCCTGGATTTTTTAGCATAGCCTACGCCGTTATCCTGCAAGCTAATTAACATTTTGCACATTTGTTTAACCGACAGTCAATAGGGATTCAAAGAGTCAAACCAGGATGAGTTCATCTGAAGAGGTAAGCATTATTTTATCTTCACAGATTACTCAGTCGCAATTTCTTTTAACTTTTAAGTAAAATATTCATAAAATATTCATTCAGTCACTAGCCTTGATCATGTGCCCACATGTCTTGTAATTCAGATAAACGTTCATTCATACAGTAAAAGTCTAAGTCCGCTGTGGCAAGCGCTTTATCGCCTGTGGTAGCAGGTCACTCGATTTAAAAGTTATGAATCCACAAACTTGAGATTGTAAATTAAATATTCGTTTAATACAGTTGTGTGCTACAAAAGAATAAAAAAATACAACACTCTTTTTGTTTCTGATTTTATCCCATTTTTCTCCCAATTTGGTAGCCAATTAGATCCGCTATTTTTACGTCAATCCCCCTAGTAATGTGAGTTCGCTGCCGTAGTCCTGCGACCCGGTAGTGACGAAGCGAAGTGACGCCTCTTACGAGACGGCACCCGCAGGCCGTCGACCGTAACCTGGTACTACAGGGCCACTCACGCAGCGAACGCCACGTCGGCTCCCTCCCCCCCTGGGGTGGACAGCCAATCGCCGCCCCCTGGTGGCACTCCCGGCCAGAGCCGACACTTGGCGAGACGGGGGATTGAACCCCGGTCTCCGTGGCCAGCGTCGGACGTTACAACACTCTTTTTTGTCCCATTGACAAGCGCTTTAAAATAATTGTGGATGGGACCGTTTGGCAGACGGAAAACATGACGACACCCCACCCCCCAGCTACAAACATATCCACAACTTCCTCTTTAGAACTTTGGCACCTGAGATTCTATGTAGCCAGCTAGCTTGCTGACCATAAAGATTTCTTCTGCAAATGGTGTGACGGTGTTGGTTCTGCCCGCAGCGAGTTTCGAACCGAGGGGATCTCCGACGCGACAAGAGAGTGATTAAGCTCGCCGAGCTAAAGACTCAAGTCCCTAACTCCGGGAACTAATAGTACTCTTATCCACGTCACTCGGCAGCGGGTGCTCACTGAGCCCATCCGCTACACTGGCAGACAAAGCCAGATGCATGACAATAACTGTTCAAGTATAGCTAGCCGGGGCCTCCCGGGTGGTCTAGTGGTTACAACGTTCGATGCTGGCCACTGCGACCGGGGTTCAATTCCACCGCCCGCACCAGAGTCGACTCTGGCCGGGAGTGCCACCAGGGGGCGGCAGTTGCCTGTCCGCCCCAGTGAGGGGGGAGGGAAGCCGACATGAAGTTTGCTGCATATAGGAGTGGCTCTGGAGTATCAGAGTTATGGTCAACAGCTTGGCGAGTGCTGTCTCGGAGGAGACGATACTTTGCCCGTGTCACTACCGGTCACAGGGCTACGGCAGTGAACTCACAATGTGAAGGGGGTATTGACATGAGGAATCGAAGGTGTAATTGGCTACTAAATTGGGAGAAAATCAGAAACAAATTATTTAAAAGTATAGCTAGCCGATTTTCTGGAAATGGAAATGAGTGAGTGCAGTTAGACTAAGTTGAGTTTTTTTATTTCCTAAATATTTCACGTGTTGGTGAAGATGCCTACTGTAGCAGCTGTGTACACAAGTCCACAGCACTCCTGACATGTTGCACATTAACAACACTGCATGTTTTCCCATGTAAAGCTTTTCTGATTTTTCAGTGTCGAGGAACTTCAATCCCCCGTTCAGGAGAGCCAGTCATAACCAGCCCCCCTCTGGGGCCTCAGAGAACAGTGCAGCAGGACAGAGAAGCAGTTAGACAGTTTCGCTGCCCGAAACACAGGCACAGCCACCAGGTGGCCATCTCCAAGGTGATGGGTGATTCAACTATGTGTTGATTTAGTAGGCGTTCAGGCAGACTCCTGGTAGCTACTTAGGAGTGTGGTTAGCCATGCTGTTATAGATCATGTGAATAATATTGTCAGTTATATTTATTGATATATTCTGTGTTCCTGCTCTTTCGCAGAGAGTGAAGAATGCTGGTGATGGCAGTGTAGAAGAGGAAAAAACTTGCCTGGATTCTGCCACTGAGAAGCAGAGATGAGGATCCAAACCAGCAAACAGGGGTACAGGGGAGAGACTGCTGTATGCTAGGGCTGTCACTGTCCTGCTCCATATTCAGATAAAACATGTAGATTCATTCCAATAGTATGTTACAGATGTGCCAACATTGGGAAATGATTGGATTATTCTTTTCTCTCTCTCTCCCCCTTCTCTTTCCCTCCCTCCCTCTCTCTCCCCCTCTCTCCCCCGTCTCTCCCCTCCCTCCCCCTCCCTCCCTCTCTCCCCACCCTCCCCTCTCTCTCCCCTCTCTCTCCCCCTCTCTCCCCTCCCTCCCCTCCTTCCCTCTCTCTCCCCCCTCTCTCCCTCCCTCCCCCTCTCCCCTCTCTCTCTCCCCTCCTCCCTTTCTCTCCTCTCTCCCCCCACTCTCCCCTCCCTCCCCTCTCTCCCCTCCCTCCCCCTCTCTCCCCTCTCTCTCCCCCTCTCTCCCTCTCTCCCTCCCTGCCCCCCTCCCTCCCCTCTCTCTTTCTCCCTCTCTCTCTCCCGTCGCTCCCTCTCTCTCTCGCTCAGACTGTGAGGAGTGTGACTCCTTCTTCACTGATGAATGTGAAGTGCATGGCCCCCCCACCTTTATCTCAGACTCTCCTGCACCCCTGGGGGCCCCCAGCAGGGCTCGGCTCACCCTGCCCCTCGGCTTGGATGTCAGAGTCTCTGGCATTCCCAGGGCAGGCCTGGGGATGTTTAACCGGGACCAGAGGCTGCCTGTGGGGGTGCACTTCGGACCCTACGAGGGAGAGCTGACCGACGAAGATGAGGCCATTGATAGTGGCTACTCCTGGATGGTGAGACGGAGCCGATCGTTTATTCGTGTGTGTGTGTGTGTGTGTGTTCATAGTGTAGCAATGTAATACAGGTACAGAGCAGTGTGTGCGTGTGTGTATGTCTGTGTGTGTGTGTTCATAGTGTAGAGGTATGATTCAGGTACAGAGCAGTGTGTGTGTTCATAGTGTCTACAGACTCAGGTCCCTACAGTGAAAAGTGAGTATTTTGACTGGGCACATTGTTGGCCTATCCAGTTCTCTGAACTCTACTTCGGTATGCTCACTCCCCCGTGGATGACAATTGACAACCAAACAAGAGCTCTAACTCATATCTTTCAACTCTTCATTTTTCCAGGGAAATGGTGTAATAACGAATCTGTATTGTACAGCAGTGGTCCCTACCTTTGGTCCTGGGGACCCACTGTGTATGCTGGTTTTTGTTACAGCCAGTCTCTTTATCAGTTCAGGTTGTGGAAAACGTATGCAGAGTTACCATTATTTTTTCCTTACACTTATTTCAACACAATGCAGTCTTGGCTCATTGCCGTTTGCTCTGTCATTGAACTCTTCATTTTCCACAAACGGTTTAGTTTCAGTGACCAGGTGTCCACATTTTCAGCAATTAGGCCCCCACTGATTTAACCTCCCAGTCTATAATTTAATAATCTTTTAATAAAAAAGGTAACCAATTAACAGCTAGTTATAATTCAGTGTTTGCAATTATGGTTGGAACAAAACCCAGCACACATTGTGGGTCCCCAGGACCGAGGTTAAGAGCCAATGTTGTACAGGGTCGTGTTAACCTCTTCCTGTCAGCCCCCTAGCGTTATTCCACCAACGCCTGAGAACTAGCATAATTCACAATTCATAAATATTATTAATTGGAATTATTTACATTTTTAATTTGCTTGCCAAAGGCAAATTACGTTACTATGGTAACAGAACTCTGTCAGCATCCTATGCCTTATACTCACTAACAAGATATCTAAAGTTACCACGGTAATATCTCAATATATGTAGCTGGGAAACTACTTTACTGTCTGAATTTTACGAACAAACTACTTCCAGAATGTATAGTCTTAGGCTAAGTAATTATACATATGCTAAGGTTTCCTTCAAACTCCAGTAACTTTAGTTTACAAAATTAGCTAGCTGCTAAGTTGGCTAGCAAATTAACTTTAGCTAAACATATTGCTAGCACAAGCTAAGAACTATTAAGCACTCCTAATATTAATGTTGCTGCCTAAATTGAACAAACCAGCTCTACTGATTACTATTTCTTGTCCTAAGTATTGTGTTAGTGGTGTTAACACTGCTGTGTTATTAGATCTACAGGAGCAAGCGCTGTGTTGACTACATTGATGCACGGAGAGAAACACACTCCAACTGGATGAGGTTAGTAGTCGTGTCTAGAGAAATCACTCCATCTTTGCATTATTTTGTCTCTCCATCTCTCTTCTATCATTCTCCCTCTCCATTTACACTGCCTCTGTTCATCTTTGGTGTGACATAAGGCCTGGGTACCCCATCCAATCCCCATGGGTTTGGGGCAGGCCAGGCCGGGCTGAATTATTATTATTATTCAGGTTTGCCCTGGCATTTTTGAGGGCTTCTGTAATGGAATTGGTTCTGCCTGCAGCAAGTTTCAAACCGAGGATCTCAATGCGACAAGAGAGCGATTTATCCCGCTGAGCTAAAGACTCAAGTCTCTAAGTCTGGGAACTAATCACACTCTTACCGACGTCACATTCTGTAGCAGACGCTCAGGCGTTAACACCACGTACCGGAGATCCACCGGGATCCACACTATGAACACACACACTGCTCTGTACCTGAATCATACCTCTACACTATGAACACACACACACACACATACTCACACACACACATACAAACACACACACTCACACACACACACACTCACACACACACCTATAATATAATATACGCCATTTAGCAGACGCTTTTATCCAAAGCGACTTACAGTAGTGAATGTATACATTTTCAGTATATGTGGGCCCCAGTGGGGATTGAACCCACAACCTAAGCGTTGCCAACGCTGTGCTCTACCAACTGAGCCACAGAGACCATACACCTCTACACTATGAACACACATGCTGCCCTGTACCTGTATTACACCTCCGTGGATCCACCATGTATAATCCATTTAGTGGCAGACGCACGACGGGTGGTGGGGTGGGGGGGGCTGGAGGTCAATCCCTCAAGAAAACTGTGTTATTTAATCCAAATCTGCATTTTCACATGATTTCAGACCATTAACAATACATATTTATGTAACGGAGGAAAAGTACACTTTATCTGAAACAGGCCTTCCAGACCAAATCTGACTCCCAAAATGCTATCTAACACAGTTCTATGTAAACTGATGGGACAGTTAATGCAAACTCACTCTCTTTCAAGCTAACGTTAGCTAGCCTTAATGTTCCTGAATGCTGCCACCGACTCCCTGTCAGGCAGCACCACTGTCAACCATCACTCTGAAGCTAGCTGCTACAGAGATAAAATAAGTTGATAAAGTATCACTTGCTAGCTAGCTCGGTTCATGGAATGAAGGAATAAACGTGGCACAGAACCATTTCACTTGCCACTGGCTAATGTGTAAAACCTAAATTGAGACAGACGAGAGCAGGGAGACTCGAGGGGAGAGAGAAAGATGCGGGGTGCGCGCTCAGAGCCTGGCAAGCGAGGCTAGTGGCAAATTGTGCTTGTAGACACTTTTGAATAAAGCCTCTTTTTTTTCCTGAAGAGGAGTTCTCTGTCTCTGTCTTTCTCTCTCTCTGCCTGTCTGTCTCTCTCTGTCTCTCTCTCTCTCTCAGGTATGTGAACTGTACGCGTAATGAAGAGGAGCAGAACCTTGTGGCGTTCCAGTACAGAGGCTCCATTCTGTATCGCTGCTTTAAGCCCATTCTCCCAGGCCGCGAGCTGCTGGTGTGGTACGGAGAGGAGTACGCCAAAGACCTGGGCATCACCTTCGACTACCTGTGGAGCAACAAGTGCTCTGCTAAAGGTGCCTGCATGTGTCTCTACTCCTTAACCCTTAACACTGGCAGCATGCCCTTTTCAAAGGTTAATTACTCTGCCATCCTCAAACTGCCAAGTGCCGTCAGAAGGACAGTTTTTCAGTTCTGTAAATTCTGTTTTATTTAGTAAAGTAGCATCCTGTCTTTTTGTAAATTGTCCTATTTACAGGACAACGCCTCTGGCATCCGTATTACTAGTTACAGTTATGAATACCGTATTTTTTGCACTATTGGGCGCACCGGATTATAAGGCGCACTGTCAATGAATGGTCTATTTTTGATCTTTTTTCATATATAAAGCGCACCGGACTATAAGGCGCATTAAGCACACAAAAAAACAGTCAGATAAGTCAGTCAGTCAAACTTTATTAAACGCGTTAACAATAACTCTCAACATTATTCAAACGTTAATGAGCGTATTCACAATAACTACCAATCTTGTTCAGTTGTAACACGTAAAAAACACAGTCTGATACCGCTAAATCAAGCGTTAGCGTATTCACAAAAGCTCTCAAAATTGTTCAGTTATAACACATAAAATACAAAACAATACACTCACTTTTTCAGTTCATTCCTCTCCCACAAATCCATCAAATTCTTCATCTTCAGTGTCTGAGTTTAACAGTTGGGCGATTTCGGCATCAAGCATGCCCAGATCCCTCTCGTCATTATCCGAGTCAGTCGTTGCTGTTACTTAGCTGTTCAGTGATGATTCCGGCCTTCGTGGAAAGCTCGGACGACACTTGAGACTGATACCTTAGCCCAGGCATCCACAATCCATTGGCAGATAGTGGCGTAACTCGCCCGGCGTTGCCTCCCTGTCTTGGTGAATGTGTGTTCGCCTTCTGTCATCCAATGCTCCCACGCAACTCACAATTTAACTTTGAACGACCTGTTGACACCAATATCTAGCGGTTGGAGTTCTTTGGTTAATCCACCCGAATGATGGCAAGCTCCGAATTAGTTTGCTTCACTTGGGTTTTGACAGTATCGGTGAGATGGGGCGCATGGAGTCGCAGATCAATAGAGACGGAGATTTGTGGAAAAAGCCATCCAGTCTCTTGACGTAAACTTCTCTCAGCCATTAGCCTGGCAACCGAGAACTACAGTGAAGGATGACTTCTCATTCCTGTGGTGCGTATAGATACCGTGACGGGTCCCTGTTTTCTCGACAGTACGGTTCACGGGGATGTCAAAGATGAGGGGACCTTGTCCATGTTGGTGATGTGTTCTGGCCAGATCTTCTTTTCAGTGATCTTGTTCTTGCAGTAGGTGCGGAAAATGGCCATATTTTCTTCGTAATCCTTTGGCAGTTGCTGCGAGATGGTAGTTCTTGTGCGGATGGAGAGATTACGCCTTTTCATAAAACGGAAGCACCAAGAAGGACCCTTCGAAAGTCGTTGATCTTCATGTCACGTGCTACCGCTGTTGCCTTGAGTCGAATAGAGACTGTAGAGACGCTTCTACCTGCTGTTCTCTGTTCAATAACCCACTGTTCAATTTTGTTCTCTAACTGTGGCCATCTCGCTTTGTTCCTCGAAACTCTGTTTGGTCTTCTTTACTTGGCGCAGGTCATCTTCTTGCTTCCTCCACTTCCGTACTCATTGATTCATTAATGTTGAATTCTCTCGCAGCTGCTCTATTCCCATGTTCTACTGCGTGACTGATAGCCTTGAGTTTGAAATCCGCTCTGTAAGCATGTCTCTTAACAGGTGCCATTTTGGGGTCCTTATACACACACCATAATATTATGTTGAAGCACAGTACGTGACATTCGCGAGGCTCCTGACTACGGTAGCTGTAATGCTCCGACAATCCATCAAGCGGTGCGGCTTCGTAGCTTACCAAAGTCATACTAAAACATTTTGACAGATTTTTGAGCGCCGTGTACCACATAAAATCAGTTCGAGGTCAGTAAGCACAACCAGAAATAATACATAAGGCGCACCGGATTATAAGGCGCACTGTCGATTTTTGAGAAAATTAAAGGATTTTAAGTGCGCCTTATAGTCCGAAAAATACGGTAAGCATTGTTCCATCTGTTCTATTGTATTAAATGTTGTTTTACTTAATTGTTTAATGTTAATAAATTTAACTAATGTCGTGTTTTGGAAATAAAGGGCTTTTTCTTTCCCCCATGATGGCTGTATTCTCTCCAGGGAATAGGTGAAGGCGAGGCAGCGTGTGAGTGTTGGTGATGTGCAGACCGGTGTTTTACTACCTGTTTATTTGGATAACAGGATCAATTCTGTTCATTTGTATAGCGCTTTAATAAGTATATTGTCACAAAGCAGCTTTATAGAGTATTAAATTAGATTAGATTCAAATGTATTGTCATTGTACAATACAGGTACAGTACAGCGACAATAAGTTTAGTATCTAACCAGAGTGCAAACATGACAGTAAGTGCTACAATACAGTACTATAAGCAGTAGGCAGGGGCGTAGCACACAATTCTGGGCCCTATACATATGCAGTCTTGTGGGCCCCCTTCCCCTCTTGATCCATGACTCTCACGCATCTTTAGATTTTTTTTTTATTGAATCAACAACTATACACATGAATCTTCTAATGGTTATTAGTGTAATCGCTAATTAACTGCTTATACCACATTTAAACAAATAATGAGTAAGATTAGTAAGATTCTCTGGCCATAGTCCTGGGTCCTCTGGCAAATACCCTTCTGCATTCCCCTCACTTTTTCCACTTCCTCCTCTGTCTTCTCATCCTTCTCACTACCCTCAGGCACTGCAGTGTGCCTTTTGCATAGCAAAGGCACTCTATTGTTCTTCGCCTCCATACTTATTAGGGTGCCGTTTGCAATGCAAAGAGGCCACACTGCAGTGCTGGCCTTTTGCATAGCAAAAGGCACTCTATTGTTCTTCGCTTCCATACTTATTATTGGGGTGCCTGCTATGCAAAAGAGAGCATAGCAAAAGGCACTCTATTGTTCTTCGCCGCCATACTTTATTATTATTCTTCCGTACAAAACTTCGGTTCGCTACTAGTCTCGCAGCGTTGCCAGCACAGACGCACGAAATACATCAAAACGTGCGCCTCGGACGGGAATCGTGTGCTATTACTTTTCTTAGCGATCGCACGTGAGGTTTTCGCACAAAGTGCGAAAACGTCGACTCTTTGGGCCCATTGACAATGCATGGGAAATGGGAAAAAGGGCCAAATTAGAAGTATTGTCTTTGTACTCTCTGGCCTTTTGGGCCCTTTATTCAAAAACCGTGAGGCCTATTTCAATG
>JAINUG010001885.1:0-16082 GCA_029706075.1 Aldrovandia affinis
TAGTCAGTGTAAAGCATCGCTAGGTATTGGCTTTGACACTCCCCCTCATTAACCAGGCCGTTTTCCCGGTCCAAATCGGTCGGAAAAGTAGTTTAAAACAAGTCGGAAACATGCTAACTGGCTATCCATTCAATTCAATGGCAGCGATAGCATGGCGTGACATTTTGTAATGTAGCGGCGAATCTAGCGGTTTAGTCAGTGTAAAGCATCGCTAGGTATTGGCTTTGACACGCCCCCTCATTAACCAGGCCGTTTTCCCGGTCCAAATCGGTCGGAAAAGTAGTTTAAAACAAGTCGGAAACATGCTAACTGGCTATCCATTCAATTCAATGGCAGCGATAGCAGCGGCGTGACATTTTCTAATGTAGCGGCGAATCTAGCGGTTTAGTCAGTGTAAAGCATCGCTAGGTATTGGCTTTGACACTCCCCTCATTAACCAGGCCGTTTTCCCGGTCCAAATCGGTCGGAAAAGTAGTTTAAAACAAGTCGGAAACATGCTAACTGGCTATCCATTCAATTCAATGGCAGCGATAGCAGCGGCGTGACATTTTCTAATGTAGCGGCGAATCTAGCGGTTTAGTCAGTGTAAAGCATCGCTAGGTATTGGCTTTGACACGCCCCCTCATTAACCAGGCCGTTTTCCCGGTCCAAATCGGTCGGAAAAGTAGTTTTAAAACAAGTCGGAAACATGCTAACTGGCTATCCATTCAATTCAATGGCAGCGATAGCATCGGCGTGACATTTTGTAATGTAGCGGCGAATCTAGCGGTTTAGTCAGTGTAAAGCATCGCTAGGTATTGGCTTTTGACTCCCCCCTCATTAACCAGGCCGTTTTCCCGGTCCAAATCGGTCGGAAAAGTAGTTTTAAAACAAGTCGGAAACATGCTAACTGGCTATCCATTCAATTCAATGGCAGCGATAGCATGGCGTGACATTTTCTAATGTAGCGGCGAATCTAGCGGTTTAGTCAGTGTAAAGCATCGCTAGGTATTGGCTTTGACACGCCCCCTCATTAACCAGGCCGTTTTCCCGGTCCAAATCGGTCGGAAAAGTAGTTTAAAACAAGTCGGAAACATGCTAACTGGCTATCCATTCAATTCAATGGCAGCGATAGCATCGGCGTGACATTTTGTAATGTAGCGGCGAATCTAGCGGTTTAGTCAGTGTAAAGCATCGCTAGGTATTGGCTTTGACACTCCCCTCATTAACCAGGCCGTTTTCCCGGTCCAAATCGGTCGGAAAAGTAGTTTTAAAACAAGTCGGAAACATGCTAACTGGCTATCCATTCAATTCAATGGCAGCGATAGCAGCGGCGTGACATTTTCTAATGTAGCGGCGAATCTAGCGGTTTAGTCAGTGTAAAGCATCGCTAGGTATTGGCTTTGACACTCCCCTCATTAACCAGGCGTTTTCCCGGTCCAAATCGGTCGGAAAAGTAGTTTAAAACAAGTCGGAAACATGCTAACTGGCTATCCATTCAATTCAATGGCAGCGATAGCATCGGCGTGACATTTTGTAATGTAGCGGCGAATCTAGCGGTTTAGTCAGTGTAAAGCATCGCTAGGTATTGGCTTTGACACGCCCCTCATTAACCAGGCCGTTTTCCCGGTCCAAATCGGTCGGAAAAGTAGTTTAAAACAAGTCGGAAACATGCTAACTGGCTATCCATTCAATTCAATGGCAGCGATAGCATCGGCGTGACATTTTCTAATGTAGCGGCGAATCTAGCGGTTTAGTCAGTGTAAAGCATCGCTAGGTATTGGCTTTGACACTCCCCTCATTAACCAGGCCGTTTTCCCGGTCCAAATCGGTCGGAAAAGTAGTTTAAAACAAGTCGGAAACATGCTAACTGGCTATCCATTCAATTCAATGGCAGCGATAGCAGTGGCGTGACATTTTCTAATGTAGCGGCGAATCTAGCGGTTTAGTCAGTGTAAAGCATCGCTAGGTATTGGCTTTGACACGCCCCCTCATTAACCAGGCCGTTTTCCCGGTCCAAATCGGTCGGAAAAGTAGTTTAAAACAAGTCGGAAACATGCTAACTGGCTATCCATTCAATTCAATGGCAGCGATAGCATAGGCGTGACATTTTCTAATGTAGCGGCGAATCTAGCGGTTTAGTCAGTGTAAAGCATCGCTAGGTATTGGCTTTGACACGCCCCCTCATTAACCAGGCCGTTTTCCCGGTCCAAATCGGTCGGAAAAGTAGTTTAAAACAAGTCGGAAACATGCTAACTGGCTATCCATTCAATTCAATGGCAGCGATAGCATCGGCGTGACATTTTGTAATGTAGCGGCGAATCTAGCGGTTTAGTCAGTGTAAAGCATCGCTAGGTATTGGCTTTGACACGCCCCCTCATTAACCAGGCCGTTTTCCCGGTCCAAATCGGTCGGAAAAGTAGTTTAAAACAAGTCGGAAACATGCTAACTGGCTATCCATTCAATTCAATGGCAGCGATAGCATGGCGTGACATTTTCTAATGTAGCGGCGAATCTAGCGGTTTAGTCAGTGTAAAGCATCGCTAGGTATTGGCTTTGACACGCCCCCTCATTAACCAGGCCGTTTTCCCGGTCCAAATCGGTCGGAAAAGTAGTTTAAAACAAGTCGGAAACATGCTAACTGGCTATCCATTCAATTCAATGGCAGCGATAGCATGATGGCGTGACATTTTCTAATGTAGCGGCGAATCTAGCGGTTTAGTCAGTGTAAAGCATCGCTAGGTATTGGATTTGACACGCCCCCTCATTAACCAGGCCGTTTTCCCGGTCCAAATCGGTCGGAAAAGTAGTTTAAAACAAGTCGGAAACATGCTAACTGGCTATCCATTCAATTCAATGGCAGCGATAGCATCGGCGTGACATTTTGTAATGTAGCGGCGAATCTAGCGGTTTAGTCAGTGTAAAGCATCGCTAGGTATTGGCTTTGACACGCCCCCTCATTAACCAGGCCGTTTTCCCGGTCCAAATCGGTCGGAAAAGTAGTTTAAAACAAGTCGGAAACATGCTAACTGGCTATCCATTCAATTCAATGGCAGCGATAGCAGCGGCGTGACATTTTCTAATGTAGCGGCGAATCTAGCGGTTTAGTCAGTGTAAAGCATCGCTAGGTATTGGCTTTGACACTCCCCCTCATTAACCAGGCCGTTTTCCCGGTCCAAATCGGTCGGAAAAGTAGTTTTAAAACAAGTCGGAAACATGCTAACTGGCTATCCATTCAATTCAATGGCAGCGATAGCATCGGCGTGACATTTTGTAATGTAGCGGCGAATCTAGCGGTTTAGTCAGTGTAAAGCATCGCTAGGTATTGGCTTTGACACGCCCCTCATTAACCAGGCCGTTTTCCGGTCCAAATCGGTCGGAAAAGTAGTTTAAAACAAGTCGGAAACATGCTAACTGGCTATCCATTCAATTCAATGGCAGCGATAGCAGCGGCGTGACATTTTCTAATGTAGCGGCGAATCTAGCGGTTTAGTCAGTGTAAAGCATCGCTAGGTATTGGCTTTGACACTCCCCCTCATTAACCAGGCATTTTCCCGGTCCAAATCGGTCGGAAAAGTAGTTTAAAACAAGTCGGAAACATGCTAACTGGCTATCCATTCAATTCAATGGCAGCGATAGCATCGGCGTGACATTTTGTAATGTAGCGGCGAATCTAGCGGTTTAGTCAGTGTAAAGCATCGCTAGGTATTGGCTTTGACACGCCCCTCATTAACCAGGCCGTTTTCCCGGTCCAAATCGGTCGGAAAAGTAGTTTAAAACAAGTCGGAAACATGCTAACTGGCTATCCATTCAATTCAATGGCAGCGATAGCAGCGGCGTGACATTTTTCTAATGTAGCGGCGAATCTAGCGGTTTAGTCAGTGTAAAGCATCGCTAGGTATTGGCTTTGACACTCCCCCTCATTAACCAGGCCGTTTTCCCGGTCCAAATCGGTCGGAAAAGTAGTTTAAAACAAGTCGGAAACATGCTAACTGGCTATCCATTCAATTCAATGGCAGCGATAGCATCGGCGTGACATTTTCTAATGTAGCGGCGAATCTAGCGGTTTAGTCAGTGTAAAGCATCGCTAGGTATTGGCTTTGACACTCCCCTCATTAACCAGGCCGTTTTCCCGGTCCAAATCGGTCGGAAAAGTAGTTTAAAACAAGTCGGAAACATGCTAACTGGCTATCCATTCAATTCAATGGCAGCGATAGCATCGGCGTGACATTTTGTAATGTAGCGGCGAATCTAGCGGTTTAGTCAGTGTAAAGCATCGCTAGGTATTGGCTTTGACACGCCCCCTCATTAACCAGGCCGTTTTCCCGGTCCAAATCGGTCGGAAAAGTAGTTTAAAACAAGTCGGAAACATGCTAACTGGCTATCCATTCAATTCAATGGCAGCGATAGCAGCATGGCGTGACATTTTCTAATGTAGCGGCGAATCTAGCGGTTTAGTCAGTGTAAAGCATCGCTAGGTATTGGCTTTGACACGCCCCCTCATTAACCAGGCCGTTTTCCCGGTCCAAATCGGTCGGAAAAGTAGTTTAAAACAAGTCGGAAACATGCTAACTGGCTATCCATTCAATTCAATGGCAGCGATAGCAGCGGCGTGACATTTTCTAATGTAGCGGCGAATCTAGCGGTTTAGTCAGTGTAAAGCATCGCTAGGTATTGGCTTTGACACGCCCCCTCATTAACCAGGCCGTTTTCCCGGTCCAAATCGGTCGGAAAAGTAGTTTAAAACAAGTCGGAAACATGCTAACTGGCTATCCATTCAATTCAATGGCAGCGATAGCATGGCGTGACATTTTCTAATGTAGCGGCGAATCTAGCGGTTTAGTCAGTGTAAAGCATCGCTAGGTATTGGCTTTGACACTCCCCCTCATTAACCAGGCCGTTTTCCCGGTCCAAATCGGTCGGAAAAGTAGTTTAAAACAAGTCGGAAACATGCTAACTGGCTATCCATTCAATTCAATGGCAGCGATAGCAGTGGCGTGACATTTTCTAATGTAGCGGCGAATCTAGCGGTTTAGTCAGTGTAAAGCATCGCTAGGTATTGGCTTTGACACGCCCCCTCATTAACCAGGCCGTTTTCCCGGTCCAAATCGGTCGGAAAAGTAGTTTAAAACAAGTCGGAAACATGCTAACTGGCTATCCATTCAATTCAATGGCAGCGATAGCATGGCGTGACATTTTCTAATGTAGCGGCGAATCTAGCGGTTTAGTCAGTGTAAAGCATCGCTAGGTATTGGCTTTGACGCCCCCTCATTAACCAGGCCGTTTTCCCGGTCCAAATCGGTCGGAAAAGTAGTTTAAAACAAGTCGGAAACATGCTAACTGGCTATCCATTCAATTCAATGGCAGCGATAGCAGCGGCGTGACATTTTCTAATGTAGCGGCGAATCTAGCGGTTTAGTCAGTGTAAAGCATCGCTAGGTATTGGCTTTGACACCCCCTCATTAACCAGGCCGTTTTCCGGTCCAAATCGGTCGGAAAAGTAGTTTTAAAACAAGTCGGAAACATGCTAACTGGCTATCCATTCAATTCAATGGCAGCGATAGCATCGGCGTGACATTTTGTAATGTAGCGGCGAATCTAGCGGTTTAGTCAGTGTAAAGCATCGCTAGGTATTGGCTTTGACACGCCCCCTCATTAACCAGGCCGTTTTCCCGGTCCAAATCGGTCGGAAAAGTAGTTTAAAACAAGTCGGAAACATGCTAACTGGCTATCCATTCAATTCAATGGCAGCGATAGCATCGGCGTGACATTTTCTAATGTAGGCGAATCTAGCGGTTTAGTCAGTGTAAAGCATCGCTAGGTATTGGCTTTGACACTCCCCCTCATTAACCAGGCCGTTTTCCCGGTCCAAATCGGTCGGAAAAGTAGTTTAAAACAAGTCGGAAACATGCTAACTGGCTATCCATTCAATTCAATGGCGCGATAGCATCGGCGTGACATTTTGTAATGTAGCGGCGAATCTAGCGGTTTAGTCAGTGTAAAGCATCGCTAGGTATTGGCTTTGACACGCCCCCTCATTAACCAGGCCGTTTTCCCGGTCCAAATCGGTCGGAAAAGTAGTTTTAAAACAAGTCGGAAACATGCTAACTGGCTATCCATTCAATTCAATGGCAGCGATAGCATCGGCGTGACATTTTCTAATGTAGCGGCGAATCTAGCGGTTTAGTCAGTGTAAAGCATCGCTAGGTATTGGCTTTGACACCCCTCTCATTAACCAGGCCGTTTTCCCGGTCCAAATCGGTCGGAAAAGTAGTTTAAAACAAGTCGGAAACATGCTAACTGGCTATCCATTCAATTCAATGGCAGCGATAGCAGCGGCGTGACATTTTCTAATGTAGCGGCGAATCTAGCGGTTTAGTCAGTGTAAAGCATCGCTAGGTATTGGCTTTGACACGCCCCTCATTAACCAGGCCGTTTTCCCGGTCCAAATCGGTCGGAAAAGTAGTTTAAAACAAGTCGGAAACATGCTAACTGGCTATCCATTCAATTCAATGGCAGCGATAGCATCGGCGTGACATTTTGTAATGTAGCGGCGAATCTAGCGGTTTAGTCAGTGTAAAGCATCGCTAGGTATTGGCTTTGACACGCCCCCTCATTAACCAGGCCGTTTTCCGGTCCAAATCGGTCGGAAAAGTAGTTTTAAAACAAGTCGGAAACATGCTAACTGGCTATCCATTCAATTCAATGGCAGCGATAGCATCGGCGTGACATTTTCTAATGTAGCGGCGAATCTAGCGGTTTAGTCAGTGTAAAGCATCGCTAGGTATTGGCTTTGACACCCCCTCATTAACCAGGCCGTTTTCCCGGTCCAAATCGGTCGGAAAAGTAGTTTAAAACAAGTCGGAAACATGCTAACTGGCTATCCATTCAATTCAATGGCAGCGATAGCAGCGGCGTGACATTTTCTAATGTAGCGGCGAATCTAGCGGTTTAGTCAGTGTAAAAAGCATCGCTAGGTATTGGCTTTGACACGCCCCCTCATTAACCAGGCCGTTTTCCCGGTCCAAATCGGTCGGAAAAGTAGTTTTAAAACAAGTCGGAAACATGCTAACTGGCTATCCATTCAATTCAATGGCAGCGATAGCATGGCGTGACATTTTGTAATGTAGCGGCGAATCTAGCGGTTTAGTCAGGTAAAGCATCGCTAGGTATTGGCTTTGACACGCCCCTCATTAACCAGGCCGTTTTCCCGGTCCAAATCGGTCGGAAAAGTAGTTTAAAACAAGTCGGAAACATGCTAACTGGCTATCCATTCAATTCAATGGCAGCGATAGCAGTGGCGTGACATTTTCTAATGTAGCGGCGAATCTAGCGGTTTAGTCAGTGTAAAGCATCGCTAGGTATTGGCTTTGACACGCCCCCTCATTAACCAGGCCGTTTTCCCGGTCCAAATCGGTCGGAAAAGTAGTTTAAAACAAGTCGGAAACATGCTAACTGGCTATC
Organism: Aldrovandia affinis; assembly: GCA_029706075.1. Taxonomy (NCBI): domain Eukaryota; kingdom Metazoa; phylum Chordata; class Actinopteri; order Notacanthiformes; family Halosauridae; genus Aldrovandia; species Aldrovandia affinis. The sequence goes on from JAINUG010001885.1 coordinate 7,444, forward strand.
CATTCAATTCAATGGCAGCGATAGCAGCGGCGTGACATTTTCTAATGTAGCGGCGAATCTAGCGGTTTAGTCAGTGTAAAGCATCGCTAGGTATTGGCTTTGACACTCCCCCTCATTAACCAGGCCGTTTTCCCGGTCCAAATCGGTCGGAAAAGTAGTTTAAAACAAGTCGGAAACATGCTAACTGGCTATCCATTCAATTCAATGGCAGCGATAGCATCGGTGACATTTTGTAATGTAGCGGCGAATCTAGCGGTTTAGTCAGTGTAAAGCATCGCTAGGTATTGGCTTTGACACGCCCCCTCATTAACCAGGCCGTTTTCCCGGTCCAAATCGGTCGGAAAAGTAGTTTAAAACAAGTCGGAAACATGCTAACTGGCTATCCATTCAATTCAATGGCAGCGATAGCATCGGCGTGACATTTTCTAATGTAGCGGCGAATCTAGCGGTTTAGTCAGTGTAAAGCATCGCTAGGTATTGGCTTTGACACCCCCTCATTAACCAGGCCGTTTTCCCGGTCCAAATCGGTCGGAAAAGTAGTTTAAAACAAGTCGGAAACATGCTAACTGGCTATCCATTCAATTCAATGGCAGCGATAGCATCGGCGTGACATTTTCTAATGTAGCGGCGAATCTAGCGGTTTAGTCAGTGTAAAGCATCGCTAGGTATTGGCTTTGACACGCCCCTCATAACCAGGCCGTTTTCCCGGTCCAAATCGGTCGGAAAAGTAGTTTAAAACAAGTCGGAAACATGCTAACTGGCTATCCATTCAATTCAATGGCAGCGATAGCATCGGCGTGACATTTTCTAATGTAGCGGCGAATCTAGCGGTTTAGTCAGTGTAAAGCATCGCTAGGTATTGGCTTTGACACTCCCCTCATTAACCAGGCCGTTTTCCCGGTCCAAATCGGTCGGAAAAGTAGTTTAAAACAAGTCGGAAACATGCTAACTGGCTATCCATTCAATTCAATGGCAGCGATAGCAGTGGCGTGACATTTTCTAATGTAGCGGCGAATCTAGCGGTTTAGTCAGTGTAAAGCATCGCTAGGTATTGGCTTTGACACTCCCCCTCATTAACCAGGCCGTTTTCCCGGTCCAAATCGGTCGGAAAAGTAGTTTTAAAACAAGTCGGAAACATGCTAACTGGCTATCCATTCAATTCAATGGCAGCGATAGCAGCGGCGTGACATTTTCTAAATGCGCGGCGAATCTAGCGGTTTAGTCAGTGTAAAGCATCGCTAGGTATTGGCTTTGACACTCCCCCTCATTAACCAGGCCGTTTTCCCGGTCCAAATCGGTCGGAAAAGTAGTTTAAAACAAGTCGGAAACATGCTAACTGGCTATCCATTCAATTCAATGGCAGCGATAGCATCGGCGTGACATTTTCTAATGTAGCGGCGAATCTAGCGGTTTAGTCAGTGTAAAGCATCGCTAGGTATTGGCTTTGACACGCCCCCTCATTAACCAGGCCGTTTTCCCGGTCCAAATCGGTCGGAAAAGTAGTTTAAAACAAGTCGGAAACATGCTAACTGGCTATCCATTCAATTCAATGGCAGCGATAGCATGGCGTGACATTTTCTAATGTAGCGGCGAATCTAGCGGTTTAGTCAGTGTAAAGCATCGCTAGGTATTGGCTTTGACACGCCCCCTCATTAACCAGGCCGTTTCCCGGTCCAAATCGGTCGGAAAAGTAGTTTAAAACAAGTCGGAAACATGCTAACTGGCTATCCATTCAATTCAATGGCAGCGATAGCATCGGCGTGACATTTTCTAATGTAGCGGCGAATCTAGCGGTTTAGTCAGTGTAAAGCATCGCTAGGTATTGGCTTTGACACGCCCCCTCATTAACCAGGCCGTTTTCCCGGTCCAAATCGGTCGGAAAAGTAGTTTAAAACAAGTCGGAAACATGCTAACTGGCTATCCATTCAATTCAATGGCAGCGATAGCATCGGCGTGACATTTTCTAATGTAGCGGCGAATCTAGCGGTTTAGTCAGTGTAAAGCATCGCTAGGTATTGGCTTTGACACTCCCCCTCATTAACCAGGCCGTTTTCCCGGTCCAAATCGGTCGGAAAAGTAGTTTAAAACAAGTCGGAAACATGCTAACTGGCTATCCATTCAATTCAATGGCAGCGATAGCAGTGGCGTGACATTTTCTAATGTAGCGGCGAATCTAGCGGTTTAGTCAGTGTAAAGCATCGCTAGGTATTGGCTTTGACACGCCCCCTCATTAACCAGGCCGTTTTCCCGGTCCAAATCGGTCGGAAAAGTAGTTTAAAACAAGTCGGAAACATGCTAACTGGCTATCCATTCAATTCAATGGCAGCGATAGCAGCGACGTGACATTTTCTAATGTAGCGGCGAATCTAGCGGTTTAGTCAGTGTAAAGCATCGCTAGGTATTGGCTTTGACACGCCCCTCATTAACCAGGCCGTTTTCCCGGTCCAAATCGGTCGGAAAAGTAGTTTTAAAAAACAAGTCGGAAACATGCTAACTGGCTATCCATTCAATTCAATGGCAGCGATAGCAGCGGCGTGACATTTTCTAATGTAGCGGCGAATCTAGCGGTTTAGTCAGTGTAAAGCATCGCTAGGTATTGGCTTTGACACTCCCCCTCATTAACCAGGCCGTTTTCCCGGTCCAAATCGGTCGGAAAAGTAGTTTAAAACAAGTCGGAAACATGCTAACTGGCTATCCATTCAATTCAATGGCAGCGATAGCATCGGCGTGACATTTTCTAATGTAGCGGCGAATCTAGTGGTTTAGTCAGTGTAAAGCATCGCTAGGTATTGGCTTTGACACTCCCCTCATTAACCAGGCCGTTTTCCCGGTCCAAATCGGTCGGAAAAGTAGTTTAAAACAAGTCGGAAACATGCTAACTGGCTATCCATTCAATTCAATGGCAGCGATAGCATCGGCGTGACATTTTGTAATGTAGCGGCGAATCTAGTGGTTTAGTCAGTGTAAAGCATCGCTAGGTATTGGCTTTGACACTCCCCCTCATTAACCAGGCCGTTTTCCCGGTCCAAATCGGTCGGAAAAGTAGTTTAAAACAAGTCGGAAACATGCTAACTGGCTATCCATTCAATTCAATGGCAGCGATAGCATCGGCGTGACATTTTGTAATGTAGCGGCGAATCTAGTGGTTTAGTCAGTGTAAAGCATCGCTAGGTATTGGCTTTGACACTCCCCCTCATTAACCAGGCCGTTTTCCCGGTCCAAATCGGTCGGAAAAGTAGTTTAAAACAAGTCGGAAACATGCTAACTGGCTATCCATTCAATTCAATGGCAGCGATAGCATCGGCGTGACATTTTGTAATGTAGCGGCGAATCTAGCGGTTTAGTTTTGGGTTTTTTGGTCAAATTTTTTTGTAGTTTGAAAAAAATATATATATATATTTTCCTTTATATATATATTTTATATATATTTTTTTTGGTCAAATTTTTTGTAGTTTAAAAAAATATATATATATTTTTCCTTTATATATACATTTTATATATTTTTGTTGTCAATTTTTTTTTTTTTTATATATATATTCTTTCCTTTATATATATTTTTTTGTCACATTTTTCTTGTAAATTTTTTTGTATTTTTTTAATATATATATTTTTCCTTTATATATATATATTTTATATAATATTATTTTTGGTCAAATGTTTTAGTATTTTTTTAAAAATATATATACTTTGTTTCTTTTTACATTTTTATATATTTTTTTTTTGTCAAATTTTTAGTACTTTTTTTTTTATATATTTTTTCCTTATATATATATTTTATATATATTTTTGTTTTTGTCAAATTTTTTAGTACATTTTTATATATATATATATTTTCTTTTATATATATATATTTTTTTGGGTATATTTTTTTTTTTTTCAAATTTTTTTTGTTTTTTTTAAAAAAAAATATATATATATTTTTCCTTTATATATACATTTTATATATTTTTTGTTGTCAATTTTTTATTTTTTTGAATATATATATTCTTTCCTTTATATATATTTTTGTCACATTTTCTTGTACATTTTTTTATATATATATTTTCCTTTATATATATATTTTATATATTTTTTTTTGGTCAAATGTTTTAGTAATTATTTTTTTAATATATGTACTTTTTTGTCAAATTTTTTTGTACATTTTTTATATATATTTTTTTCCTTTATATATATTTTTATTAAAAAAAAATATATATATATTTCCTTTATATATATAATTAATATATATATTTTTTTTCTTGGTCAAATTTTTTGGTAATTTTTTAATATATATTATTTTTTCCTTTTATTATATATATATATATATTTTTTGGTCATATTTTTTGTAAATTTTTTTTATATATGTATATTTTTCCTTTATATATATATTATTATTTATTTTTTTGTCACATTTTTTGTAAAATTTTTAATATATATATATATTTTCCTTTATATATATATTTTTATATTTTTTTTTTGGTCACATTTTTTTGTACATTTTTTTATATATATATATTTTCCTTTATATATATATTTTATATTTTTTTTGGGTCAAATTGTTTTGTAATTGTTTTAAAAATATATATATATATTTCCTTTTATATATATATTATATATATTATTATTGTTTGTCAAATTTTTCTTTTATATATATATTTTATATATTTTTTTTTTTAGTCACATTTTTTTAGTACATTTTTTAAATATATATATATTTTTCCTTTATATATATATTTTATATCAGTGTAAAGCATCGCTAGGTATTGGCTTTGACACTCCCCTCATTAACCAGGCCGTTTTCCCGGTCCAAATCGGTCGGAAAAGTAGTTTAAAACAAGTCAGAAACATGCTAACTGGCTATCCATTCAATTCAATGGCAGCGATAGCAGCGACGTGACATTTTCTAATGTAGCGGCGAATCTAGCGGTTTAGTCAGTGTAAAGCATCGCTAGGTATTGGCTTTGACACTCCCCCTCATTAACCAGGCCGTTTCCCGGTCCAAATCGGTCGGAAAAGTAGTTTAAAACAAGTCAGAAACATGCTAACTGGCTATCCATTCAATTCAATGGCAGCGATAGCATCGGCGTGACATTTTGTAATGTAGCGGCGAATCTAGCGGTTTAGTCAGTGTAAAGCATCGCTAGGTATTGGCTTTGACACTCCCCTCATTAACCAGGCCGTTTTCCCGGTCCAAATCGGTCGGAAAAGTAGTTTAAAACAAGTCGGAAACATGCTAACTGGCTATCCATTCAATTCAATGGCAGCGATAGCAGCGGCGTGACATTTTCTAATGTAGCGGCGAATCTAGTGGTTTAGTCAGTGTAAAGCATCGCTAGGTATTGGCTTTGACACTCCCCCTCATTAACCAGGCCGTTTTCCCGGTCCAAATCGGTCGGAAAAGTAGTTTTAAAACAAGTCGGAAACATGCTAACTGGCTATCCATTCAATTCAATGGCAGCGATAGCAGTCGCGTGACATTTTCTAATGTAGCGGCGAATCTAGCGGTTTAGTCAGTGTAAAGCATTGCTAGGTATTGGCTTTGACACGCCCCTCATTAACCAGGCCGTTTTCCCGGTCCAAATCGGTCGGAAAAGTAGTTTAAAACAAGTCGGAAACATGCTAACTGGCTATCCATTCAATTCAATGGCAGCGATAGCAGCAGCGGCGTGACATTTTGTAATGTAGCGGCGAATCTAGCGGTTTAGTCAGTGTAAAGCATCGCTAGGTATTGGCTTTGACACGCCCCCTCATTAACCAGGCCGTTTTCCCGGTCCAAATCGGGTCGGAAAAGTAGTTTAAAACAAGTCGGAAACATGCTAACTGGCTATCCATTCAATTCAATAGCAGCGATAGCAGCGGCGTGACATTTTCTAATGTAGCGGCGAATCTAGTGGTTTAGTCAGTGTAAAGCATTGCTAGGTATTGGCTTTGACATGCCCCCTCATTAACCAGGCCGTTTTCCCGGTCCAAATCGGTCGGAAAAGTAATTTAAAACATGTCGGAAACATGCTAACTGGCTATCCATTCAATTCAATGGCAGCGATGGCATCGGCATGACATTTTGTAATGTAGCGGCGAATCTAGTGGTTTAGTCAGTGTAAAGCATCGCTAGGTATTGGCTTTGACACTCCCCTCATTAACCAGGCCGTTTTCCCGGTCCAAATCGGTCGGAAAAGTAGTTTTAAAACAAGTCGGAAACCTTCTAACTGGCTATCCATTCAATTCAATGGCAGCGATAGCATCGGCATGACATTTTGTAATGTAGCGGCGAATCTAGTGGTTTAGTCAGTGTAAAGCATCGCTAGGTATTGGCTTTGACACTCCCCCTCATTAACCAGGCCGTTTCCCGGTCCAAATCGGTCGGAAAAGTCGTTTAAAACAAGTCGGAAACATGCTAACTGGCTATCCATTCAATTCAATGGCAGCGATAGCATCGGCATGACATTTTGTAATGTAGCGGCGAATCTAGTGGTTTAGTCAGTGTAAAGCATCGCTAGGTATTGGTTTTGACACTCCCCCTCATTAACCAGGCCGTTTTCCCGGTCCAAATCGGTCGGAAAAGTAGTTTAAAACAAGTCGGAAACATGCTAACTGGCTATCCATTCAATTCAATGGCAGCGATAGCATCGGCGTGACATTTTGTAATGTAGCGGCGAATCTAGCGGTTTAGTTTTGGGGTTTTTTGGTCAAATTTTTTGTAGTTTGAAAAATATATATATATATTTTTCCTTTATATATATATTTTATATATATTTTTTTGGTCAATTTTTTTGTAGTTAAAAAAAAAAATATATATATTTTTCCTTTATATATACATTTTATATATTTTTTGTTGTCAATTATTTTTTTTATATATATATATATTCTTTCCTTTATATATATTTTTTGTCACATTTTCTTGTAAATTTTTTTGTAAATTTTTTTAATATATATATTTTTACTTTATATATATATATTTTATATAATATTATTTTTGGTCAAATGTTTTAGTATTTTTTTTAAAAAAATATATATACTTTGTTTCTTTTTACATTTTTATATATTTTTTTTTTGTCAAATTTTTAGTACTTTTTTTATATATTTTTTTCTTTATATATATATTTTATATATATTTTTGTTTTTGTCAAATTTTTAGTACATTTTATATATATATATATTTTCCTTTATATATATATTTTATATATTTTTTTGGGTCAAATTTTTTTGTAGTTTAAAAAAAATATATATATATTTTCCTTTATATATACATTTTATATATTTTTTTGTTGTCAATTTTTTAGTTTTTTTGAATATATATATTCTTTTTTATATTTATATATATATATTTTTTGTCACATTTTTCTTCACATTTTCTTGTACATTTTTTTATATATATATTTTCCTTTTATATATATATTTATATATTTTTTTTTTGGTCAAATGTTTTAGTAATTATTTTTTTAATATATGTACTTTTTTGTCAAATTTTTTTGTACATTTTTTTTATATATTTTTTGTTTTCCTTTATATATTTTTATTAAAAAAAAATTATATATTATATAAAAAATATATTTTTTCTTTTAAATTTTTTTTATTTTTTATATATATTATTTTCCCTTTATATATATATTTTTTTTTTTTGGTCATATTTTTTGTAAATTTTTTTTATATATATTTTTTTCCTTTATATATATATTATCATTTTATTTTTGTCACATTTTTGTCACATTTTTTTGTATATATTTTTTAATATATTTTATATATATATTTTTTTTACATTTTTATATATATATATTTTTCCTTTATATATATATTTTATATATTTGGGTCAAATTTTTTGTAATTGTTTTAAAAACATTTTTTGTACTTTTATTTTTTATATATATATATTTTTCAAATTTTATATATATATTTTATATATTTTTTTTTGGTCACAAATTTTTTTATAATTTTTTTAAAAATATCATATATATTATTTCCTTTCCTTTCCAAATCGGTCGGAAAATAGTTTTAAAACAAGTCGGAAACATGCTAACTGGCTATCCATTCAATTCAATGGCAGCGATAGCAGTGGCGTGACATTTTCTAATGTAGCGGCGAATCTAGTGGTTTAGTCAGTGTAAAGCATCGCTAGGTATTGGCTTTGACACTCCCCTCATTAACCAGGCCGTTTTCCCGGTCCAAATCGGTCGGAAAAGTAGTTTAAAACAAGTCGGAAACATGCTAACTGGCTATCCATTCAATTCAATGGCAGCGATGGCATCGGCGTGACATTTTGTAATGTAGCAGCGAATCTAGTGGTTTAGTCAGTGTAAAGCATCGCTAGGTATTGGCTTTGACACTCCCCCTCATTAACCAGGCCGTTTTCCCGGTCCAAATCGGTCGGAAAAGTCGTTTTAAAACAAGTCGGAAACATGCTAACTGGCTATCCATTCAATTCAATGGCAGCGATAGCATCGGCATGACATTTTGTAATGTAGCAGCGAATCTAGTGGTTTAGTCAGTGTAAAGCATCGCTAGGTATTGGCTTTGACACTCCCCTCATTAACCAGGCCGTTTCCGGTCCAAATCGGTCGGAAAAGTAGTTTTAAAACAAGTCGGAAACATGCTAACTGGCTATCCATTCAATTCAATGGCAGCGATAGCATCGGCGTGACATTTTGTAATGTAGCGGCGAATCT
>JAINUG010001886.1:0-16078 GCA_029706075.1 Aldrovandia affinis
ATTATTTTTGTGTTCCAGCAGAACACTGAGACGCCCGATGCTGCTATACCCACCTACGTTGTAAGACCTCCCTATATTCCCATGCAAATCTTTGTGCTGTTTAAAATGACTGATAGTATGCTGTTTTCCCCTTCTTTCCCACATCTGACTATGTCTGTCTGCTTCTGTTGGTGCAGGATTTCACAGATGCAGCCTCCACATACAACACCAAGATAGAAGTTAGCAACATCAATCACAGTTAATCATCAGACACCTTCATGATTATGCAAGTTGAATACAGCTTTGGCAAATAATCTAGGGGTTGCCAAACATTCATTTGAAGGCCCTCTGAAATGTGGCTGAAGACTGCGACCCCATTGATCTGATTGGTTGAAGCAACAGTTTGATCGACACTTATTTTATGCTACAGGGCCTGCAGAACTGATTGTGAAGGCCTCCAGGCAGATTTCTTTGACCCTGGCAACAAATGATGGCTGAAATGTGATTGGTTAAATGCTTTAATATGAAAATACACGTCTGGAAGCAGCGCAACCAGGGGAAAAGCTATGAAAGGAAGCGGACAGACCATTTGGAATTATTTAATAAGTATTCATGGACAAAATATAATTAACATCAGTCTGTGATTCAGATATTTTTAGGCCAGCAGAGAAGGCCTTGCAGGCCCTGAAGGCCCACCACTGCTGTATCTATATAAGACATGTAGTTATTTAGCCATATTTATATATCTTAATAATTATAATGATCACAATATTACCATGGATGTGGAAAAGTTTGTTTTATCTGAAAGTCTATGAAATTTACGAAATGTGGAAAAATAAACAATGTGTTCTTGAAGGGAGAAAATAAAATGCATTTTGGTGAGAATCTCCCAAATAGTTATTCCCAGTCTGGGAGCCCTGAAATAGTAAATGTATGGATTTACTAATGAAATGAGTGAGCTGACCATAGCCAATCTTGTATAGCCAATCTTAGTGTAATTCAGTCCCCTCTCTCTTTTATATTTGCAGTGAATAGAGATAATGTATAACAGCAGCTGTCAGGCACTGCAGTTCTCCTTGTTCAAGCATCAAAAGTTGTAATGGTAACTGCCAAAATAAAGACAACAGCTAAATAAAGTGTATTAATAAGGCGTTGGGCCACCACAAGCTTCCAGAACAGCTTCAATGCATGTTGACATAGATTCTACAAGTATCTGGAACTCTATTAGAGGAATGCAACACCATTCTTCCACAAGAAATTCCATCATTTGGTATTTTGTTGATGGTAGTGGAAAAAGCTTTCTTAGGTTCTCCAGAATCTCCCATACTGTAGGTGTTAAATTCAGTTGAGATCTGGTGACTGAGACAGCTGTGGCATATGGTTTACATCATTTTCATGCTCATCAAACCAGTCACATAGAACTGATGTGGATGCACTTGTGTTCTCTTGTGTTGTAAAGTTGCTCTGGATAAGAGCGTCCACTAAATGACTTTAATGTAACGTAATGTCAATGCATAGAGGGACCAGCTGTGGAAATTCCTGTGGTATCAGGAGGATGGGCGGATTCCCAGTGATGTGACCCTCGCTGAGGTAACAGAGATTTTGCTTGATGTGGAAGTGCAGGGCCTGCGACAACAGCTTCGTGGTGATGCAGAATGGTAGGAATAAACCTAAATCGCCACTTCCCTGATAAGGAGCAGTGAAATCTGTACAGAATGACCCATATGGACCTGAAAGCAGAAGTTTATTCAGGGGCCCCCAGCCCCTGGTCCTGAAGATCATGTGCTTGATAGTTTCTGGGGGCAGCACTTATTTCATCATTTAATCACTCCGTGGTGTTTTTAAAATTTAAAAAATGATTTTATCCATTTTCTCCCAATTTAGTAGCCAATTACACCCTCTCTATTTTTCATGTCAGTCCCCCCATCGTATTTTGAGTTCGCTGCCGTAGCCCTGTGACCGGCAGTGACAAAGGCAAAGTATTGTGTCCTCCTATAAGTATTGAGCCACTCCTATATGCAGCAAACTCATGTTGGCTTCCCTCCCTCCTCCCTGGGGCGGACAGCCAATTGCCACCCCCTACTGGCACTCCCGGCACAGAGCCGATTCTGGCACGGCCGGTGGAATTGAACCCCGGTAGCAGTGGCCAGCATTGAATGTTGTAACCGCTAGACCACCCGGCAGGCCCAATCACTCACTGTTTTGTTATTTTGTTTATTTTTGTCTCAGTGTTCATTGATATTTTATGCAGTCATGTTCAAATGTCGGCTTCCAGTGTAAATCTTCCTGCACCCTCTGTTAAATAAAACTTTACCTGTGGGAAAATTGAAAACCTCGGTTGCTTAATCCATTTTGAACCCTACACTCTGTGCCTACATACACTGCCCGTCCCCAAAAAAAGTCACACACTCTAATATTTAGTTGGACCGTCTTTAGCTTTGATTACGGAAAGCATTCGCCGTGGCATCGTTTCGATAAGCTTCTGCAATGTCACAACATTTATTTCCGTCCAGAGTTGCATTAATTTTTCGCCAAGATCTTGTATTGATGATGGGAGAGTCGGACAACTGTGCAAAGTCTTCTCCAGCACATCCCAAAGATTCTCAATGGGGTAAAGGTCTGGACCCTGTGGTGGCCAATCCATGTGTGAAAATGATGTCTCATGCTCCCTGAGCCACTCTTTCACAATTTGAGCCCGATGAATCGTAGCATTGTCATCTTGGAATATGCCCTGTCCTGTCATAAATGTCTTGCATGCAAAACATGCTTTCATACTGTTTAAAGCTAAAAACCTGCAATGATACCACTGCATCTGTGACTATATATATTACATTTGCATCTGATTGGAGTAAAATATTATAACAAAACAAGCTATGAAAAACAACATGTCATTTTAGTGGTGACATGTTGAGCAAAATTTTGCTCAAGCTTCCTGACCTTCCCATCGCTGCCAGGGTGAACCTTGGTGACGAGAGCCATGGGCCACTGGTTTCTTTTCACCTGTTTGTCTCTGAGCAGCACCAAGTCTCCTTCCTTGATGTTGGGCTGACTATCTTGCCACTTGCTTCGGCTTTGAGAGTAGAGATATTCTCGCTTCCATCTCTCCCAAAAGGCATTTGCCAATTGTTGGACTCGTTTCCATTGCTGGCGATACAGATCTGTGTTCTCAAAGGATCCTGGAGGAGGAAGAGGGGTGCAGACCTTCTGCGTCAGGATCATCGCTGGAGTCAGAAAAAAAGGCGAGTCTGCATCAGTCGAGATGGGTGTGAGAGGTCTTGCATTTATTATTGCGGTAACCTCGGCCATAAGGGTTGAAAGCACTTCATGAGTGAGATGCAAGGGGCTAGTCTGAGAAAGCATGGAGTCAAGGATCCGTCTTGAAACCCTGATCATTCTTTCCCACACTCCCCCCATATGGGAAGAGTGGGGAGGGTTGAACAGCCATGTGCATCCTTCCTCACTGAGATACTTTGAGATGTTAGTCTCATCTTGTAGGAGGATTTGCAGCTCCTTGCAGGCTCCCTTAAAATTAGTGCCACAGTCAGAGCGGATCATCTTTACGGGACCACGCACAGCAAAGAAGCGCCGTAGAGCATTGATAAAGCTCGATGTGTCCATTGACTCTATGAGCTCAATATGCACAGCACGTACGCTTAGGCATGTAAAGAGTACTGCCCACCTTTTACTGTTCGCTGCACCTCCTCGGTACGACGAGTAGAGATGTTCAGGGGCGAACACATCCAGACCCACGTTTGTAAAGGGGGGTTCGGTGCTGAAACGATCAGATGGAAGATCTGCCATCTTCTGTTCCGCTGTCCTACCTCGAAGTCTGTTACATGTGACACACTTGCGCAGATTGCTGGAGATGCATCTCTTCGCCCCCACGATCCAGATGCCATCTGTGCGGATTGCTCCCTCAGTGAAGACTCTGCCTTGATGTTTAACTCTCTCATGGTAGTGGTTTACGAGTAGAGTAGCAACATGGCTGCGGCCAGGTATGATGAGAGGGTGTTTCTCCTCTGTCTCAAGCGGAGCATGCTGGAGCCGACCACCTATTCTCAGGAGTCCATTGGCATCCAGGATGGGGTTAAGCTTCCTCAGGGGACTGTTTTTGGGAATGACTTTCCCTTTCTCCAAACAGGACATCTCAGCTTGGTATGCTTCCTTTTGTACACATCCGATGATGATAGCCTTTGCTTGTGACAGAGTATCAGCTGTGTGAGGCTTTGAACACTGATGCCAACCATTGCAATCTTGTTTGTTGCTATTCTTCTCAGACCTAAAGGACTGAACAATGTGGATGAGGGAGGCCATAGCTCTGACAAGGGGTTGCCATGTGGAAAACCTTTCAAAGCGATGTGAACCAATGTCTCTATGGGTGTCTGTGGCTGCAGTGGTGTGGCATCGAACCTCCATATCAGACTCTGGATCGATGAGGTCATAGGATGTCTCTTCAGCTGTGTCTGTCTCCACAGACTGTGCCAGGAAATCTGGACCGGTAAGCCAGATGGTGTCTGTGAGTCGAGCAGCAGGCACTGACCTGGTGGCAACATCAGCAGGGTTCTGACTGGTGTGGACATAATGCCACTGTTCAGGACATGTGGATTTCCTTATCCGTTCCACCCTGTTGCTGACGTACACATAAAACCTCCTGGTTTCATTATAGATGTACCCTAGCACCACCTTGCTGTCAGTATAGAACTTCAGACTGTCTGGTTTGATGTCCAGCTCACTCACAACAAGCTCAGCAATCTCCACTGCCAGGACAGCAGCACCTAACTCAAGCCTGGGAACAGTATGGACCGACATGGGGGCTAATTTGGCTTTCCCCATGATGAAACCAACATGGCATTTTCCATCAACACCCATTACCTTGAGGTATGCCACAGCTGCAATGGCCTTTATGGAAGCGTCTGAAAAGATGTGGATTTCTGTATGTTGAGCAGTGGAGAGGGAGGCTGCTGTGTAGGCTCGTGGGGTTTCGAACTGTTCTAGATCCTGAAGCTAATCTCTCCATGCAATCCATTCTGCCTCCTTCTCAGCTGGGAGGGGAGCATCCCAGTCGCTGGTGTCGCTGGTGAGCTGTCGTAGTAAGAGCTTCCCTTGGATGGTAATAGGAGCCACAAGACCAAGTGGGTCGAATAGGCTGTTAACGGTTGCAAGCACTCCTCTTGAGTGAATGGCTTCTCACTATTGGCAACACGGAATGTGAACGTGTCATTCACAAGGTCCCAGCTTAATCCAAGACTGCGCTGCACAGGAGGTGAGTCGACATCTAAGTCAAGGTCTTTCAAGTCCTTTGCATGGTCTGCTGATGGAAATGCCTGCATGATGACTGAGCAGTTGGATGCTATTTTATGGAGTCTAAGATTGGAGATGGCAAGCATACCTTGGGCTGCTTTCAGTAGGTTGATGGCTGCAGTTGTAGATGGCAGTGACTTGAGTCCATCGTCAACATAGAAGTCCCTGTGTATGAACTGCTTTGCATCTCCACCAAACTCGTCTTCCCCATGTAGAGCTGCTCGCCGCAGCCCATAGATAGCAACCGCCGGAGATGGACGATTGCCAAATACATGGACTTTCATCCTGTATTCCACAACTTCCCTGGTGGTGTCATTGTCTTTGAACCACAGGAATCTGAGGAAATTCCTGTGGTCCTCCCTCACAACAAAGCTGTGGAACATTTGTTCAATATCTGTTGTGATGGCTGCCTGCTCACACCTAAACCGCATTAGCACTCCCAGCAAGCTGTTGTTTAAGTCTGGTCCTGTCAGCAGCACATCGTTCAATGAGAGGCCGTGATGTGGAGCGCTGGAGTCAAACACGACTCGGATTTGGTCGGGCTTGCGTGGGTGGTACACGCCGAAACTGGGAAGGTACCAGCATTCTTCTCCATTTTGTAGCGGTGGAGCCAATTCAGCATGATCTTGATCAAAGATTTTCTGCATGAAAGCCAGAAAATGGCTCTTCATTTCAGGCTTTCTTTCGAGAGTACGGCAGAGGCTGGTGAAGCGGGTCAGAGCTTGTTCTCTGTTGTTGGGCAGGCGTGGCCTTGGCGTGCGAAAGGGAAGGGGAGCCACCCAACTGTTAGCATCATCTATGAACATCTCCTTGTCCATCAACTGAATGAACTGTCTGTCCTCAATGGACGGGCAATTTTGTTGTCATCCTCTGTTCTTTCGAAGATCTTACTTCCCAGTGAACAATCACCAGCATTCTGACCTGGGCTGTCTGAGAAATGAGAGCATTGTAGGTTTTGAGAGCTGAGAGGCTTTGTGCCTGTCCTCACTGTGAGCTTCTCTTTCAAAACAAGGTGGTTGGGACATGGGCTGAAGTGAGAGTGTCGGCCATTCTCCAGTACATTGGTCCGGTATGTGCTGACTCCCTTAAGCTTGTGAGCTGCACCCAGACAGACTTCTCCAACTACAACCCAGCCAAGGTCAAGTCTTTGGGCATAAGGGGCATTGTTTGGCCCATTATGATGGTCTCTCACCTTGTGGATTTGTAAGACATCCGGCCAAGGAGAAGAAGAATCTGTGCATCAGGGTCAAGTTCAGGGATGAGGTGAGCAATAGGCTTAAGGTGAGAGTGGTGTTTGGCAGCCTCAGGAGTAGGTATTTCTGACCTATCGTCCGGCATATGGTTACACTCTATGAGTGTGGGAAGAAGCACGCTGAGACTTCCATCTAAGGGCTGAGCGATGAAGCCGGTTCCTCTTCTCCCAGACATCTCTGTGACTCCAGCACATGTGCGCAGAGTGTAGGGAGAATCTGCGCCTTCGAGGCTGAACAGGTCAAAGAACTTGGACCGAGCGAGAGACCTATTACTCTGGTCATCGATTACGGCATAGACTCTCAGTGATCTGTGTGGCTGTCCTTTAGGATGCACCTTTATGAGGCAGATTTTTGAGCAGGAGCGGGAGCTATTGGCTTCACCGCACACCTCTGTGCATTTGGAGATTATGTCAGGAGAAGCCTCTTCCTTTTCCTCCCCGCCGTGCTCTAAGTCAGGGTCTTTGACAGCCCATGAAGGTGGTCCTGGATGAAGAGCTGTGACATGTCTATTGCTGTCACACTCTTTGCACTGAATGGCTATTTTGCAGTCTTTAGCCATGTGGTCGGTTGAGGAGCAGCATCTGAAACAAATCCGACTCTCCTTGAGAAATGCTGCGTTCCTCCAGTGTCTTAGCTCGGAAGCCTCTGCATCGCTTGAGGGGATGGGGCTTTTTATGAATTGGGCGCTGCCTGTAGACATCCATCTTACTGCTGGCGGTCTCTATAGACTTGGTTGCAGGTGTTGGCGTGATGTCGGTTTTGAGGGATGAGACTTGACCTCTAGGGCGTATGTACCTTTTCACAGGGTTGTCTGACTTTACTGCTGTCATGCCAGAGGAGCTGAGTGTGAAACTCGGATCATTACGAGTACGGGCTTCTCTGCAGACAAAATCAGCGAAGAATGAGAACGGTGGAAACTGGACGTGGTTTTGCAGCTTGTATAAACTGCCTTGTGTCATCCATTTCTCTTGAAGCCCGTATGGCAATTTCTCCACTATTGGGTTAACACCCGAGATGTATCCAAGTAGGCGAGCCCAGGCAAATAACCCTCTAGTTTTGCTGACTCCAACTCCTTAACAGATCGCCAAGCTCTCTTAATTTCAGGGGATCTTTGATGCCAATCTTGGGAACCTCTCTAGTTTGTCCAAAGAGCCTTCTCAATTGTTTCAGGTGACCCATAGCACTCCTCAAGACGCATCCATGCCATCCTGAGTCCAGCAGCAGGGTTACTGACATGAACAGCTCTGATTCTCCTAACCTGCTCTGATGACTGAGGGCCTAGTTAGAAGGTCAAGCTCTTCATTGCAGGT
Source organism: Aldrovandia affinis (assembly GCA_029706075.1). Lineage (NCBI taxonomy): Eukaryota > Metazoa > Chordata > Actinopteri > Notacanthiformes > Halosauridae > Aldrovandia > Aldrovandia affinis. Next base: position 7,844 of record JAINUG010001886.1, read on the forward strand.
GAGGTTCAGTCCTTGTATGACATTCATGAAGGACGATTTCCAACTCCAGTAATTGTCTGGACAGTCATCAAACTTGTTCATCCCAGAGGTTACGAGCTCACGACGAGCCATGTAAATAGCAAAGTCGTTCATGCCTGTGTGGTCAGGAGGAGATGACTGTGATGCTTGCATCTTAAGAGGTGGTGTGTGAAGCTGAGGTCCCTTCAGGGATGAGAAACTGTGTGGATGGATCCCAGAGTAATATTGAGCAGCTGGCTGATCCATACTATGCACTCTGGAGTAGCTAGCACGGTGCTTGACATAAGCTGGAGTAGTATTCAGTCCATCCCCAGCTGTGTGTATGGGATGTTGCACACTGTCTTGGTGTATCGGAACGTGAGAGACATCGTGTGGCGGATTGGGTGTAGTGCAAGACTCAAGATGGGGCAATAACAGCTGACTAGAGTGCATTTTAGAATGACATTCAACATAGTCACTCGTTCTTTTCTCGCGGGAGTCATGAGGAATGGCTGCGATGTCCATTGAACTAGAGTGTGCTTTAGTCCTGCTGCAGCCGATTCCAGAATCTCTGCCTCCGCTAAGGCAGCCGCAACCTCTTTCTCTTGGTTCAACGTGGTTAGAGCAGCCTCCATGCGTGCCTTTTCAACGATGAGCTCGGTTTCTCTTTTAACAAAGGTGGAGCGAGCGCGCGCTGCCTCGGCTCTGGCACGTGCTTTAGCTGCTGCTAGGCTTGCTGAAGACTTTGTAGAGCTGTTAGAAGAACTAGCAATGGATCTGATCACATGTGATTTTACGGATGGATTTTGAGATTGAGCCTTCTGTTGATCTTATGTGTTTGCCTTGTTGTCCATCTTGTATATGCTGTAGACCTCTTTTTGATATGAAGGGCGCAATTAAGATGAAGCAGGGCAGTTAATGAAGAGCAGATGTCTTTGTTTGCAGGAATTGCTGTGTTGATCCAGCCGTGATGCTGTTTTTCACTATTCTGTCCCCTGCGTGCGTGGCTCACGAAGTGACAGATAGCTAAACAGATTAACTAGTAGGCACTGAAAGGGTTAAATGATGACTCAGACGTGGAAGTAAAGTTGAGTGTTGTTTACTTGTATATCTTTGTCAACTGTTTTCTTACAGTGCTTTCCCAGAAACTCTGTGAAACTGAAAATGAATACACAAAGAAAATATTCTTAATAAAGGTAAAAAGGGTGTACAAATGTAAATACTTGCATATACTCCTATAATTAGTGGTGACACCACATGACATGGCAAAACATGAGCCTAAGCGATTGATCTACAAATCAACCCAAATATAAAACATAACAACAAAATATGCATCAATCCCCACACATAAAGATGAAAGATGCAATATAAACTTACAAACAAAGCTTCTTCAGGCTCAACACAGGTGGATGCAAAAGATACAAACAGAGACCGCTCTGGAGCACCTTACTGTGCAGAATCTCAACACAAAATGGCTGGTCTCAAACTATAACCTTTCCCATGTGATCACAAATAACCAATAAAGATTTAAAGGAGATTTAAAGCTGCAATCTTCAAAACGAACACTAGGAGACACCAAAACGCCCTTCACCCACATGTAACATCACAAGAATGTTTAAGAATTGTCCTGAATAAGTAAATGCATACGTATTGTATTATCATCAAATTAGGATTAAATATTATTATTTAAAATGTAATTTAGTGGCAATTTTTTTATAACCTTACAACATGCACTTTGAAAAGCAACACACCTCAAAGCGAGGAAATCTCCCATTTCCTTCCGTAATAATCAGTCATGTCTCTAACATCTACAGTACATGTAGCATTCCCTCGTCTAGCACGAGTGATGAATGAACACTGATTTTTAGACTAATTGTGATAAACCTTGCCCTGTGCATTCGTTCATGGTCAACATCTTTTCCTGTGAAGTGATTTACTGACATTGTGCCGCCGCCAGCACCTGCAGAAATGGAAGGCGGAAGAGGCCGCTCGGCTCAGGAGGATTGAGAACGAGGTCAGGCAAGTGAGTGGAACAGGGAGATACCTCCAAGGAGGCCCAGGAGAAGAGGGAGAAAGGTACCTAACAATGTCAATTGTTCAACATCATTTGTTTATTTTTTGTTGGTCATTCAGCAATATTACAGGCTTCGAGCACAGAAATGTTGTAGAAAATACTTAATTATGTTGCTGTTACAATATAAAACATTGGCATCAATAGAAATGGTATTAAAAAGATTCACTGGACAAAGTGTTCACTATTAAACCTTTTTGGGGGTGGGGGGGGTAATTCTTAAAATCCACATTTGTTCAAGAGACAAACAACAAAAGTACATTGCAACAAACATGAGAGTATTTACAACTTTCTATAACCACTGCTTGTTTTATGCATGGTAATTATTGCAATGTTGTTGCGAGTAAAAAGAGGATGAGAAACGTTTCATCTTTGTGACACAAAAACCTTGTAAATCCATTGTTCTTCAGCTCCTAATACACTGTAACTCAGCTGAAGAATTTGGTTCTCATTCATGACTAAACTGTAAATCATTGTTAAATGCAAATAAAGAAACTGTTTTAGTTAAAGAAACATTACAGTCTTTGAATACTTACTAGAGTAATAATAACTATATGGCTATATCAATAATAAATGTCTTCCCTGAGATATGCTTTTTAATTGAATTTAATCAAAATGACAACATCCTCTGTATTCATATTCACATTTACGATGTAACCGATGCTGCTAACTTTGCATTTGATTTCTTGGAACTTTGCCTTCTCATCAATGCTCAACTGAAATTAATTTCAGCTTTCTGTGGGTTCAAGGCTGTAGAGAAGTGACTCAGGCAAATGTTTGTTTTTTCAATTTATTTGAGATGTAAAGTGTTTGATTTGCTACAGGGAAAACTCTAGTTGTGTCAGCCGTTCAGATATTTTGTAATTTAATGCCCAAACATCACAGTGATGTTTGCTGCAGTAGATCTAACCTCACGTCCTACTGTGTGTCCCTGGCAGAAACTTTCTGCATTGGTGCAGAAATGTTCCAAGCAGCAAAAGAAGCTGCATGTTATGTCTCCGTCCCGTCCTGTCCACCTCCCTTGTGTTTCCTGACAGTTTTCCCTTGTTCCTGTTTCGGTTTTCCTTTTCTCCCTTGTGATTGTTGTGTTAATTGTTTTATTATTTTCAATTAACCTGTTATCATTCCCTCGTTGCCACTCATCATGTTCACCTGTTGCCTATTCCGGCACACCAGCCTCCCATCAAGTTCATCAGCCCTGCAGAGTATATGTACCCCGGTTTCCCCTTCATTCTTGTTCAGATCGTTGTGTGTTTTCCCTGCCTGGCTCCTTCCCCGTTGGTATCCCAGTTCCTGTAAGTTTTCGTCCTGCCTGTCCTGCCTGTCCTGCCTGTCCTGCCTGTCCTGCCTGTCCTGCCTGTCCTGCCTGTCCTGCCTGTCCTGCCGCGTGCCCTCGGACCAGCCAGCTCCCTGCCCTGCCTCCAAGCCAGCTTCCCTACGTGCTTGCCTGCCAGCCAGCTTCCCGGCCTGCCTTCGTCTGCCCTTACCTCTGTTCCCCTGTTCCAGTCTTCTTGTATATATTTAATAAATACCCTCACCTATCTCATCCCCTGTGTCAGCGTCCTGCGCTTGGGTCCTACCTGTATTCACCTGCGTATCCAATACGTAACAGAACGATCTGACCAATCATGGACCCAGCAGTCGATGACAGTTTCCGCAAGACCTTAGCAGAAATCAATGCCAACATATCCCAGTTGGGGAAGCATCTGGACCTTATGAAGCAACACCGATCTTCCCCGGAAACCCTGCCTAACTCTCCTTGCTTGGCATCGCAGGCCTCCCCGAGGGCCCAACGCGCCCTGTCTTCGCAGGCCTCCCGAGGGCCCAACGCGCCCTGTCTTCGCAGGCCTCCCGGGGGCCCAACGCGCCCTGTCTTCGCAGGCCTCCCGAGGGCCCAACGCGCCCTGTCTTCGCAGGCCTCCCGAGGCCCAACGCCCTGCCTTCGCCGGCCTCCCGAGGGCCCAACGCGCCCTGTCTTCGCAGGCCTCCCGAGGGCCCAACGCGCCCTGTCTTCGCAGGCCTCCCGAGGGCCCAACGCGCCCTGTCTTCGCAGGCCTCCCGAGGGCCAACGCGCCCTGTCTTCGCAGGCCTCCCGAGGGCCCAACGCCCTGCCTTCGCCGGCCTCCCGGGCCCACGCGCCCTGCCGCGGCCTCCCTCGAGGGCCCAACGAGACAGGGCGCGTTGGCCCTCGGGAGGCCTGCGAAGACAGGGGCGCGGCCCTCGGGAGGCCTTGCGAAGACAGGGCGCGTTGGGCCCCGGTGATGTTGTCAAACCCAGCAAACAAGGATGGGTTTATTGGTAAGATAAACAACTGATGGCATAACCGTGAATATTACAGCTATAATTGAACTAAGTGTAACTATATATGGCGGCACGGTGGTGCAGTGGATAGCGCTGTCGCCTCACAGCAAGAAGGTCTCGGGTTCGAATCCAGGCCGGGGGCCTTTCTGTGCGGAGGTTGCATGTTCTCCCGTGTCCGCGTGGGTTTCCTCCGGGTACTCCGGTTTCTCCCACAGTCCAAAGACATGCACGTTAGGCTAATTGGAGAGTCTAAATTGCCCGTAGGTATGAGTGTGTGAGTGAATGGTGTGTGTGTGCCCTGTGATGGATTGGCGACCTGTCCAGGGTGTATTCCTGCCTCTCGCCCGGAACGCATGCTGGGATAGGCTCCAGCCCCCCCCCGCGACCCTGACCAGGAATAAGCGGCTTAGATAATGGATGGATGGATGGATGGTAACTATATATAATATAAGTGATAGGATTCTCTCACTTGTTGATATTGGAATGTTTGTATTTAGATATTCAAAATGTCTTAAACCACATGTTGCTCTTTTCAAGCAACATACTGTACAGTACATGACTCAATTAGCTGCCTTTTAAGTGACCCATTCTTTGTTGTAGGCATAAATATACTGTGCTTCACAAAGAACCTAGTTTCTTATACTCAAACTTTCCTTTAGACAAAAATCAACAAATGAGCTTCCGTCTGGAACTCCATCCCATTATCAGTCATTGTTCTACCCCTTCACTTAAACTATACTGCAACCCAACTCACTGAATCATATTCCCATGTATATTTTCTGTTGCATCTTCCTCTCTCCTTTATTATTATTTTTTGACCCTATCACTTTTGTGTGTGTGTGTTTTATTTTGGTCTTGACTATTTTTTAAATTATTTTTCCTCCTCACTGCCGGACCGGAAACCGCTAAACACCACATACTGTACTGAGTCAGGCCCAAACTCACAGCTTCCATTGCTTGTTTTTGTATTTGCTGTATAAATGTAAAATAATAATACAAATGAAAGAATTAAAGATAGGGGTTGAATAGTTGTTAGGAACTAAAAATTCTGCAGGTTTTGTTAAAGACCTTCATCAGAGCCCAGTTTCTCAAAGGCGCTGATTTGTGTAGGATCAAACATCTGAATGAGATAACATAAAACCTGTGTGCATTACATCAAGTCAGTTAATAAAATGGCAGGCTCTGTAAGACAGTGGTCAGTGGAGGTTTCAGAATGTTGCTTTGTACAATATAACTTTTAAAGATGTAGCATCGCAGGGGGTACAGCAAGTTTCGAGGGGAGAGAAGGATTCCCATCTATATTATATCATATCAAATCAAATCTATTTATCCATATTCTGAAATGGACATGGTACACTTGGTCTCTCACCACCGCAGTCTAATGGAAGATGATGTCAAATTGAGCAGTGATTTTCAGCGTGTTTGACGTTTCGCAAAACATATTTTAGTGCAACGAATGAAGTCTTCATGCCAACACCGTATTAGTGCTGTCTATAAGGATTATATGTATACATTTAAAAAATAAAAATAACAAATAGGTCACATTGGTTTAAAATGATGATACACTGTCAAATACTGTACATTTTTTGGCGGTTGGTTAATGGTTAAAATACCCAAACCTAAAATATTAAATCAGAATGAAACCCCAAAAACTCTGCTCAGCTGTTAAAACACATATCAAACTGCTACTTCAAGTAGAACTCACACAATACAGTAGAACCTCAGACATACGAAACTCAGTTATGGACTGACAGGTCAACTAAGCACGGTATGAACACGAAAGTAGCATATGCAATTGGGCTCTACACCTGTACTTATATTTTATTTTGTGATATGTACCTATTGTATTTGCACCTATATTTTGTATTTTGCACTATATGGCGAGAAAGAGTAATAGAGAGTAATAATTCCAATGTAGGCCACTAGTACTTGTAGCTACGTGTTGCAGATGGCAAATAAAAGTCTTGCATCTTGAGTCTTGAGCTCTTTGTTATCACTGATGCAAAAAGGCGAGCATTAAATCGAAATTAATCACACTTTCAATTGATAAAAACTCAAAATACTATAAAAATTATAGAAATATGTCTTAGCACTATTGTTAAAGAGTAGCCTACAAAGTGACAAGATTAACAGTTTTTGATGTAAAGAAGGGCCAGAACAAAATGAAACAGAAGCCATATATAGCGAGTCACTGAAGAGGAGAGTACGGAAAGCAGACATAGGGAGAAAAAAATCATGTGCTAATGAGATGGCTATTACCACTGGTTTGATCACTGAAACACAATGGCGAGCATTACAAGAAAAGCCATTTGTTGCTACAAACTAAGGCGTAGCCTATGAGGCGACAGTAAGTAACAATTCCAACAATAAAATATTCAAATTATTTCATTTTCAAAGTTATGAACATATGAGTTCCAAATACCTCATTCCCCCATGCGTTTGTATCTCAGAGGTTCTACTGTATGTACGTGCCTCACCAACTGGCATCTGGCATATGAAATTTGACACTGGCAAATATTGGCTAATGTCTTGCACATTTGTAAAAACAATGAAGTCAGTGCTATGCAAATACTAAAATAGAGTGTGCACATTGTAACAAGTATGCATATTATGACTTGGGTATAATAGGCTACTATTCAAATCTTCCTATGCCTTCCTTTCTGTAAACTAAAATAAATAGAAAATGTTCGCCAATATCCATTATATATCTATTACATCCGTTAATATTGCAATATTCAAGAAGATTTGTAAACTATTACCTCGAAGTGATTACCATAGTGTGTATTTTTGTTGTTGTTGTTGTTGTTGTTGTTGTTGTTGTTACCGCATGCCTGCATAAGCCATGTAAATGTACAAAAAGCTTAACAAAAAGTTATTCGTGTTTGTCCATAGAGTATTTATGTTTTCTGATATTAGTCAATCAGTGCTACTTTTTAAATTTGATTAAAAAATTGGAAAAATAAGACAAACATAGGCTACTAAATCATGTAGAAGCAGTTTGACCACATGTAATTTTGAGCAGAGTAATACTGTATAACTGTCACGTCTCGTGTTCATGTTCCCCATAATTAGGTGTTTGTAGTTTATTCCATGTTTTCCTTGTTGTCCGGTCCGTGTTTTTACGTTCGCTTACCTGTTTTCAGTCTCGTCATTGTATTATTGTTTAACTATGTCTAGTTAAGCTGTTCATTTCCAGATTGTCTCGTCATTGTATTATCGTTTTCACTTTTTCCTTATGTGTCTGATTGCAGTCAGCTGCATTCGTGTTAATTCCTGATTGTTTCTTGTTATGTCTAAATTTATATAAGCTGTGCGTTTTCCCATGTTCGTTGCCAGATTGTCTTGTGCTTTGCGTATGCCTACACAACTCTCCAATGTTTTCTCTGTTTACCCGTGTTTTGTTTCATCGTGTTTTTGTTCGTGCTCCCGTGTTAATCTGTATCCCAGTCTCGTTCCCGACCCACCTGTTCGTGCTCCTTGTGGTTCCAGTCCCGCTCCTCTCTGTTCCCTGGACTGATTTCCCGTTATTGACCTCCGCCTGCCCATTGACCACGTCTTGCCTGCCTCTGACACACCTGAAGCCTGGAACGAACTTTGCCTGTCCCCGACCACTCTTTGGATGCCTGTATTGCCCTGATTGCTCCTGTTTGACTATTGCCTGTTTGTTACGCAATAAAGGACATTATTGCAGTTCAACGTTTCCTTGGGTTTGCAAACTTTTACCGTAGGTTTTTCCGTAATTACAGCACGGATTCGAGTCTCGATTCACGTCAGCTCCTGTCCTCGCACTCCCGGATCCTGCACGTCAGTTCATTGTGGAGGAGGATGCCTCCGATTCTGGGACAGGGGCGATCCTTTCCCAGAGA
>JAINUG010001887.1:0-16075 GCA_029706075.1 Aldrovandia affinis
GTTTCCTATTTTGGCAGTTACCTGTACATTTGAATTCTAATCTGAATCAGTCTTATTTGTACAGTGTTTCACACTGTAGCCTGTGAGCTCCAAGAGCTGGGGTACTGCGGGCATGTTTCTGATGCCAGCTTTGCATCTCCTCTCTGGGCCCTGCTCACAGTAAAGTGATAACGCATGTGCTGTGCTGCGTTTCTGATCATTCTGTCTGCCTGTCAGGCCCTGTCTTTCCTGGCACAGCATGTGCCTGGCACTGATGTTCATCTCCTGGGTACTATGCCATCGTGGCCATGGGCATCGCGGCATGATCTAAAGGGCATCGAGTACCAAGGGTGGCGCCTCATCTCCGCTTTGTTCTCCGAGGCTCTGTGTCTGACATAACGGTCTACTACTTTTATTATTTATTTACCTTGTTTAACCAGGTGTGTCAACCGAGAGCCAATTTCCCCATTTAGCTATCACCTGGGTAACATATAGCTGTGCTGGGAACAGTGGGAAGACAGCTGGGATATGTCACAAATCTGCGAGGATCAAGACTATGAGATTAGGTGACGTGAAGGCAGAGGCTATGAAGTCATGAGAAGCTGTCATGGACAGAGTGAAAGCTATGTGATCTGAGAATCTCACGCTATGGTGTCAAGAGTAGTTAATGCTAACACACTTATGGCTGTCTCTTTTGGCAGAGCCAGAAGGAGGGGGAGACGGGATTCGGGTCTGTCTCTAAGTGCGGCCTGCTACGCGCTCCTACGAGATTGAAGCTGCCCTCCCCACCAAAACTGAGGAGGTCTACTGGGATATTCTCTCTGTGTTGCAGTGTACTACACCCAGAATTTAAACCATTAACAATTAGGTAAGTGCTCTTACCAAGCTCTCCTGCTCCATACTTATCAGACCACAGGTACTGGTGCTGCTGAAGCGAGAGGATCTCCAAGTGGAAATACTCCCGACTACTGACATTTGCTTCAGCTGAAGGCTGGCAAGGGCTTGACCATGTTGGGCCCGCCATCCAGGGCAACTACCTGAAAGCTTTGGAGAGACCCAGTCTCAGAGCAGCACAATCGCACTCCACTGTGTTCGAATCCAAACATACAGGGGTCACTGTCTGACAGTTCAGAGCACTGTGGTGGACTCTAGAGTTTTTAGTTGTTATTTTTTTGTTGGTGTAAGTTCTGTTCTGACCAAGGTAAATGGAAACAATGGGCATCGATTGAGCTATTACCGGGATATATACTGTACCACTGGAACTCCAGTGTGCCTGGTTTTAGTATTGTGACCAGCTGTTCCTGATCACCTTTGTGCTTTATTGTCATTTACTTACAGAAACACAGGTTCGCCAGAAAAAGGAATAGATCTTATTTAATCATGGTCTTCTTTGGGAAAACAATATCTGAATTATTATTTAACAGAGGACTGTATTTGTCTGGGTGAGAAGAATTAGGCCCAGATTAAATCAGTCACAGAAATTGAGAATTTGTCTAAATAAAGTTGGTTATACTTGTTCACAACTGGACTGGTGAAGAAGAAAAAGTGTAGTATGAAGAGTTACTCATAGATAATTAACGATTACATTTGTCCCTACCTGGTGACGATTAAGCACATGATGGAAGGAAAAGGTGAAAGGCTTCTGCCAGGTGGTGGTTGCTACCAAGGTGCGAGGAGGGCATTGCCCACTCTGTCCAATCCTGTTTAGGGGCACACAACACAGTGGTCATGGGCTGGCCATATGGCTGGAGGCAGAGCGAGACCCTCGGCCTGGGAAGACCTTTATCAGTAAGACTCTCCTGTGCACAATTTGCCCACAATAAGGTCTAGCATACCTGTCTGCTTTTGACTTGTCTAATTGTGCTTTTTTCTTCGCTGCCATGTATATGGCTGAATGTATGGACAAAATACAGTTTGAACATTGCAAGTATGTTGCCTCTGGTTTGTTCTGCCAGACTTCCTTCAGTCAATTATGTGTATACATTTTAATTTAGAATTGACATATTTTGCAATTAAATGTTGTATTGTTCCAAAAATCTGTGCTACATGAAAGAAGGCTAAAACCTCCATAAATGCATGTACAAATAGAACAAGATAGGTTTCTGTAGTTTGGGCAATGCAGTAATTGTTATCTGTAGGCACTGTGTTTCACTCCAAACATTCACTTGATCTGATGCCAGAATACATTGTTGCCTAGTGGATATGGGCACATTTAGGTAAGTGTGTCTTCTATCAGGTATGACTGACTGGTTTGTATTACACACCTCATGTCCCGTCTCCACAGACACAGTCCGCTGCACCACTGCTGCTCACTCGGTTCCCGATGGTGCCGAAGAACGTGTCCTTCTACCCCAGCAACCACGAGCGTCTACTGACGGAAACATTGATGTGTGGTGGATCGGCACCCACGGCGATGCTCATGCTGCTACCTTCCTCAAACAGCATAGTGAGAGGGGTGCTAAAGGATTACACAAGGACCAATGAGGTGTGCTACATGACCATAAACACAAGGACCGAGGGTGTGCTAGATGTGACCGAACACAAGACCAATAAGGGTGTGCTACATGCCCATAAACATAATGACTATGTGCTACATGCCCATAAACACAAGGACTAATGAGGATGTGCTAGATGACCATAAACACAATGACCAATAAGGTAAGGCAACCGCAAACACAAGGACCAAGGGTGCTACATGACCATAAACAACAAGGACCAATAAGGGTGTACAAGACACCATAAACACAAAGGACTAATAAGGGTGTGCTACATAACCGTAAACACAAGACCAATAAGGGTGTGCTACATGACCATAAACACAATGACCAATAAGGATGTGCTACATAACCATAAACACAACGACTCAATGAGGATGTGCTACATGACCATAAACACAACGACCAATGAGGATGTGCTATGACCATAAACAATGACTACCATGATGTGCTACATGACCATAAACACAATGACCAATAAGGGTGTAAAGCATCACTGCAAACACTGGCTAATGATGTTCTGTTCCAGGAAGCACTCCAGTTGGAAACAAGTGTCTGCTATTTTTTTCTTCATCAAGGTTTGGAAGAAGTGCAAGATGCGCATCTTCACCGTGGCTCAAATGGATGACAACAGCATTCAGATGAAGAAAGATCTGGCCACGTTCCTGTACCAGCTGCGAATAGAGGCCGAGGAGGTGGTGGAGATGGTAGGCCTGGGAACGTGGGCCGTTTCGATTGCTTTCTGCTCTTCTGTGGAGGTTTTTTCACGTAGACCACACCCGGCTCACGTTATTCCCTAGGGTCACCTTTAAAAGATCACTGAAATTACAGCCATCACAGTCTCACGCACATCCGCTCTCTCTGCTGTTATTTTCTTCATTTCATTTTTTTTTTTTTAGCATGACAGCGATATCTCCAGCCTACACCGTGCGAGCGAACCCCTGATGATGGAGCAGAGATCTCAGATGCTGAGGCAGATGAGACTGTCGAGTGCTGAGAGAGACAGGAGGTATGTCTGCATTTGGTTATAACACCTATGTCGTGCTAATGCTTTATAGCTTTGCTCATGAAAAACCAACCAATCAGGCCTATCCAGAGCACCTCTTGCACGGGATACTCGATAAATGACCAAACTGGACAGCCTTGTCTTTGGACTGAGGGTGTCTTGTCTCCCCCAGGCAGGCATAGCCTGGAAAAGGCAATATATTCTCGATGAGGATGCATTAATATTTTGGAATTCAGTTAACCGACAGGAAGTGACAACCAACAATTATCCCATCTCCTGTCTGCTACTATGTACAGGCTCAGCTGGTGAAGGACAGGCACTCTCTGATACGTATGGGAAGTCTGTACTCTGACGAAGAAGAGGAGGTGATAGAGCCGGTGCCAGAGAAGATCCAGATGACCTGGACCAAGGACAAGCACGATGCAGAGAGGAGGACCAGAAACAAGCTCGGAGAACTTCAGGAGCTCATCAGCATCAAGCCGTGAGTTAGCGCTGCAGCGAGACAGGGGCAACCGGTGGTCTGCTCTCATCACACTGGTGCAGCCCAGACATGGATCCATCTCCCTGATTATCTTTGTTTTCAATCCTAATTTCAATCGTATTACATGTAACTCAGCAGAATGTCACAGCACCCAAGACCATTTGTTCTTTAAAACTAAGAGGTATCCCCGCTCTACATAGATTACATCAATAAGTCTTTTAAACCATTTCTATTCATAGCGTGAAGTTCCCAATATCAAATATTTATAGTATTTATCAGCCTTACTAAATTGTAAATGCTACATGTTTCGCCTAATGCTTCCACTTTCTTTTAGGTGCCCTCTCCATCTCTTGTTCTCTGTCTTAATGCTGACAGAGAATGGAATACCTGTAAGTGTGCCGTTTGGTTGGCTTTGCCTGATCTCTGTGCTGTGGTTGTGCACTGGGTTGACCTGTAGGGTCTAGCTTTTCTGATGGTCAGTGTGTTTGTGCGCATCACAGGACCAGTCCAATGTACGGCGGATGCACACAGCGGTTAAGCTGAACGAGGTGATTGTCAAACAAGTCTCACGATCTCACCCGAGGCTCGTGCTGCCAAACATGCCTGGACCCCGAACTCAGAGGGAGACGAACTGTATCCTTCATACTAGAGCATATAACGCCTTCTCACACTTAAAAACAATCACTTCTTACTCTTGCCCAAAACCAGGACAGGTGTTTCCAAATTGGTATTTGTTGGAGAAGTGGCATCACATTTGAGAAAGTTTGCAGTCTATGATGATTTAATTAATCATTGGCACATGAAATTGGTAATTTATTAAATGCAGCAAAGGTGCAAGTAAAGTATGTTTACATTGCAGCCATTTCCAGTTGCCATAATGCATTTAAACCCGTTATTTACATTTTCCCAAACAGTCGAGCTTTTTTCTGCACACAATGCTCCTTTCCATTAGGAGAATGGAACAAAATGGAACAAAAATGGGAAATCAAAATTCTACTCTCTCACAAATTCATGCTAATGGAAACTTAATGTGGACAGATTATTTTAGCACATTTTATAAAATTACTAGTCTAGTGCCTAATATATATGGATGATGGTTTTCAGTGGGTTTTAGCATCCATATTCTAAAGTGTTCAGAATAGGAAGTTGACCTGACCATTACACGATTCTTATCTGTTCCAGAAATGTCATTATATATGATAATAAAAAGAATAATGTCATACAAGCAACTATGGAACCTCTCAAATGGGGGAAAATGTTTTTATTGTGTAGATCAATGATCAAGTAAGAAATGTTTGACCATCTAGGTATTTCTCACTTGTACAACATTTGTTGTATCTCCCCATTCTTTTTTAATACCAGTTCCATTCACTGAACACTATGGATATGTGTGCATATCTTCCCTTGGTCCTAACCAGTAAATTGCATAGCAAGATTTTAAAAGGAAAGAACAGCTACAAGGTCTAAAATCCCAGGCCTAAAGCAAGAGCTACCGTGTGATTGTGCCATTTCCTTTGACTGGGGCACAGATATGGGTTCCTGGAAGTCCTGACAGAGGGACTGAGAGAGTGCTGTCAGAGGAGGAGGCAGAGAAGTCATCACCATTTACTCCTGACCGCACGTCAGCCACCCCGACTGGCACTTCACATGCCTCGCCTCAAGAGGGGGCAGAGCCGCACCCTATCCAGGAAATATACTCCTCTTCATCGGGATCGATATACTACTCTAAGTCATTAAGACGTTTTTGAACAAACGCTACAGAGCGTGATGCTTTCACAACAGCTTTCTGCAAAGCACACTGCCTTTCTCCAGGATCTTAACAAGGAACCACCTTAACATTCGTCTTCTGCAGAGAAGAATGGAGGCCACATCTGAAACAGCTCCAAACCTATCCATTCAATAGGCGACCCAATCATACAAGTATCTGTGTATATATTATATAAACAATATATAAATAAGCAGTTTTATATGAGAAGTTGTTTAATTTGTTTGCAGCTAACAAAGGTAAAGTGATACTGTACTTTACTGAAAATATTTATGAGCATCAAAAGTAGCAAGGCATTTGGAGCACTATAGATTATTTCCATATTAGAAAGCCAAGCTGTGTAAAATATATGCTCTGCATGTAAGCACCAAAATTCTGTTTGTTTTGTTGCTCTTTTTAAAAGAGGAGAGATAAAAGTTCCTATTTATTTTATTATTTATTTGCTCAACGTTCCCTGATACAATACTTTCGTACAATATTAAATTATAAATAAGGAACACAATTTCTGTGGAATATCAGTGTCACAGATGTTGAGTTGGATGTGAATGTTGGAAAAAAATATGCAGGCAGCTTAAATGGCAAAAGATTGAGGCCAACTCATCTGTGACTATCATAAAATGTAATTATTTTTATTTCCGATTAAGAAGAGTTTTTTTAATCCTGTATTACGTTGCCACTGCTCACTATATATATACAGTATATACACACACTCAGTGGCCACTTTATTAGGTACACCTTTCTAGTACCCCTTTGCCCCCAGAACAGCCTGAATTCTTTGTGGCATGGATTCAACAAGGTGCTGGAAACATTCCTCAGAGATTCTGGTCCATGTTGATGATAGCATCAGGCAGTTGGTGCAGATTTGTTGGCTGCACATTCATGTTGCGAATCTCCCGTTCCACCACATCCCAAAGGTGCTCTATTGGACTGAGATCTGGTGACTGTGGAGGCCATTGGAGTACACTGAACTCATTGTCATGTTCGTGGAATGAGCTTGAGATGACATGTGCTTTGTGACATGGTGCATTATCCTGCTGGAAGTAGCCATTGGAAGATGGGTAGACTGTGGCTATAAAAGGATGCACATGGTCAGCAACAAGACTCAGGTAGGCTGTGGCATTTAAACGATGCTCAATCGGTATTAAGGAGCCTAAAGTGTGCCAAGAAAACATTCCCCACACCATTACACTACCACCACCAGCCTGAACCATTGACACAAGGCAGGGTGGATGCATGGATTCATGTTGTTTACGCCAAATTCTAACCCTACCATCTGCATGTCGCAGCAGAAATCGAGAATCGCTCAGACCAGGGAAAGTTTTCAATCTTCCAACTGTCCAGTTTTGGTGAGCCTGTGCCCACTGCAGCCTCACTTTCCTGTTCTTAGCTGACAGGAGTGGAACCCGGTGTGGTCTTCTGCTGCTGTAGCCCATCCACTTCAAGGTTCGATGTGTTGTTTGTTCAGAGATGCTCTTCTGCATACCACTGTTATAACGCGTAGTTATTTGAGTTACTGTCGTCTTCCTGTCAGCTTGAACCAGTCTGGCGAATCTCTCTTCTCTCTCAAGAAAAAGGCGTCGCTCCACAGAACTGCCGCTCAATGGATGTTTTTGTTTTTCGCACCATTCTCTGTAAACTCTAGAGACTGTTGTGAAAAATCCCATGAGATCAGCAGTTTCTGAGATACACCAACAATCATTCCACAGTCAACGTCACTTAGATCACATTTCTTCCCCATTCTGTGGTCTGAACAACAACTGAGCCTCTTGACCATGTCTGCATGCTTTTATGCATTGAGTTGCTGCCACATGATTGGCTGATTAGATAATTGCATTAATGAGCAGGTGTACAGGTGTACCTAATAAAGTGGCCACTGAGTGTGTGTGTGTGTATATATATATATATATATATATATATATATATATATATATATATATATATATATATATAATACTCCGCTTTTATTCACACCCTTGATAAAGATGAACAAAGATCATACAAAATAAACTATATAAGTAATGAGCATTTTGTGAGCATAAAAATACCTCATTACTTATATAGTTTATTTTTTATACGATCTGTTTTGTTCATATTTATCAGGGTGTGAATAAAAACGAGTCTACTGTATATAGTGTTTTCATATTTTGAACAATGTAGGCACACACACACACACACATACATATACATATGTATACATATATATATATATAGTGTGTGTGTATGCATACAGTGTTCCTAATATGAAAAGCACACAGGCTACTGTTGCCACCAAAAGCAAGAAAATAAACACTGCATTGTTCTAAAGAAATTCTGCACTGTAAAACAAATAATATTTCAATTCAAAATAAAACTTATGGATGAGAGACAAATATTGTCATTATAAAATGTTGATATTGCCATGTGCCACATTCTAATAACCATTTGTTTTCAGTGTAAATTCATGCCCATGATTCAGCATTATGCACAAATGACAGAGACTGTAAGAATGTGATTGGTTGTACAGTATGACATTTACCATCGATCAATGTACATGGTAGGATAGCATGGCAAGGTTATTTTAAAGTGTAAAATCTAGCAGGTTTTTTGAGAAAGTGTTGTAATAAAAATTTAAGCAATTTTATTTAAAACAAATACAGAAGAAATGTGTCATTAATCAATGAAAGTGTGCTGCAAAAAGCAAGGCTATTAACCTATTAAAATATTTTTTGCTAGTGTTTCTGCATGATAGTTTTGGAATTAATTAAACATTGTTTTTAAATGCATTTTATTGCATATTACTGGACAGATTATGAAAAAGGTGTTTTAAATGAGTGAAATCATGTTTGCATATATTAAAATGATATAATTCTGAATATATAAATCCTTTAGTAATACAATACAGTACATATGCACAATGCACAAGTGAAACCTGTACATTACTCATCAGATAAAATGATATGATACAATGCTTTGTAGGACTGAGGAGACTTAGACTTGGTCGAGTTTCAAGCTGATCTATTTAGATTCATAGTAAAATGAAAAATATACAAATCTAAGAGCGGTACTGCCAGGCACGAGCAACACACTGAATATTCCCTCTGAGCTGGGATATTTCCTGGGAGCAATGACGTGGAAAAAAGATTAAAACAGTGATCAGAATTTCACTTTTCATCCATCAGCAAACCCATACCGCCTGGTCCTCAAACCTCCAGTTCTGAAACTAGCCAAGTCTGCTTCTTCACATCGTATTTCAAAATAGTCCAAAGTAGTTCTCTCTGTTTGCCATGTCTGCCGTACTGATCCAACACTCTGTTCTTGTGTAGTAGTCCACTGTTTAAATTTTCACCACCAGTTTGCACTAACCAAAAAATATAGAAAGAAGTGCAAATGGGGAGAAAAGGAGAGCCTCCATTTCAGGTTTTGATGTTGTAATTTGGGCATTGCTGATGGATGAAAAGTGAAATTTGATCACTGTTTTAAATGCTTTTTTCCACGCTATTGCTCCCAGGAAATATCCCAGCTCAGAGGAATATTCAGTGTAAAATAACTCGTGTTCTGCGAAGTACCGCTCTTAGATTTGTATATTTTTCATTTTACTATGAATCTAAATAGATCAGCTTGAAACTCACCAAGTCTAAGTCTCTCAGTCCTACAAAGAAAGCATTGTATCATATCATTTATCTGATGAGTAATGTACAGGTTTCACTTTGTGCATTGTGCATATGTACTGTATTGTATTACTAAAGGATTTATATATTCAGAATTATATCATTTTAATATATGCAAACATGATTTTACCCATTTAAAAGACACCTTTTCATAATCTGTCCAGTAATATGCAATAAATGCATTTAAAAACAATGTTTAATTAATTCCAAAACTATCATGCAAAGAAACACTAGCAAAAATATTTTAATAGGTTAATAGCCTTGCTTTTTGCAGCACACTTTCATTGATTAATGACACATTTCTTCTGTATTTTAAGTTTAAATAAAATTGCTTAAATTTTTTATTACAACACCCTTCTCAAAACCTGCTAGATTTACACTTTAAAATAACCTTTGCCATGCTATCCTACCATGTACATTGATCGATGGTAAACATACTGTACAACCAATCACATTCTTACAGTCTCTGTCATTTGTATAATGCTGAATCATGGGCATGAATTTACACTGAAAACAAATGGTTATTAGAATGTGGCACATGGCAATATCAACATTTTATAATGACAAGTTTGTCTCTCATCCATAAGTTTTATTTGAATTGGAAATATTATTTGTTTTACAGTGCAGAATTTCTTTAGAACAATGCAGTGTTTATTTTCTTGTTTGGTGGCAACAGGCCTGTGTGCTTTACATTAGGAATATCATGCATACACACACACTATATATATATATATGTATACATATGTATATGTATGTGTGTGTGTGTGTGTGTGCCTACATTGTTCAAAATAGAAAAACACTATATACAGTAGACTCGCTTATTCACACCTTGATAAATATGAACAAAACATCGTGATAAAAATAAACTATATATAATGAGGTATATTTTATGCTCACAAAATGCCTTTATTACTTATATATAGTTTATTTTGTATGATCTCTTTTGTTCATCTATCAAGGGTGTGAATAAAAGCGAGTATTATATATATATATATATATATATATATATATATAGCAATTAAAACATATTATCATATATATATATATATATATACACACACACACACTCAGTGGCCACTTTATTAGGTACACCTGTACACCTGCTCGTTAATGCAATTATCTAATCAGCCAATCATGTGGCAGCAACTCAGTGCATAAAAGCATGCAGACATGGTCAAGAGGCTCAGTTGTTGTTCAGACTCAAACAGAATGGGGAAGAAATGTGATCTATGAGACTGACCGTGGAATGATTGTTGGTGCCAGATGGTTGGTGCGTGTATCTCAGAAACTGCTGATCTCATGGGATTTTCATGCACAACAGTCTCTAGAGTTTACAGAGAATGGTGCGAAAAAACAAAAAAACATCCAGTGAGCGGCAGTTCTGGAAAAACACCTTTGGATCAGAGCTGGAGGAGATGGGCCAGACTGGTTAAGCTGACAGGAAGAACAGTAACTCAAATAACTAGCGTTATAACAGTGGTATGCAGAAGAATCTCTGAACAAACAACACATCGAACCTTGAAGTGGATGGGCCACAGCAGCAGAAGACCACACCGGGTTCCACTCCTGTCAGCTAAGAACAGGAAAGTGAGGCTACAGTGGGCACAGGCTCACCAAAAACTGGACAGTTGAAGATTGGAAAACTTTCCCTGGTCTGATAAATCTCTATTTCTGCTGCAACATGCAGATGGTAGGGTCAGAATTTGCATAAAATAACATGAATCTATGCATCCATCCTGCCTTGTGTCAATGGTTCAGGCTGGTGGTGGTGTAATGGTGTGGGGAATGTTTTCTGGCACACATTAGGCCCTCTTAATACAAATTGAGCATCGTTTAAAAGCCACAGCCTACCTGAGTCTTGTTGCTGACCATGCATCCCTTTATGGCCACAGTCTACCCATCTTCCAATGGCTACTTCCAGCAGGATAATGCGCCATGTCACAAAGCACATGTCATCTCAAGCTGGTTCCATGAACATGACAATGAGTTCAGTGTACTCCAATGGCCTCCACAGTCACCACAGATCTCAGTCCAATAGAGCACCTTTGGGATGTGGTGGAACGGGAGATTTGCAATGTGAATGTGCAGCCAACAAATCTGCACCAACTGCCTGATGCTATCATGTCAACATGGACCAGAATCTCTGAGGAATGTTTCCAGCACCTTGTTGAATCCATGCCACAAAGAATTCAGGCTGTTCTGGGGGCAAAGGGGTACTAGAAAGAAAATTTACAAAGTGGCCACTGAGTGTGTGTATATACTGTATATATATAGTGAGCAGTGGCAACGAATACAGGATTAAAAACTCTTCTTAATCGGAAATAAAAATAATTACATTTATGATAGTCACAGATGAGTTGGCCCTGAATCTTTTGCCATTTGCTGCCTGCATATTTTTTCCAACATTCACATCCAACTCAACATCTGTGACACTGATATTCCACAGAAATTGTGTTCCTTATTTATAATTTAATATTGTACAGTATTGTATCAGGGAACGTTGAGCAAATAAATAATAAAATAAATAGGAACTTTTATCTCTCCCTCTTTTAAAAGAGCAACAAACAAAACAGAATTTTGTGCTTACATGCAGAGTATATATTTTTTTACACAGCTTGGCTTTCTAATATGGAAATAATCTATAGTGCTCCAAATGCCTTGCTACTTTTGATGCTCATAAATATTTTCAGTAAAGTACAGTATCACTTTACCTTTGTTAGCTGCAACAAATTAAACATCACGTGCATGCATCTATAGACATTCAGGTAACTGGCAAAATAGAGGCAACACTTGAGTAAATGAGGATCAGTTCATGAGCGCAGTGCCGTGAGTCTCAGTCGGAGGGTGCCACAGCTGGACTGGAAAACTTACAAATGAGGATAGGCCATCCCTTTTGCAATGATGGGACTCTCCTGGGCGTTTAGTTGCCCCCAGGTTACCAAAGTGTAAGCCTTTATTTTGGCAGTTACCTGTACATTTGAATTCTAATCTGAATCAGTCTGTTTATTTGTAACAGTGTTTCACACTGTGGCAGTAACCCATGAGCACAGAATTACCGTGGCATGTTTCTGACGGCTTTCAGACATCTCTCTGGGCCCTGTCACAGTAGTAGCATGCTGTGCTGCGTTCTGATAATTCTGGGGCCCTGTCTTTCCTGGGCATGAGCATGCCTGGCACTGATGTTCATCTCCTCCTGGTACTATGCCATCGTAGCCCATGGGCATACGCGGGCATGATCTACAAATGCATCAGTACCAAGGGTATGCCTCATCTCCGCTTTGTTCTCAAGGCTCTGTGTCTGACAGAGCGGCCTACTACTTTTATTATTATTTATTTACCTTTATTTAACCAGATTATTGTCAACAGAGCCAATTTCCCATTTTTAGCTATGACCTAGGTAACTGTAGCTGTGCTGTGGAACAGTGGAAGACAGTTTGGGGATATGTCTGGGTCGCAGGATCCAGACATGAGATTGGGTGACGTGAAGGCAGTGAGGCTATGAAGTGCCAAGAAGCTGTCACGGACAGAGTAAGCTATGTGATCTGGAGAATCTCACGCTAGCAGGTCCCAGGAGTTAATGCTAACACAATTTGCGGTTTCTTTGCTTGAGCCGAGAAGGGAGTGGACGGGATCCGGGGTCTGTCTCGGCGTGCAACGCTCCTCCGATGGAAGCTGGCCCTCACACCAAAAACTGGAGGTGAGGTCTACTGGGATATTCTCTGTGTTGCAGTGTACCAAGAATTCAGAATTTAAACCATTAACAATTAGGTAAGTGCCACCAAGCTCTCGTCTCCATACTTATCAGACACTTGAAGTCTGGTGCTGCTGAAGCTGGATGAGGATCTCCATGTGAAATACCCCGACTACTGACATTTGCTTCCCCAGCTGAAGGCTGTAAGAGGCTTGACCATTGTGGGCTCAGTCATCCAGGGCAACTACCTGGAAAGCTTTGGAGAGACCCAGGCCTCAGAGCAGGTACAATCGCCACTCCACTGTGTTCGGGAACTAAAACATAGCAGTGCTGTGTCACTGTCTGACAGTTCGTAGCCATAGTAGTGGACTCTAGAAGTTTAGTTGTTATTTTTTTGTTGGTGTAAGTTCTGTTCTGGCCAGGTAAATGAAACAATGGATATCGATGAGCTATTACCGTTGGGATATATACTGTACTGAACTCCAGTGTGCCTGGTTTTAGTATTGTGACCAGCTGTTCCTGATCACCTTTGTGCTTTCTTGTCATTTACCATAAGAAACACAGGTTCTGCCAGAAAAAAGGAATAGGTCTTATTTAATCATGGTCTTCTTGGGAAAGCAATATTCAAATTATTATTTAACAGAGTGATCAGCATTTGTCTGGGTGAGAAGAATTAGGGTCCAGATTAAATCAGTCACAGAAATTAATTTGGTACAAATAAAGTTAGTTGCTCTTGTTCATTAACTGGACTGAGTGAAAGAAGAAAAAAGTGTAGTATGAAGAGTTAACGCCTTAGATAATTAACGATTACATTTGTCCCCACCAGACGATTAAGCACATGATGGAAATAGAAAGGTGAAAGGCTTCTGCCAGGTGGTGGTTGCCACCAAGGTGCGAGAGGGCATTGCCCACCTCATCCAATCCTGCGGCTTAGGGCATGGCTTCTTTGGTGGTCATGGGCTGGCCATATGGCTGGAGAGCAGGCGAACCCTCGGGCCTGGAAGACCTTTATCAGTAAGACTCTCCTGTGCACACTGCCCATTGGCTACACTGGCATACCTGTCTGCTTTGGCTTGTCTAATTGTGCCTTTTTCTTCAGCTGCCACATATATGCATGAATGTACAGCAAGTATGGACAAAAATACAGTTTGAACATTGCAATATATTGCCTCTGGTTTATTCTGCCAGACTTCCTTCAGTCAATTATGTGTGAGACATTTTAATTTAGAATTGACATATTTTGCAATTAAATGTTGTATTGTTCAGAAAAATCTGTGCTATGAAAGTTAGCGGCTGGAAACCTTACAAATGCATGTGCAAATAGAACTAGGTAGGTTTCCTGTGTTGGGCAATGCAGTAATTGTTATCTGTAGGCATCAGGTTTCACTCAAACATTCACTTGATCTGGAGGGATGCCAGAATACATTGTTGCCTAGTGGATATGGGTACATTTAGGTAAGTGTGTTCATCAGGTATGACTGACTGGTTTTTGTATCACACCTCATGTCCGTCTCTCCTGAACACAGTCCGCTGCACCACTGCTGCTCACCTGGCCCTGATGGTGCCGAAGACGTGTCCTTCTACCCAGCAACCACGAGCGCTTCACTGACGGAAACATTGTGTGGTGGATGTGCACGGCTTGAGCGGCATGCTCCATGCTGCTACCTTTCCTCCTCAAACAGCATAAGGTGAGAGAGGCGCTAAAGGATTACAAGGTTACTACATAACCGTAAACACAGAACCAATAAGAATTGTGCTACATGACCATAAACACAATGACCAATGAGGATGTGCTACATGACCATAAACACAATGACCAATAAGGAATTGTGCTACATCACCGTAAACACAAGGACCAATGAGGATGTGCTACATGACCATAAAACACAACGACCAATAAGGGTGTGCTACATCACCGTAAACACAAGGACCAATAAGGGTGTGCTACATGATAACACAACGACCAATGAGGATGTGCTACATGACCATAAACACAAGGACCAATGAGGATGTGCTACATGACCATAAACACAATGACCAATAAGGTGTGCTACATCACCGTAAACACTGTGGCTAATGATGCTCTGTTCAGGAAGCACTCCAGTTGAAACAAATGTCTGTTATTTTTCTTCATCAAGGTTTGGAAGAAGTGCAAGATGCATCTTCACCGTGGCTCAAATGGATGACTAACAGCATTCAGATGAAGAAAGATCTGGCACGTTCCTGTACCAGCTGCGAATAGAGGCCGAGGTGGAGGTGGTGGAGATGGTAGGCCTGGGAGCATTAGGCCGTTTCATTTGCTTTCTGCTCTTCTGTGGGATACCTTTTCCGTAGACCACCCACAATCCACGTTATTCCTAGGGTCACTGAAAAGATCACTGAAATTACAGCCATCACAGTGTCACGCTCTCTGCTGTTATTTTTCTTCATTTCATTTATTTTTTTTTTTAGCATGACAGCGATATCTCAGCTACACGTACGAGCGAACCCTGATGATGGAGCAGAGATCTCCAGATGCTGAGGCAGATGAGACTGTCGGAAGTGCTGAGAGAGACAGGGAGGTATGTCTGCATTTGGTTATAACGCCTGTGTAGCGCTAATGCTTTACTGCTTTTTAACTCATGAAAAACCAACCAATCAGGTCTATCCTTCGAATACCAGAGCACCTCTTGCGGGATACTCGATAAATGACCAAGCTGGACAGCCTTGTCTTTGTGAGGAGTATTGTCTCCCCAGGCAGAGCATGAAGGCAATATATTCTCGATGAGGATGCATTAATATTTTGGAATTCAGTTAACCGACAGGAAGTGACAGCAACAATTATCGCATCTCCTGTCTGCTCTACTATGTACAGGCTCAGCTGGTGAAGGACAGGCACTCTCTGATACGTATGGGAAGTCTGTACTCTGACGAAGAGGAGGAGGTGATAGAGCCGATTGCCAGAGGGAAGATCCAGATGACCTATGGACCAAGGACAGAATGCGATGCAGAGAGGAGGACCAGAAACAATG
>JAINUG010001888.1:0-16070 GCA_029706075.1 Aldrovandia affinis
ATAGCTCACACTGCAAAGCGCAGAAAGTCAATTTTTTCCTGGTGGTAGGTGGTTCATCAACCGGAGGGAGTAACAAGGAAAACAAGTGACCTCTGAACCTAGGACCAGTCTACTAGTGCTACACCAAGGACAGAATTCAGCCCTGCTTAGAAGCCTGCCCTATTTTGTACCCTGGTGGAAAAACCCTTTAGTGTCTTAAAGACGGTATTCAACTGGCTTGCTGCACAGTGGCATTTGGTTGGAATCTTTAATCATTTTCTGACAAAGATTCATTCCACCCACTGCAGGGGTTTTTGTTCCCCAAAGAAAAATACATTGACGAAGGATTTAACTTTTTCAGTACTGCTGACTTTGAAATCATTTTGTTCACCTTGAAATGAAGAGACATTTGTTATTAAGTGTTATAAGCAACCCCAGCTCTTTTTCAGTTTGAATTCAAAATTTAAACTAAATTGCCAAATAAAAATAAAGGGTGATTCAATTCTGCAACGTTGAAAGCAAAGACCCTGCAGTGTCGACTTGGGCATTAGAAATTCCTTGGGAACAAATGATCCGACTCCTTAGATCGGAACAGCTTTAAAACAAGGCAGGCCTTGCAGTCTAACGCACCACACTTTGGCTGGTCCAGTGTGGTGTGCGCTGCCTGTCAGAGACGCAGTTCCAAACCCACGTCTCTACCAGACTGCCTGGTCGTCAGCCCCGATCGGGTGAGCCGGGCTCTGGTTCCCCGTGAAGCACGGTAAAGGAGTCTCCAGAACGTGGGTGGGCGAATTCTATCTCGAAGGAGGAGGCGGAGGTCGCTGCCCACGGAGAATTAGCTTGCCTCGTAGAGACGAGCGACGGACCCATGTAGGGAGGGTTAAATCTAAACAAATAGAGGGTGTAATTGGCTGCAAATTGGGAGATAATTTTTTCCAGTCTCCACGTCACATCACGGCAGATTTCTTCAACAGGAGGAGAGAACATTTACATTTTACATTTTACATTTTAAGCATTTAGCAGACGCTCTTATCCAGAGCGATCACAAGATGTGCATTGTTAATACATGGTAGGAACAATCATAGTTCGCACAAGAGATCAGTGCAGCAATACAGCGATAGACATCTTTGCAGGCAGCTACGTGCCATATCTGTGTAACACTGGGAAGAAGGTTAGTAATTGTATTACATTTCTTTTTCTTTTTTTTTTTTAAGATTCAAGATTTTCTTTATTGTCATTGTGCTGCTACAACGAAATTAACACAACACTCCTAGTGGGGCTTCAATATAAAATAGAAATAAATACAAAATAGACATGGGACAGAAAATAGACATGGGGCAAAGTTCGATACACTGTACATACACACACACACACACACTTATTTAAGAAGACAAGACATTCACACCACACACCTGCTACATATTGCACATGTAAGATAGATATTGCAATTTATTATAAGTTATATTTGCACAACAAATGGATATTACTCTTATTTACAGTTATATTGCACATGGGGTATGTATTGAGGCATCATACAAAATGCTGAGCTGCTAGGCAGCATGGACTAAAATGCTATAGTCATTAATATAATTAATATAATTAATATAATTAATTGAGTAAGCAGGGGTAGTAGTGTTGATGACACTCGAGCCCTCGAGCCGGGGGGTGCCTGCAGTTCCCGCTGGCGATGGGGTGCAGTTCCCGGCGATGGGGGTGCAGTTCCCGGCGGCGATGGGGGGTCACGGCCGAGCTCTCTCTTCTCTCACTGATGCCGCTACATGACTCATGGCAGGGCTGAAGGCCATTGCTGACGCTGGTCGCGTCGCCGCCGGCAACGGCGTGAGAGGCTCCGCAGGACCGCTTTACAAAAGTGCTGACGGACACAGGTGGTGTCAGAGGAAAAACAAACGACAAAACATAGGAAACAGTAGAGTAAATGAAGGGTTCTGGCGGCTCTGTTGGTGTGTGGGTGCATTTTCCTGCCATGGTTTTGATCCACTCAACCCCCTTAGAGGGCAAGGTAAACGCCAATAAACACAAAGCCATTCTGAGTGATCGCCTTCATTCTGTGATGAAGCCGTTATGTCAGTGGACCTCCCACTAGTGACAGAATAATAAGCAATATCTGTGCATATTTTAAAAAGGTGTGGACTCTGTTTGCACTAATGTGTTTGCACCATACATCGTATTCATTGTGTACAGTCTCTTCTAAACAGCACATGGAATATGTTTGGGCCATGTGTGTGACATGTCTTTAAAAATAGCTGCAGTGAGCGTTTCTGCTCCGTGAATCACTGGTTCCACAGAGTGTGTGGATGCAGCTCACCAGCGTCTCCGAGGACCCTCTGTTGTATCGTCTAAGACCCGGCAGATCAAGACCGTGCCCTTTTCCTGCCATGGTTTTGATCCACTCACCCCTTAGAGTGCAAGGTAAACACCAATAAACACAAAGCCATTCTGAGTGATTGCCTTTCATCCTATGGTGAAGCATTTCTACCCTGATGGGAGTGGTCTCTTCCAGGATGACAGTGAATGGTTTGATGAGCATGGAAACAATGTAAAACATATGCCATTGCTGTCTCAGTCACCAGATCTCAACCCAGTTAAACGCTTATGGGAGATTCTGGAGCAACGCCTGAGACAGCGTTTTCCACAACTGTCAACAAAACACCAACTGATGGAATTTCTCGTGGAAGAATGGTGTTACATCCCTCCAATCGAGTTCCAGTAATTTACACATGATAGCCACTGTAATGGCAATGCCATATAACGTGTGACAAAGATACACATGTATCTGTCGGGAAAGGGAGACTTAAATACAAATGTCTATTCCTGAATCCAGGAGCCATCACCGTAAAATGCCCTTGTTTAATGTTCAGCGCTCTGAAACCTGAACACAAGTGCCATTACGTGTTAAAACCCTCACTCATCCTACACATAAAATATATTTGATTTCATTTCATTTAATCATTATTAAACAGGATTCCAATTATCAAATGGAACTGACAAATTATTTGATAAGCAATCTGGCGGATCAACCTTTGTCAAAATATACAACTCACAATTTGATTAAAATTAAGAGACGGTTTATTGTAAGTCGCAACACTCAGACAAAGGCAAAATATCCAACATCAAATCTACAGACGCAGGTTCAACTATCTTAAAAAACACAGAATCCTAGACATGAAGATAATGACATTCATGAGAATCATGAAAGAGATGAAATGGAAGGAAATTCTGCCAAGCCAAGCTTGTCTCTGCCAGATGCGCCCAACACGCACAGCCAGGAACAAAGCGAAAATAAACGTCCAAAGTGTGACATCCATAGACTGGAAGAACTCCAGCGCAGTTTGAAAACGAGTGTAAAACATAAATTCCACCATCGCTCAAAGGTAAAAATGTAACAGTGAGCAGTAGTAGTCCCTGTAATATGTGTTAGGGTGTGGTTTAAGTCATCTGGGGACTCATCAGACACTCACACACGCACACACACACACATACACACACACTCATACTCATACACACACACTCATACACTCACACACTCACACTCACACACACACACGCACACACACACACACACACACACACTCACATAAACACACACACACACACACATGGGTTGTCCTTAAAGGCCCTTAGGGCTCCACCGTTGTGTTTGCCTCCATCTCCGAGGGACGTGGTGTGTGGCTCATCAACATTCCTGATGGGAAAATAACAGACATGAGCTGGAATCAAATGGCAAATAAAACTAGTTATCCCACGAGTGTACATAAAGGTGCAATTGTTGTTGTTTTTCTGAGAGGGCTTCCTGGAAAATGACGTTTTATTCTGCAAAAAAATAATAATTATATTTGAGTGCCTTACCGGTAATAAGCCCAGCATGAGTACAATGTCATTTCCATCCAGAGTGTTTTGGGGGACTGAAATCAGGGGTGTGGGGGAAGGTAGGACAATTACAGCGCGCAGTTCGTTCAGCATGGGGTTTCATATTTAATTCTCCCGGTTAATAAGGCAGCGCTTGACGCTAATTTGAAAAAACGTGGGCAGGGAAACGGCGTTGTTTGTCAAAGCGGTAATGGCGGTTTAGATCAAGATCAAGCACTAATAATATCACTGGGCTCTGAAACGTATTCACCACCAGGAGCACTGATTTAAGCCCCATGTCACTGTTGAAAATGGGTTACAAAACTATATTGATTCAATTGTTTTATGCAGGACTGGTCTCAGGTGTTCGGGAACAGTAATTATTATTATTATTATTATTAATAATAATAATAATAATAATAATAATATATCATTTTATTATAATTATATAATTATTATATACAATTATTTATAATTAAATAATAATTATTCTATTATTAATAATAATAATCTCCTCCTTGAGCTGCCACCTTACCGTGGTGGAGGGGTTTGCGTGTCCCAAGGATCCCAGGAGCTAAGTTGTCGGGGGCTTCATGCCCTGGTAGGGTCACCCAAGGCAAACAGGTCCTGGGTGAGGGACCAGACAAAGCGTGGCTCACAAGACCCTTATGATGACGAACATAAATGGAACTACGTTTCCCTTGCCCGGACGCTGGTCACCGGGCCCCCCTGGAGCCAGGCCCGGGGTAGGGCTCGAGGGCGAGCGCCTGGTGGCCGAGCCTACACCTATGGGGCCTCGGCCGGGCACAGCCCGAAGAGGCAACGTAGGACCCCTTCCCATGGGCTCACCACCCATGGGAGGGGCCAAAGGGGTCGGGTGCAGTGTGAGATGGGCGGCGGCCGAAGGCAGGGGCCTTGGCGGTCCGATCTCGGCTGCAGAAGCTAGCTCTAGGGACGTGGAATGTCACCTCTCTGGCGGGGAAGGAGCCTGAGCTGGTGCGGGAGGTCGAGAGGTTCCGGCTAGATATAGTCGGCCTCGCCTCGACGCACGGCATGGGCTCCGAACCAGTCTCCTTGAGAGGGGTTGGACTCTCTTCCACTCTGGAGTTGCCCCTGGTGGGAGGCGCCGAGCAGGGGTGGGAATACTTATTGCCCCGGCCTCGGTGCCTGTACGTTGGGGTTCACCCCGGTAGACGCAGAGGGTAGCCTCCTCCGCCTTCGGTGGGGGACGGGTCCTGACTGTTGTTTGTGCCTATGCTCCAAACAGCAGCTCAGAATACCCACCCTTTTTGGAGTCCTTGGAGGGGGTGTTGGAGAACACTCCCTTCCGGGACTCCTCGCTTTGCTGGGAGACTTCAATGCTCACGTGGGCAACGATAGTGAGACCTGGAGGGGCGTGATTGGGAGGAACGGCCCCCCCGATCTGAACCAGAATGGTGCTTTGTTGTTGGACTTCTGTGCTTGTCACAGATTGTCCATAACGAACACCATGTTCAAGCACAAGCGTGTCCATATATGCACCTGGCACCAGGACACCCTGGGCCGCAGTTCAATGATCGACTTTGTGGTCGTGTCGCCGGACTTGCGGCCGCATGTCTTGGACACTCGGGTGAAGAGAGGCGGAGCTGTCAACTGATCACCACCTGGTGGTGAGTTGGCTCCGATGGTGGGGGAGGATGCCGGTCAGGCCTGGCAGGCCCAAGCGTATTGTGAGGGTCTGCTGGGAACGTCTGGCAGAGTCTCCTGTCAGAAGGAGCTTCAACTCCCACCTCCGGGAGAGCTTCAACCATGTCCCGGGGAGGCGGGGGACATTGAGTCCGAATGGGCCATGTTCCGTGCCTCTATTGTCGAGGCGGCTGACCGGAGCTGTGGCCGCAAGGTCGCCGGTGCCTGTCGCGGCGGTAATCCCGAACCCGCTGGTGGACACCGGCAGTGAAGGATGCCGTCAGGCTGAAGAAGGAGTCCTATCAGACCTTTTTGGCCTGTGGGACTCGGAGGCAGCAGATGGGTATCGGCGAGCTGCGCGGAGCGCGGCTCGGCGGTCGCTGAGGCAAAAACTCGGGCATGGGAGGAGCTCGGTGAGGCCATGGAGAACGACTTCCGAACGGCTTCGAGGAGGTTCTGGACCACCATCCGGCGTCTCAGGAGGGGGAAGCAGTGCACTGTCAACACTCTGTACAGTGGGGATGGGGCGCTGCTGACCTCGACTCGGGACGTCGTGGGTCGGTGGAGGGAATATTGAAGACCTCCTCAATCCCACCGACACGCCTTCCAGCGAGGAAGCAGAGTCTGGGGACTCGGGGGTGGGCTCTCCTATCTCTGGGGCTGAGGTCGCCACGGTGGTTAAAAAGCTCCGTGGTGGCAGGGCCTCGGGGTGGATGAGATCCGCCCGGAGTCCTCAAGGCTCTGGATGTTGTGGGGCTGTCTTGGTTGACACGACTCTGCAGCATCGCGTGGACATCGGGGCAGTGCCTCTGGACTGGCACCGGGGTGGTGGTCCCCTCTTCAAGAAAGGGGACCGGAGGGTGTGTTCCAACTACAGGGGGATCACTCCTCAGCCTCCTGGTAAGGTCTATTCAGGGGTTCTGGAGAGGAGGGTCCGTCGGATGGTTGAACTCTGATTCAAGAGGAGCAATGTGGTTTTCTGGCCCTGGTCGCGGAACTGTGGACCAGCTCTACACCCTCCGTGGGGTCCTGGAGGGTGCATGGGAGTTTGCCCAACCAGTCTACACATGTTTTGTGGACTTGGAGAAGGCTTTCGACCGTGTCCCTCGGGGAGTCTTGTGGGGGGTGCTCCGGGAGTACGGGGTACCGGACCCCTTGATACGGGCCATTCGGTCCCTGTACGACCGGGTGCCAGAGCTTGGTCCGCATTGCTGGCAGTAAGTCGGACTTGTTCCCGGTGAGGGTTGGACTCCGCCAGGGCTGCCCTTTGTCACCGGTTCTGTTCATAACCTTTATGGACAGAATATCTAGGCGCAGCCGGGGCGTTGAGGGGGTCCGGTTCGGTGGCCTGAGGATCGGGTCACTGGTCTTTGCAGATGATGTGGTCCTGTTGGCTTCATCGTCCGTGACCTCCAGCTCTCGCTGGAGCGGTTCGCAGCCGAGTGTGAAGCGGCTGGTATGAGAATCAGCACCTCCAAATCCGAGACCATGGTTCTCAGCCGGAAAAGGGTGGAGTGCACTCTCCAGGTCGGGGAGGAGATCCTGCCCCAAGTGGAGGAGTTTAAATACCTCGGGGTCTTGTTCACGAGTGATGGAAGGATGGAGCGGGAGATCGACAGGCGGATTGGTGCGGCGTCGGCAGTGATGCAGACGCTGCATCGGTCTGTCGTGGTAAAGAGGGAGCTGAGCCTAAAGGCAAAGCTCTCGATTTATCGGGGGTCGATCTATGTTCCTACCCTCACCTATGGTCACGAGTTGTGGGTAGTGACCGAAAAGAACGAGATCGCGAATACAAGCGGCTGAAATGAGTTTCCTCCGCAGGGTGTCTGGGCTCTCCCTTAGAGATAGGGTGAGGAGCTCGGTCATCCGGGAGGGGCTCAGAGAACCGCTGCTCCTCCGCGTCGAGAGGAGCCAGATGAGGTGGCTGGGGCATCTGGTTAGGATGCCTCCTGGACGCCTCCCGGGTGAGGTGTTCCGGGGCACGCCCCACCGGGAGGAGGCCCCGGGGAAGACCCAGGACACGCTGGAGAGACTATGTCTCTCGGCTGGCCTGGGAACGCCTCGGGATTCCCGGAAGAGCTGGGACGAAGTGGCCGGGAGAGGGAAGTCTGGGTCTCCCCTGCTTAGGACGCTGCCCCGCGAACCCGAACAGGACAAGCGGTAGACGATGGATGGATGGATGGATGGATAATAATAATAATAAATTATTATTATTATTATTATTGTTATTATTATTATTATTATTATTTAAACAGGAGATGTAGTAATGTCATGGTACATACATGTACTCAAATTATTATTCATATGAACATCTTTGCCTGCCCAATTAGAATATTTGAATATATTTATTTACATTTTCATTGTGTTGTCTTGTTTTTACAACAGTCATCATAAGCAACATTTTGTCAAGCTCGGAGAAGAGTTTTTTTTTGGCACGTCTAGCAAGAAGTGCCAACTGACAAACCGTTAGGTCTTTGGATGACACGCAGCTTTCAACGCAAGCACCTGAGAGCGTAAACCAAAGGCACCTTGGAACATTCTCTGAAAAATAATCTGTGCTTTACCATAAAAATTATCATTCAACGTGTTTACCATAGGAAGGAGTCAGTCAGCAAGGCCTGGCTTCGCTCAATGCTTGCCCTTAACGTTGGCCCACAATTAAAAGAAAGAGTTTGCTTTTGCAAAGTTCAGCCATTGCCTAAATGATTATTTTTTTAAACGACGGTGACACAGAAATAGAATATAATAGTCGAATTTGCATTTAACAGAGAGATCAAGTTGAAAGCTAATGTTGATTGAAGCCAGTTGCACTTATTTGAAAATGAGCCCCAGTATTTAAAAGGATGCACCAAGCAAGACCTCAATAAAAACAGGAGTAATAATGATAATAATAACAACTGTATTTATTTATATTGCATTTTATAGACATAAATAGTAGCCTATTCAAGGCGCATTTCTACAGTGAACCTACAGTGAACTCCGCGCAGTGGTCCCATGGACATTCTTTGAAGGGCCCAGCAGCTTGATCAGCTCAGGCAGAGGAAGGCACTGACCCCGTAATTACAACAACACTGGTTTGAGGCAAAACTCTTCCCACTTCCTGGTCTCTGGGAATGTACGGGGTATTAAGAAACGCAACAGACCTAAAGCATGCTGTCATGGGAGAACAGCTACAGAACGCTCAAGGGCAGAGCGCAGAAGTCCTGAGAGCCACGCAGATACACACAGGGAGAGAGAGAGGGGGAGGAGAAGAGAGGGAGAGAGAGGGAGGAGAGAGAGAGGGAGAGAGGTGGGAGAGAGAGAGAGGTGGGAGAGAGTGAGCAAAAGAGAGAAGAGGAAGAGAGAGAGAGAGAGAGAGACAGAGAGGGGGGGTGAGAAAGAGGAGAGAGAGGGAGGGGGAGGGAGAGAAAGAGATAGAGAGGGGAGAGAGAGAGGGAGGGAAAGAGGAGAGAGAGAGGGGGAGATAGAGAGTGAGTAAGAAAGAGAAGAGAGAGAGAGGGGGGAGAGAAAGAGATAGAGAGGTGGGAGAGAGCCTGAGCGAGAGAGAGGAGAGAGAAAAAGTGAGAGAGAGAAAGAGATAGAGGGAGAAAAAGTTTGAGACTGGGAGAGAGAGAGAGGGGGAAGGACATTGAGGTTATATTTGTTTATTATCTATGATCATTGTTGACGGCAGTATTGTCATGGCTGCTATTAATTGAGTTACCCCAAGACATGATTCAATTTATTTATTTATTTGTATTTTAAGGGATTGTTGTTTGTGCATTAGCAAAATGATAGTAATTATGTGTCATGCTACAAAAGCATTTTCGATGGAGCTGGAATTGGGAGAGAGGGGGGAGGCGGACGGAGAGAGAAAGAGAAAGAGAAAGAGAGAGTGAGCGACGGAAAAGGCTGCCAGAGCAACATCAAGATTCATCAATCTGCAATGTTCGTGGC
The DNA here is from genome assembly GCA_029706075.1 of Aldrovandia affinis. Lineage (NCBI taxonomy): Eukaryota > Metazoa > Chordata > Actinopteri > Notacanthiformes > Halosauridae > Aldrovandia > Aldrovandia affinis. Next base: position 9,448 of record JAINUG010001888.1, read on the forward strand.
ACACACACAAAACAAGCAAGGGCCTGGCCACCATTTAAACCAGCACCGAGCAGCACACTGCCAACAATAAACTTTATTTATAAAGCACCTTTCAAACAAAAATGGATTTTTAGCTCAAAGTGGTTTACAATACTGCACTAAAATATAACATAAAATAATGTAAAGTAGGGGGGGGGCAATAAATAAAAGACATTAAATGTAAGACTGGAAGTTTTACAAAGAATAAAATAGTTTTTGACTAACCAGGCCTTATGAGGGTTATGTGCTATTGTAGTGGGCCTCTTTCTCTCTTTCTGCCATATATATACATGTGTGTGTGTGAGTGTGTGTGTGTGTGTGTGTGTGTGTGTGTGTGTGTGTGTGTGTGTGAGTGTGTGTCTGTGTGTGTGTGTGTGTGTGAGTGTGTGTGTGAGTGTGTGTGTGTGTGTGTGTGTGTGTGTGTGTGTGTGTGTGTGTGTGTGTGTGAGTGTGTGTGTGTGTGTGTGTGTGTGTGTGTGTGTGTGTGTGTGTGTGTGTGTAATATAATATATGCCATTTAGCAGACGTTTTATCCAAAGCGACTTACAGTAATGAGTGCATATATTTTTCAGTATATGTGGCCCCAGTGGGGAATGAACCCACAACCTAAGCGTTGCTAACGCTATGCTCTACCAACTGAGACACAGAGAACCAGAGTGTGTGTGTGTGTGTGTGTGTGTATGTGCACTTAATCATTAAAATAAGATTAAAGATTAGGTCTTGACAGATTTTTTAAATTAAGGACAGTAAGAACTCTTTAACCAAGAGTATATGTAGAGTAGCACCACACCACCACTGCCCCACACAGCTGCCCCACACCACTACCCCACCCAGCTGCCCCACACAGCTGCCCTGCTCCTGTCAGCCTCTCTGTGTTGGAGTCCATCATAAGCGGCCGGCTGGCGGATGCTGAATAATGATCCCATCACTCTGTCTGACTCGACCCTGGCGCGAGAGGGGTGAAAGACTGATCTGGGGTCAGCTCCAACTCACTGCGGGCAGAGGCCTTATTAACATACCTAATGAGCCATAAGGCGGCCCCCACAAACCTCCCCTCCTCCCCACCGCACCTCCCCTCAATATGGCTAATGTCCGCCCCCACTCCCTTCCCAGCTTGTCGATACAGATTAACGATCCCCAGAAAACATGCTTCGTCAGCTGAAATCTGGACCTCTGCGTGCCTTATCAAGCCTCCTCCAACCTGGTGTTCTCAGAGGACCTCTTCCAGCTACCGAGACCGACCAATCAGGGCTCGGTGAGTGCGTTATTCACACCGCCCCGATACAACAACAACAACAACAACAACAACAAAATGTAAAAATTCAATTCAGTTTATTGTCATTAAAACAATGTGCAAGCACGTAGTAAAATGAAAAGAGGGCTGCAGCTTCACCAACAGTGCAAAATACACATAATACATAATACACATGACAAAGGTAATAAACATAGTGCAAAAGGGCATACAAAGTGCAAAAAGCCATGTAACATTGACATGAGAGTGCAAAAAGGCACAGGCGTTCACAATCAATCCAATTCCACAAGTCCTCTGTTCACTGTTTTTCGAAAAATGAGATCTGTCGCAAAAAGCTGTCTTGATGAAATCACACGGATCGATGGGCACTGTGACCAGCGCGCGGAGCGCAGTAAGGTTAAGCAATCGGATTAACGCTCAATAGGCTGATGGCAGGAATCACAGAAGAGGTTTATAAACCCAGTCCGGAGATTTAAGCGCTAACGATCTCCAGCGTTTACGCAAGGACGCGAAAGCAACGTCGCTTCCGCCACTCGATGGATTTCATCGTCACCTGGATCCATCCACCGGGCCAGTGTTCGTGTTTACTGTTTTTTTACTTGTTTTTTATATACATGAGAATATTTTGAAATCTTTCCTGGTTTTCTCCCAGTCTGTTGGCTAATTATACCCTCATCTATGTCAACTACCCTCATCTATGTCAACTACCCTCCCCCGCAGTTCTGGGACCGGCAGTGACAGGGCCAACTGTACCGCCTCCTCCGAGACGAAACCCGCCAAGCCGTCGACTGTAACTCACACAGCACACGGCAAACTCATTCCAGCCCTTCTCCCCCTGGGGGCGGACAGCCAAATGCTGCCCCCGTTACGGGACTCCCAGCCCACGCTCGAACCCGGGCTCCAGTGGGCGACCTGCTCCGAGAACAACCCCATCCAGGGGCTCCTGCTCTTGTTTAAAAAAAAAAAATCCAAACCAATTAGCATTCTTGAAGCGTGTCACTTCCACCAGGAAGGTCGTTGCCTTGGTTGCGTCCGTATCCAGAAATCCACCAATCATTTTCAGAGCATGGGCCACCCCCTGTCCAACGTCAACGTGCCACTATTATTTATTTATTCCCTTTACTCTTTATTTTTTTTTATTTTTTATGATCTCATATTAGTATGATCTCCGCATCGGCGGAACAGGAGGTCGACCCATTTTGCACGCCGCCGTGGGGCAGAACAGAATCCGACGGGTTGTCAGGCGGACTCTTGAAATGCAAATTGGGCCCGCCCCCTCAAAATGTTAATGCACGTCTTCCCAGAATCCTCCATCACCGAGCCAACCTGGCGGTGTCATTTCCTGGGGGTGTTGTAAATTAATAATCCAGATTACTCATCCTAGTCACTGTACCCAGTGTGTGAGGTAGATCCACACGTCGCAAAGGTCAGCGCACCTGCAGGGGCCATCAATCAAAAACCAATCAAAATGAGTTTGTATGCCGCATTTTACAAAGCATTTGTCACAATGTGCTTTACAGCAGACGCCCCCGGCCTGAACCCCCACAAACACGAGCCTCGGGCCTCAGTGGCAAGGAGAAACTCAACTGGTGGAGCACAGAGGAGAGACCTTCAAGAGGAACCAGACCCAAGAGGAACACATAGGAGAGACCTTCAGGAGGAACCACACCCAAGAGGAACATAGAGGAGAGACCTTCAGGAGGAACCAGACCCCAGAGGAACACAGAGGAGAGACCTTCAGGAGGAACCAGACCCAAGAGGAACACAGAGGAGAGACCTTCAGGAGGAACCAGACCCCAGAGGAACATAGAGGAGAGACCTTCAGGAGGAACCAGACCCCAGAGGAACACAGAGGAGAGACCTTCAGGAGGAACCAGACCCAAGAGGAACACATAGGAGAGACCTTCAGGAGGAACCAGACCCAAGAGGGGGAGCCCATCCTCCTCTGGCCGGCCCAGTGTCTGAGTTTGTAATGACCAGTGGTCAAACAGGTCTGTTATTCTTGAAGAAATGTGTCTGGATGGCTCATACATTTACATTTTACATTTTAAGCATTTAGCAGACGCTGTTATCCAGAGCGACTTACAAGATGTGCATTAATACATGGTAGGAACAATCGTAGTTTGCGCGAGAGATCAGTGCAGTAATACAGTGATAGACATCATTGCAGGCAGCTGTGTACCATACCTGTAACACTGGGAAGGAAAAGGTTAGTACATTTATTTTTTATTTTTTTATTAAATGGAGTAAGCAGGTGTTGAGCAAGTAGGCAGTGGTGATGACAAATAGCTAGGTGTACAGAATTCAGTGGTAGTGGAGTCTGAAAATGTGGGTTTTGAGTCTCTTGCGAAAGATCGCAAGTGATTCCGCGGTCCTGACCGATTGCGGAAGGTCGTTCCACCAGCGAGGGGTCAGGACAGAGAAGAGGCGAGACCGCGAGGAGCGGCTGCCGGGCCCCCGGAGGGATGGGGCAGTCAGTTTGCCAGAAGAGGCAGAGCGGAGGGGTCTGGCTGGGGTGTAGGGAGTGATGAGCTCATCCCATCTCGTTGACTGCACAGACCAGAAGTGATCCAGAACACCACCAGAAGTGATCCAGAATGCTGTCAGAGGTGATCCAGAATGCTGTCAGAGGTGATCCAGAATGCTGTCAGAGGTGATCCAGAATGCTGCCAGAGGTGATCCAGAATGCTGTCAGAGGTGATCCAGAACACCACCAGAGGTGATCCAGAATGCTGTCAGAAGTGGTGTTCCAGTGAGAACTGCCAGTCTTCAGGAGTACCTGCGCTGGACTTGCATGTGGAGAGGGCAGCTGGGGATCCAGTGAGGATGAAGCTGAATAATTCATTGGCGGGCTGATTAATTGCGGCCCACGTTTGGGCACGTAACAGGTGAACCCCCTGAGACCCCCCCAACCCTGAGGGAAGTACACACACACTTAGCTATAACACACACACACACTCATCTACAACACACACACACACACACACACACTCACCTACAACACACACACACACATCTATAACACACACACACACACGCACACCTACACACACACACACACACACACACACACACACACACACACACACACACACAGACACACACACCTATAACACACACACACACACACACTCACACCTATAACACACACACACACATTACATTTTTACATTTTAAGCATTTAGCAGACGCTCTTATCCAGGGCGACTTACAAGATGTGCATTAATACAAGGTAAGAACAATCATAGTTAGCGCAAGAGATCAGTGCAGTAATAGAGCGATAGACATCATTGCAGGCAGCTGCGTACCATACCTGTAACACCGGGAAGGAAAAGGTTAGTGAATTATTATTTTTTTGGAGTATAGTGTTGAACATGTAAACAGTGGTGAAGACAATTTAGCTAGATGGACAGCTAGAGTTCAGTGGTAGTGGAGTCTGAACTCACTCATATCTATAACACTATAACACACACACACACACACACACAAACACATACACTCTCACCTATAACACAACACATGCACACACACACACACTCCCACCTATAACACACACACACACACACACACACTGTTGCAATCAAGATGCATTTGATACAACACAGGATTTGAATTTGAAGTTTATGTTGTGTGTTTATGTAGACTCAACGGCTTATACAAATTGTGTTTCCAATTACTTTGTGTTTTTTTAAATATAATTTAAAATACAAAACCACACTGTGATGTAGTCATACGGTACCATTAACGACTGAGTTTGCGCTGAGAGATAACACTTTCGACAATGCTGTCCCAACCACCGGCGAGAAAATACTGGAAATGTACGTTTTAAGTGGAGGTGATGTGTGGGGGGTAACTGGGCGACAAGTCAAGGCTTCGGTCCTCCTCGCTCCTAATTGGTCGGACGGCTCCTCATGCAAACGAGGAGGGCGTGGCCACCACGAGACGCCGCCGAGATGTGGGAGGTGCGCGTCTCAGTCCGGTATCAGGAACGGTCTCTCGCAGTCGACAACGTCCTGGGGATTACAAACCTTCACGGAGCAGAAACTGAATCGTTTATCTTCGTCGCGGTTGTACCACCACCACCACCACCACGATTGTAGCCCGTGCCTGAACAGTGGATTATTTCCTCCGTTTAAGAAACGCCGAACAACTATAACACACGGTCTACTAAGGCAGTGACGAAAACAAGGTAGGCGATTGCCTTTGGCGCGTGAAATGTTTGGCTGTTTGTGTCCGTTTCCTTTCCCATTGTTTTTGGGGGGGTGTATTGCAAGCATCGCAAGCATCGCAAGCATCGCGCGCAGCCCACTCGGTGCTACTGTTGGTCTCCTGCGCGAACTTTGCACGCGCGACGAAACGAACGTTTGCGCGCTTTAAAGTTGCGTCCTCCTTTACTGGTAATTGTCACCCGTAACTAATACTGACTTCGCGTGACAAACCCCGACGCCTTTACCTGCGCGCGCCCATGTGACGCAAGCCGAAACAAATTACCTCAAATCTCTTCCATGCTCTTTAGTGATAACATCGCCTACTCGCGGTGCGTGAGAATTGCAGCCTTATCCTCCTTGTCCTTTGGCTTCACTTGCGAAAACACGGAGTAGGTCGGAGTTTACTGACCTCCCCACCCACCCCCCCCGTCTCCTTTTTGGAATCTTGGAAAACATTGTTGTCACTTTATTTATTTTTTTTCTTTCTTTCTTTCAAGAACGCATATGTTTACACGCAGCGCTTGGCGGTGATCTCCGTCCGTCTCAGATTCACGTACACCAGCTTGCATTCCTGCCATAGTAGCATCGCAGCGATAAAAAAAGTGTATTGCACGGCAACGTTTTGCCTGTCTTTAAACGGGCTTAAAAAAGGCGCCGTTTAATGTAAACGCTGCGAAAGAGATCTGCTCCACAACGATCACAGCTTCTTATCCAAGGACAAACTGCGACTAATCGCCTCAGAAGACACATTACTTTAAACTGCACGACACGCTTTATTATCCCCGTTCCACGAAGCAAGTCACGGAATAAACTTCAGATAGCGAGTAACACTACTTGAACGGTGAGCTAAATAAAACCCATATCGTACACATGCTGATCTAATCCCCTCCCGCCTCAAACTGTTATCAAACGATTATTTAGAGCAGCAGTTGGTGTTTTGAAACGTAACGGATCCTTATTGTGGTGCGGCTGAAGCAAAGGCACAACTCGACACGCACAGGCTATTGAGGAATTGGCTGGCCGCATATGCGCAAACATCTCAACCAGATGCGATCGTGTCTGTATTGACAGCTTCGGAATATTGCTGCCCCCTGTCCATTCCGAGGGCACAAAAAAAAACCTTCGATTTAACTCCTGCGCGCCCA